>OU015527.1:12200185-12617685 GCA_907165065.1 Caprimulgus europaeus
AATAGAAACACTAGTCTTAAAAGACATCCCTTTCTTATTGGCTGATTTGTGTAAGAGGCACTTTCCCATTACCAAAGTATGATGAGCAATAAGAGAATTATTTTTTAAATCTTACCCTTGAAGCACAAAACTTCAGTCCTTGCAAAAAAATATTGTTCTTTAAGGTTTGTTCTAGTATCCCATCCTCTTGGCATGACTTTGTCTTTACCTCATTGTGGTTAAGGATGTGCAGTAAAAATAGCATAATTTTTGTTTTTCTCTCCCTAATGCTGCAAAATAGTTAATGTTGTTGCTGTGGGCGTGAGATTGAATGAAAAGGTGATGCTGCAGTGTGCTGTGCTAGGTACACATTTATTAGGAGTGGAACTGTATTTAATAACTGTACCTAATAATATCCACCCAATGCAGAGCATACGTCAGATCACACAAAACTACGCCACTCTACAGCTTCCTTGATCTACCTGCTGTTCATATTATTTAATATGGTGTAGCTTGCTTTGCAGATAAGCTGACTAAAGAAAATGAACACACATGAAACTGTAGCCAATGCATTTGGACTGAGGTCTTGCTTTACTGTAAAAATAAATTATACAACTTTTTTTTCAAACTAAAATTACTTAATGATTGCTCATCTAAGTTCACCCTACAGCATATTAGAATACTTAGGACACACATCTGCAAAGGGAGAAGAAATTGTATTTTGTCCAGGTGGAGGAATTAAATTCCATTGTCATCTGACCAGAAGTGACTCGGACAGAAATGTTTAAGACGTTTTTATATTCTGCACAGAAATTCTCACTTACTTTTGTTTTGTCACGTTACTTCTCTAATTGTCTTCTTCTTGTAGAGAAACACTCAGTACTAGAAGCTAAATGGAGCATACAGGTGTGAATGCAAAAGACAATTAAGTGGTTTTATTTTATGGAAATACTGAGGTCTGTAAAACATGCCTTACCTACTTCCCCTTCCTGTTTGGTAACTCACAAGGATGGCCGGCCCCCCATACTTCTTCCAAACACAAGCTTTACATATGATCTAACTATATAGTTACAACAGGAGCTGTGGCACAGCTCAGTAAGTCATAGATACGATCTTCTGTATCCAGCAGATACAGATCCAAAGACTGTTTGCCCACACCACTCACACTGGAAGTGCCTGAAGAACCAGACAGTCCTGGAGATAGAAAAAGGTAAATACTAGAAGAAACTCAATTAAAAGTCAAGACCATAGAGAAGAGAAGTACTCTCTTGCTCGCTCTGTTGACATCCAGAACATCCTGTCAGGCAATTGAAAGAAAGAGGGAATGAAAGACTCCAGTTAGTGAGTAACCCATGCTGAGAAGTCTCAACAGGGATTGTGAGTTAATGCCTTGCTGCCTCACTGCCCAGTTGCAGTAACGATCATGAGAAGTAAAAAGCCCAGCAAATGTAACAAGAGCTTGAGTATTTTCTTTCTTTTTTTTGTTGCTGAGCAGCACACCCTCTTAATTTGCTGTCTGTGCATGGAGAATTCCTGTGTGCAAATGATTCTGGCGACAGTGCTATGAAGAGTTTTCTGAAAATGAGGCTATGTCCACTATCCATACTAGCAGATGTGCTTAAATTTTAAAGAGCTGTTATTCACAAATTGCTTTGTATCTTGGTAAGCTCTATACTATTGCACTGTGAGACTGGAAGAGGAAAATGAGATCTATTTGAAAATATTCATTACTCATCAGCAATGAAAATTACAATTTACAAAATAAACCCTAGATAAATCACTGGCATCTTTATCCTAGCCAGTCATAGATCATAGAATAATTTAGCTTGGGAAAGACCCTGAAGATCATCAAGTCCAACTGAAAAACCTAACACTGCCAAGTCTACCACTAAACTATGTCCCCAAGTGCTACATCCACATGTCTTTTGAATACCTCCAGGGATGGTAACTCAACCACTTCCCTGGGCAGCCTGTTCCAGTTCTCTCCAAGCCCTTTGGTGAAGAAATATTCTCTAATATCCAATGTAGCTCTAGTAATTATAGCAAGTTATCTTTCTAGATCATAAGACTAGACTTGACTTATGTCCTTCTTCAAGTAAAGCCAGCACCCCTAGTTGGTGTCCCAGGGCTTGTCTAAATTTAAACATTCAAAAACATTAATCTGAATTAATTAAAAATATTAGCTCAAAGCGAACTATTTTAGTCTCTGTGTTACATCCTGTACAGATACTATTATGTAGAATTAAAAAAGGTTAAAATTTATTTTGCTTCTTTCACTTCCAAAGACCATTCAGATGAACTGAATTAAAACCTCTTCAATTTCAAACAGCTCTGTCCCTTAGAGATTTGAAGCAATTTAAAAATAATCATATATTTTTCCTGAGAATCTTTATGTAGTTAAAACCTTGTATGAATGGTACCCAAACTTTCCAGCTAGACAGGCCATTTCTTTCATGCCAGTAGCAGACCTTTAGTTCCAGAAGTGCATACCTAAAATCTGCAGTGAAAGACAGCAGAGAAATTACTAATGCTCTGTGATAACTTTACTCCATTCTGCAAGGGAAATGAAAAGTTTTCCATCAGTCCCTGGGGAATAATTCCCATCTGACCCTTAGTTTGGAAATCTTGCATTTTGCCACTTTACCCCGTTCTCTTTTTTAGCATCTGCAAAAAGTACACTGTTCCAGACTATTCTTCTATGTTGCAACACAGAGCAAGTAACTGAGAGACAATGTATTTTAACAGAGAGTTTGGAGAGCCATTTGAGTCTATTTCTAAATTAAATTGTTTATCCCTCTCTGAAATACTCAATTTGTGGTCTGTAAGAGTCAATGTGTTGGATCAAGACAGGTAGGAAGTTGCAATACTAGAGCATGTACAACTAAACTGATAAAGATTTCCATTTCTGTGAGTGTGATCACACTTGCAGTCCTTCTGAAATTCTGCCATCATTTAACATATTGTCATGTTAGCTCATACTGGCTTTTTTGCTATGAACAACCCCACCTAATGATTTGATCAGAGAAGGAAAGGAAGGAGAGAAATTTTTTTGTGTGTGTCTGCATGCAATACTCTCTTAAAAGAACGGGACTACAATTATCAGTAAGTGTGTTTTTGTCATCTTCAGATAAGTAGCAGAGATTACAGGAACATGTTTAATAATGTATCTACAAGATGAATTAGTTATTGGTATAAGCCTGAAAAATCTGGAATGCAGTTGTGTATGGGAGGCTGTATAGAGGGAAGGCCTGGGAAATACATGAAGAGTGCTTAGTTGTGAACAGATAACCAAAAACACAGACCAGGATGAAAAGGAGATCAAAATATTTCAGCCTTTTCAGAGAACATTAATGCACCCTAGACAGCTAAGCCAGCATGAATTCATCCCCTTTGGAGCTGTATTTCATCTCACTACTGTTGTCTAAAGTAAAACACAATAGCCCTGACATATGAGCTCACTGTGTGTCCAGTAAACAATAAAAGACTTTGAACACTTTTTGTCCCCAGTGATCAATACTGAGTCTAAAAGAAAAACAGAGAAAGCCACAGTATGTAATTTGGTTGCCATCAATATTGTATTCCTATTCAAAACAGTTGTCAGAGATGTCTGCTGCTTCTTAAAAAGCAGAATGTGAGCAGAAAATATTTATTGATTTACTCTGTCTATTTTTTCCTATAAAGATGTAGCAAGGGAAGAAAAATATTTTAAAAGTTAGCTTTTGAAGTGAACAGCAGACACCTACAAGGAGAAGATACCTATTGTATCTTGGTGCACCTATTGTAGCTGGTGGTACAGGATAATTATTATCATCTGATAGCTGAACATAAAGAAATAATACCTTCACTGCACAGAAGAACTTCCTGAAGTATTTGTACAAGAGGCACAGCCTTTACAACTGACCAGGTTATACACATACTGGTACAAAATATGCTAAACATACTACTAATTCCCCCTGCTAGAATGCAGTCAACCTTGGATTTTTTCCTAAGGCACAAGGCTTACAAAGTATTTTTTTCTTTAACTTTTTCATTTCTTTTCTTTTTACAGCTTTTCACAGCTTCCTCCCTGTCCCTAGCAAATTTTGAGCACACTTGTCAAATTTCATTGCAAGTGGTTGAAGGAGGTAAGTCTCAAATACATTTGCTGCTATATACTTCATGCAGCCTCTTGTAGGGCAGAGACCCACATCTCCATCCCACTGCGTGAAAGCCTTCATCATATACAGAGCAGGAACCTGTACGTTTGATTTGCTGGCTGGATAATCAGCACACATAGCTCAAAATCAACTGGAGTATGCACACCCTCACACCCTTGCCTTCTGGTAAAAACTTGAAGCAGTAGGACTGTGGTGTGAGAAGAAAGCTAAGGAATTGAGGGCAGCAAGGAACATGAGACAGGAGCTAAGGGTGTTTTGACAGTGGTGCATAGGGCACAAATGACACAACTTTGTAAGAAACTAGGCTTCTCAGTTCAGCAGCCCCCAAGACTGTGAGTTTCTGCTCTGCTGCTTTCCACATTGCATCTAAGCATCACCTTCCAAGCTTGTCCTGCTTCTAACACTCATGTTTAATGAAAAGCGGGAGCTGTACCTGATCTCAAGCAAAGCAAAATAAATATTAGCTCTATTCACTTGCACAAATGCTTGGTGCCGTGAGAGCTGTTACAGTGGCTGGCAGAGGGGAAGGCTGCTTTGGCAGCAGAAAATACTTGGACCTGAGTGGCTGGGCTGAACCTCCCCTGCTTGGATACAGTTCTCAACGTTGGATTTTTTTTCTTATTATAATTTTAAAGTATTGTCTTATTATTGCCCAGGCTGAATAATTTCAGAAGTAAGTCTTTCTTCTGAGCATTTCAGGTTACAGTTAGGTTACTGCATGAGCAGTTGTGTCCTCAAATGTTTGCCTCTGCTCTTTAGACCCTTCCCTGCTGTGCTGACATAGTCATTCGGTGTGGGGACCTGAAGAGATGAAGTGATCTGGATAAGAAATAATCCACCATAAGAAAAGGTTTATTTTTCAGCCAAATCAGTCTCTCTTATGCTAGTGCACAGCAGGAGACTGCACTGTAATACGAATGAGTAGTCAGGGATGACAGGCTGCTGTTTAAACTGCCACTGCCACAGATTCACTTGTGACTTTTCTCCCTCAGTCTTTTGGGTCTAACAGAAGCTGTTTTAAAGCTGTTTAAGTGCTTAAGGATGAAAGTCAAGTGTTCCCTGGAAAGCAGGCAAGTGAACAGAGTGGGAGCAGAGAAGAATAGAAAGAAGGGCTGCTCACAAAATTAGTTATGTAAATATTTATTCACAAATAAAAGGCTTTCTGGCCCATTCCTCATAATTTATTACTACCAAATTGTTCTGTTATGGAAACCCCATCTGAAATGTAAAACTGGGTGCAGTGTGACATGTGTTTCTGCTGATGTCACTCCATAGTCACTCTCCCACACACACACGGACACAGAAGTGGAACAGAAAATATTTTTTGTTTCTCAGACATTCTGCAACCTAATCCTGGGAAGAACATGCTAATGGACCTCCCAGAAATACATCATCTCTTTCCGAACTCCAGTACTCTCAAATACCCCTTTGCCTCTGTTCTGTTCCAGGATCTGTTATGTTTCTAGTACTTCAATATTTGCAGGCATGAGAACGTTTAAGTGGAAGGTAGAGGATGAATCTGGAAGGTTCAGCAAAGAAGGATTTTGGAAAGCAAATCACCTGAGAAACTATGCTTTCTTCTACTGTCTTTCCTTATTATTTTCAGAGAATAACACACATAGACGTAAACCTGTGGACCTTCCAGCATGCCTCATGTCTTCCTAGGAGAGCAAGTCACTACAGGAACCCCAATGTGATGCTTGATTATATTGTTAATAGCAGTATTGCTGTTCCTCTGGCTTTTACCCCCTCCATCCACATTGTCTCTGCAATAAGAAGCCTTAGCTGACGGACAGCTCTTGCCAGGGGTAAGAAGTAAGGACCACAGGCATGCGTAACTGATTCCTGTGTGATCTCATCCAGGTGTTCCTGCTCTGGTAGGGGGATTGGACTGGATGAGCTTTCGAGGTTCCTTCCAATCCCTGACATTCTGTGATTCTGTGATTCTGTGATTCTGTGATAATGCCTGCTAGAAGAAATAATATAAATTGATATATTAAAATTAAAAACAAACAAACAAACAAACATGCATCATGCTAGGTGCTTTTGATCAAAGGACTGGGCTCTAGCAAAATTGTAGCTGTGCATAACAGAACATAGTGTTTTATTGAAACAGCGTACGGGATTTTTTTGTTTCTTGTTGTTTGTTTGTTTGGGTTTGGGGGTTTTTATCACATTTTTTCCTGTCAGAACCTGAAAATAATTTAGCCTAAATATATATATTCACTTTTTCTGGACCTGCAGGCACAAAACTAAGGAGTTCTTACAATTCCTTACAATGAAAGGTGGAAAGCTTTATCTAAGACATATTTCAGATAACTGTAGTTAAAAACAGTTTGTGTAATAGTCATGGTCACAAGGCTGAAAGGTATGCGTGTAGAAGAACAAGGAACTGGAACACAGAGAAAAGGGGGAGGGGAAATGAGCAGGTCACAGGCACTCTTGAGTCAGTCCGATAAGATTTTTGGATCCTGAACAACCTGATACAAATTTTGGTGTAGCTGATGAACCTCCCCACTTCAATGAATACATCCGTAATGAATTAATTTCCGAGTAATACGGTGGAAGCTTCGCATTTAAAACAATCTGCTGGTAATTCTTGAAGCACCGACTTTCCACTTGAGGATGCGGGGGGTGATGTTTCTCTCCAGGAAGTGAGGCACCGTGCTGCGGGACAGCGGGCAAAGGGCTGGGCGAGGGGCGCGGAGCGGGACCCCCGAAAACAGAGCAGGTAGCGAGGGGGGAGGGACGGGAGCAGCGCAGAAGGGGCAGGACGGGGCAGTGCCGCAAAGGCGTGGTCGTGGGGGCCGGTGAGCACAGCAGGCACGGGTGTGGGGCACGTCTGACAGGCGGGATGGATGGGGAAGGGCCCTGGGGAGCTGGTGCCGCCGCTGAGGAGTGCCGGGCTCTGCAGCGCTGCCCTGATCCCATGGAGCGGGAAGGAGGGACTCTGGAGCAGGGAGTCCTTCTGCGGCTCAGGCAATTCGCCTCCCGCTTCTTAACCCGCTTTCACAGACCTCCCCCCTCTCTGGTTTTCGGATTCCCACTCCTGTCAGCTCCCCTTCCCCTCCTTCCCAGCATCTCGGTGCGGGCGTAGTCACATGTTGAGGCTTCGGTGCCTTTAATCCCAGCCTCACCGCCCGAGAGGGAGGAGGAAAATTTGCGGGAGAGAACTGAGCAACAAGCCGAGCGGCACGGTGCAGCAGCTACCGGAGCTGCATGGCCACCTCACCCCACCCCTCCTCTCCCCGGCGGGGAAGGGGGCGGGGAGCCCCGGGCCGCTGCCGGCCCCGGGGAGAAGCGGAGCGGAGCTGCGGGCGAGGCTGCCGGGCACGAACGGGTAACTCTGTCCTGGGGGCTCGGTCTGTGCCGGGGAGGCTGGCTCTCGCCTTTCTGCGGAGAGAAGGGTCCGTCCTCAGCTCATCCGGCGTTGCTGCGGGCACCGCCCGGGAAGGCGCTGGGTCGGCAGCGGGGGCCGCCTCTGTCCCGCCGGCTGCAGGGAACCCCGGGGAGCGGGCGAGGGTGGGCACCGAGTTACTGGCCCGTTCGCAGGGAGAAAGGGCGTGCGTTCCGGCCGGGCTCCTGTAGCCGAGTCACCCGAGCGAGAGGGGAAGTGGAAGGAAACCCTCCGGGGACGGAGGAAATGTTTTGTGCTTGCTGTGGGGTTGTGGCTGTAAGTGGTGACGAGCAGAAGAGAGGGTGGCTAGAGCCTGGCGGGGCCTAAAGAAACAGGGAAGGTGAATGAAAAAGAAACTCTCTTAAGGAAACCATAAAAACAACGAGCCAGCTCCCGCCCCGAGCGCGGTGCCACCCAAAGGAGCCCTCAGCCCAGGCAGGGGCACGGCCGGAATGTCTCTGGCCAGGACTCTGGGCAGGAGGGTTGGGGATGGGCAGGCGGAGATGCCGCATGTCCGTGTGTCTGCTGCTCTGCACGGAGGGCAGAGAGGAGAGGGCGGTCAGTTTTTCTGACCTAACGCCCTCTCCTCTTTGCCCATCATCACCAAGGTAACAGCTATTAATCCCAGTGCTTTACGGGTCACCTTGTGCTGCCTGGCAGCTCTCCCAAAGGGAGAGGGGAGCACCTAGGAAACCCTCTGGCTGAAGTCACTGACATTTAAAATCGTAGGCTGTGGAGGAGATTTGCAGCTGTGCTGATGGTGCAGCAAAACATGAAACTATACCAGTGTGCAGTACAGGCTTGTTCTCGTACAGTCACTGAGAAAATCATCTTGTGTGCAACCAATGGCCTGCCATAACGGCACACCAGGTTCAGAAAGTATTTGCAAGCACAAAAACCAGGAGGAATATGCTTCTGCACATGTGAAATCCGCTGTTTTCCTGTTTGTCCAACAAAGGCAATGTTAATTATATAACAGACTATTTTTCAGCTACTGTATTTATCGCATTTTCTTCCCTTGAGGCTCAAACAGATCACTGATATCCCCCAGAACCAGGGCATCCTGTTTACCATGCCTCCCTATGCAGGATAAATAGTCTGTTTCATACATGGGATGGGGAGGAGAAGAGGAGGAAGGCACTGTCTTTATTCCTCAGGTGCAAGTGGTCAATACGGAGGAAAAGTCAGTAGTGCTGTTTGACATCAGCAGACAGCATCTCTTAAAAGAAGAATGCTGTTTATTGATATGACTAAACCTTTTTCTTTCAAACAGAGGTTACAATTAGAATATTCTGCCTGTTGCCTGGTAGTTTCGCATTTACACTGCTACATAGACTTGTCACAAATGGAAACTTACAGCCTTATCGTCAAAGGCTTTTGCTCACAACAGTAATACCTTATTTCCTTATTACTGTGTTTTATTATTTACAGTCATAAATGAACAACAGTAAAGCTGCAGCATTTTCTGCATTAGCAGCCATCACCACATCTGTATTCTTTCCCTCTCCCCTCATTCATACACCCGCACCCCCAGCCCCATTGTTGCAGGTGAATTATTAAGAGAAGTAATCATTGTGGGGTTAGCTAAAAGGTTTTATTAATGATTAAATGATGATCAAATGATAGTTAAGTGATGATTGAATGATAATTAAACTGATTTAACAATGATTTAACGATAATTAATTGATAATTAAGCTGTAATGAAATGGTAACTGAACAGTGATCTCATTGATTATTTCAACAATTATTTTAACGATTATTCAATGGCGGTCAAATGATCTGCTGCTTACTACACTTCTACTACTTAAGCTATAGCTGGATATATAAATGTTGCTAGCACACAATATATTTTCAGGCCTCATAGGTTGTTCTTACCTCATTATAGGTACCAGTTTCTGGGTGAGGGGTGTCTCAGCCTTAAGGATTAACCTTGAGGGGTGTCCCAGCTCAAGGGGAGGTGACCGCTGTGCAGCCTGCTGCGGTACAGGAGAGCTCAGTGGGCTTGAGTGGGCAACAGGTATCTACAGCATAAAGTGATG
The DNA here is from genome assembly GCA_907165065.1 of Caprimulgus europaeus. Next base: position 12,209,758 of record OU015527.1, read on the forward strand.
GACTGACAGTCAGCCCTCCCGCTGTGGTGTGTGTGCAGGAGTGCGACCGTAGCAGTGGTAGTTTGTCTGGTCCTAGCTCAGGCTGGTACACTTAGCTCCTGATAAGATGTGTCCTGGACTCCGTAGCTCCTGAGGAGATAGAGCCTAGCACGGTTCTCACAGCTGGCACAGCAGGGTTGGTGTCAGTTGGTGGTGCCTGAACCAAAGTGCTGCTCAGTCACTCGGAGTGAATGCACCTGCCATACCTACCCAAATCACAGATACCTGGGGAGCTGATCTCATCTGCACGTTGGTCTTTCACAGACTGTGACGTGTCTAGTTTCCTAGCAAGCCCCAAGGGCTCAATTGCAGATAGAAATTGAAGGCCTATGGCAGAAGGAGCCATTCTGCAGTAGCTGCGTTGGGATACCCCATTCCTGCTGCTCTGGAATAGCTCCTTCTGGGCAGTCTTCTCCAACACCAAGAATTCTTATTCCTTGTCTGTTCATACTGCTTTAATGTGAAAAGAGCTGATATTACTTCAGCATACCACATTTTGTAGCTGTTTTTTCAATACCTCTTCTAGACAATTTACCTATGTGGATTACCAGTATGCTTGTGCTATAAAATGGCAGTTGTTCATGAAAAAAAACAGGCTGATTTGTTACATATCTGGGAAAAACAGATTCCCTCCCACCTTTTATATTCTTAAGCTGAAGATCCACTAAGGTAGAAATGCCTCTTGCTATTTTTGTGTACAAATGAGTCAATGCGCATTTAGCTCTGAGACTCCCAAGAGCAGACAGCAAAAGGTAAGAGCTGCTGCCATTATTAGCAGCAGCTTTGTCTAATATAATTTTTCTTTTTTAACAAATAGGGTTGTAAATTTTATACTAAAGAAGGAGTGAGCTCAAACCAAAAGCTGTATTTAAGGTTTTGGAGGGCTCCAGGAAGATTTCTGTGAAAATATGCAGCAGTTTTTATTCAGGTCATTATCAAGTTCTCTAACAACATACCCTTTTCTTTTTTCTTTTTTTTTTTTTTTTTTTTAACCTTTGGCACAAACTAAAATGTAAATTCAGATAGTTACAAATTGCATAATTAATTTTAAAGCCATGTAAACCTTTGGTATTGTTTTCTAAAAGACAGCTCCTCACAAAACTCCTTGCCTTAAGTCTCTGTGTTAAGCTATTACCTTGCACAACTCTCTTCTCCAGGCTGCTTTCCACTCCCACTTGATCTGAATGCTGACCTTACTGCTTCATAGCTACAGGGAAGAACATTGCTTTCCCCTGACACCGCACAGCAGGGAGGCAGCCAGGTGAAAGTCAGCAGGTGTTGAGAATGGGCACCCTGCAGATTTGTGTGGCAGAGGAAAGTTGATATACATGAGAAGCAAGACAGAAGTTGGGGAAATACCCGTGATTAATATATATTCAGTTCATAGCTTATTTGACTGGTGGCATAGTTTTACCTTCTTAGTTGAAGGGAAATGCAGAAAGTATCTTCCAGCTGCCACACCCATGTACCTTGCCTCTTAATTCAGTAGCTTCCAAACTGTGGCACTTGGATTTCCAGGGATTTATGAACAACCTGTAAAAGTTAACTACAGTTAAATGAGAAAAGCAGGCCAGCCTATCAGTAAATGTACATTCAAGATGCAGTTCTGCAGTTTCTGGGATTTCCTAACTGGACAGAGTCACTCCCTGTATATTTGTGCATTTTCACTTTCCGTAGAGCTTAAATTCCATCTCCTTGGACAGAATTAGTTTATAGATTCATTGACAGGCTCTGGGGAATGTCAGACCAAACCAGACAGCTGTGCCATTGATTTCCACCTCTTACAACTATGTTAAGACCCACAAAGGACCAAGCCCAGACCCTCTCCACCTCCCTAGCGACTTCTCTTGGGCTTCAAGCTGTCGTTAGCCTGTTAGACCATAGCAGTGTTATGTCTTTAGTACAGAGACTCTAGGAAACAAAAAGTAAAGTTCTAAGAGAACCCCAGCAGCCCTGGTCTTTGCCATAGCAGGAGGTGTTTTAGATGAAAGTTTAATGGAACAGCCTGGCTTATTTGACATTCATTGTCTAGAAACAACATAATGAGAAGTGCTTTAGGCAGTGCTTGAAGTAGAAGAGGTAAAAGATGTACTTGGTACCTGCTAGTAAAATACAATCAAAGAACAACTGCTGAGCTCTTACCATTAAGATTCTGCTGAATGTTCTTAGAAGCACAGCTCTTGCCAGGATGGTTTGTATTTTCTAGGGAGCTGAACTCCCAGTTTGGCATCTAAGTGTAATGGCCAGATCTGTAAATGCTTGGCTTCTGCTGGACAGTGCTGTTTTCAAGGCGATTTTGAACACGTTGCAGAAATATTATCTGGCACCTGACCTACTAAAAGCTGTCAGAAAACAAGATGAATTGCAGATGAGAAAAGCTGGCCATCTGGTCCAGTAATAGGGATCAGCTCATGGTAGGGACCTCAGGTTTCAGAAGCTGAGGTTATCTGTACACAACAGTCAGCTGTCAGCATGCCTCTATGAAACAGGAGGGCTATATGGCTCTTTATTACTTTGTGAAGCTTGCATGAGTTTCCTCAGGTTCACATAGAACTGTTTGCTGGTTCACTAACAATATCACAGCCAAAACAAAGCTCTTGTCTCTGCCAGAGAGGGTTAATTAGTAGAGAAGCTTCGTCCTGAGGTTGCATCTTGTCTGCACTGTGTTAGGCTGGGGCATAAAAGTATTTTTCACACAAAGGTTTTAACTTGGGATGCCACTATAGGATCAACACACAAGTCAAAACTACAGCTGTTTGAACACTGTTACTACTGCCACCACTATGACTGAGGTAGGGACTGTAACAGCTGGCCTTTCCATGATGTTTTCCAAGAGCCTACCTTTGTTTCCCAGAGATGACTCTATGGCTTCTGACTGCATGACTTCTTCCGTCTGTTTTCATGTTATGAAAGGAATGGCTTTTCCCATTTATACTGATAAGAAGTGTAGTTAGGCAAAATGGAATAATTTAATATTGGAATCATAAAGGAATAATTACTGCCTTGTCTCACAGAGCAGGCCATAGAAGATAGAGATGCCCTCTCTTAAATTAGCTACCCAGGAACCTCCTAAATCTTCACAGCTTTGAAACCCATCAGAAGCTTTGTTCCAGGAATGCCTGCCCACAGGAATACCTCTGTGGAGAGGAGTTTGGAGCAGACAGAAAATCAGCTTTCTCTTTAAAAAGCACTAGCACAGCAGACAGTATTCTGCACCCCAAAGAGGACGTTACTCATTTTTCTACTCTTCTTCAGTGCAGAGGTGACTTTCATGAACAGTATAATTCAGCCAAGTATTAGGAGACTAATGAAGATTGGAATGTAGATTTGGAACCAGGTGAACCTGGCGTTTCTGGAAGGAATCTTCATCATGGGGATCTAAGTAAAGAAACAAGCCAAATATATAGCTTTATATTGCCACATCTTCTAAATATATTTAAGCAGTGGCATAGTTCTACCCAGAACATATAAAAAAGTGGGTTCCACTGCAAGTATTTACATGGTTGCAGAGCAGTTACCATTCAGGATCCATACAGGGATTTTTTTAAGCATTATAAAATCCAATTCTGATTCTTACCTTTTTCCTCAAACTTCTGTCACAAATGACATTTAAAAGAAGAACAAACAAGATTTTTTTTTTTCCCCCCTAAAGAGGGAAAAAATGTAAGTGACAATACCAACAACTTCTGGAAACAGAATAGCTTCTGTAAAGTTGAAACTGACCTAATGACTAGAAAACAGACTGATCACAAACTCTGGATTCAAGTACTTCAGATAAGATCAGACTTCACCACTGTAGAAGCAAGAAATTTCTGTCTAGATTTGGAACTCTCGGGTTCCCAGTGTTACAGCCAAAAAGTGAGGAGGAAGTCAGCATCTCCTCTCTTTTCTAGATCCTTCAGCTTGGTTTTGGTATGAACTAGAGTAATAAAAGCTCCTGACCATTTTTAGCCTCTGTGGTTATTCCACTACTCAGTGAAAACAGCCTTTTCCTCTGCAAATGAACTGATAAAGAGCGTGGCAGTCAGTGTGCGTGCTAGCAGCCAGGCAGCAGAGTAGGATCTGTCGAGAAGCAGAAGTGCCTGTTCAGTGGTTGTTTTCCTTGAGGTCTTCTGCGTTGTAAAACCAGAATGAGAGCCATAAGGTCTTCAGTTGTGTTACTGAAGTGAAGCCAGGGTGAGTGTGAAGTGCCTGTGAACATGACACCGTGACCTGCGTGGCTGTGCTGTCTCAGAGTTGCCCACTGCCTTGTATGACAAGGAGATGGATACCTCCCGAGAGGATGGTGCTTTACCACGAGCTGGGACACCAGTAGATGGAGTCCCAGCACAGCTTTCCCAGCAGGCAGCAGACTCAAAGACAGTCCACCCACAGGGACCTGGGGAGTCCCTTCTCATGGTATAATGCATCTGACCCTTGAGCAGCGTGGGCTGCAGAAGAGCAAGACCTCAGGCAACCTTCCCTTTGATTCATCTGGTGAGGCTGGCCACCAGCCAGCTGTTAGATGTGACACCCACCTTCCCCTTTTCAGCAGAACACGGCCTGAAGGCGGAGGCTTCTTGCTTGGGTGGGAATTATTAATGCTCCAGCATCTATCCCGAGAGTTGCAGAGCTCACTGCAGGCTCGTTGTTTTTGTAGCTCAGCTCTCCAGCATAGCTGGCAGATGGAAAGTAAGTTTCTTCATTCCCTGAGAACTAAACTACCTTCTAGCTTTCCTCTGTCTCCTTTTCCCACTGTGGTCCTCACTTTCAAGTTTGGAGGCTGACTCAGTGACAATCACAGAATTGTAGTGGTTGGAAAAGACCTTCAAGATCAGTGAGTCCAACCATAAACCCAACACTGCCAATTCCACCTCTAAACCATGTCCCTGAGCACGCCAACAATGCTGCTCATATCAAGAGGAGGCTCAAAAGTATGCCAGCCTGAGGTGTAGAGTATGGTTCAGTATTTGTGTGTTCCCTTAATGTTTGTGACTGGTTAGCAGAAAATGAGAAACAAGGAAAGCCCTGGGTTTTGGATAATAAATGCATTTAAATGCTAGGTCTTTGCATCTGGTGGATTTCAGGTCTTCATGTTCATGGCTTGGATCTGGCAGCGGAAATGCAGCCATCAGCTTTAAGGCCATCACAAGGTCCACTGATGCAATACAATGCAGTGTCTGTGAAATAGGATTGTGTAATCAGAAAGTAAAAAAAAAAAAGCTATATGGAAAGACACTGCGGGTTCTCATGCACCAGTGTGTAATTTTGTTATCTCTGTTTAGTTACACTAAATCTTTGAAGTCTTGTGTTTTCTTGAATCACAAGATTCACAACACTGATGCCACAGTCTAACCAAGGATGGTTTGAGATCTCACAGCATGAAGTGCCAGGTCTCTAATAAATGTTTGGAATAACTCTTGTATATTTTCCATTAATCTTAGTATAAGATTAATATAAGATTGTCAGATTCTCATATAGCAATAAAAAGTTGTTTTGAAACAGTAAATACAGCAAATCTGTGAATATGGTAATAAAGGAAGTTTTGAAGTAGTTCCAGAACTAGACTCTGCTCAGTGTCCTCTTGAGTCATTTCTTCTACATGGTCCATTCATCTGAGGCAGGGAAGAAAAGCCACAGTCCCGATTTCTTTCCATCGACTCATCATTGCTTAGGCTGCTTCAGACAACAGTGCAGAGAAGGAAAAAAAGGTAACATTTTGGTTTGGGGGCACCATTTGATGAACAGAACCTGGTGAAGGGAGAAGGTTAAAAAAGGCAGCAACTCTTCACTGAATGGGGCACAGTCAGCCAGTTGTATAATGTCATGGGGTGCCATGAATAACTCAGTTTATAAGGAGAGAGAGAGAATGGAAAGTGTAAAGGAGAGTCAAACAGCAGATTAAAAAGGGAAATTTCTGGCAAAAGGGAATTAATCTAAACAGCCTAATTGCCCTGATTTTGTGTAAGCTTCTGACAGCCAGGCTGTTAGGTGTTCATGGCAGACCAGAGAAGCAGAACAGAAAAGCCAAATATGGCAAAATCTAATTTTTGTAAAGGTGGATGTTTGCTTAAACTGTGTTATGTGTGTATACAAAAAAATATGTATATTTCTATAAATGTTTCACTTTTAAATTAAAAGCATATAATTTTAAATTACAAACTTTTAAATAACAAATATGAGTCAATGGCTCAATTGCAACTTGTTAATCTTACTGTGACTGTATTTCACAGGGTCTGGAGAGGAGGAGACATCTGAGAGACACACACACATGGCAGTTAGCGTACACATGACAGCGTACACATGCCTGTAGTGAGGTAAATTGGTATCTTTGTTATCTTGCTTCACACTCTGGGGGGTAAAGTGAAAAAGCATGCGTTTGGAAGCTTGTGAGCAACAGAAGGGAAGCATCTGTCATTCCACAGAGGTAAAAGTTTATCTCTCAAATATGTGCTAGGCTAAGATACAAGAGGTCTGGCTTTGGTTCTTGGCTATGACCCAAGTCTTGTTATGTCACTGTGACCAGATAGTGGTATCTGAGTTCCCTGCCTTTAACAGAAAGGGATTTTCACACATCCTGCATCCACGTTGCCTGTTTTCTATGCATTTAAAGCACAGTAACAGACACGACAAAGTCCTGTCTAGCTAAGTCAGGTCACAGCTCCTACATGCTGAAAAGGCCGTAGGGGCACTTTGCTGGAAACTTAAGTTTGGCTCATCTTTCCTCAGCCTCCCAGGACAATTATGTAATGCCCCCACCACAAGGGACTCATCAGGCCCCTTTGATTTTGGCTTACTGGGTGATCAGCCCTCAGCTTTCCATTTTCTCAAATCACGACCTGCCCACTCTGACAGTTCCTGTTTCATTAACCGTCTTTTTTCTTCCTCCCTAGGCTTGGACAAATTGTGCAGGTTTGGCAGACACTGTCCCTTGCAATCTAGGGAGGCTGCATTGGAAGTGAAGGAATGAGGGCATGAGCAGAGCAGGGGTGCCCTCCTTCTGCAGCAGCCATGTTATACCAAGCCTGGCAGCTCAGTGGGAGGTGGTGCCGTTGGTCCAGTCCTTTTCTCCATCTCCTCACGCTGACTGTGGTGACATTTGGTGTGCTTGCACCTTTGATTTGCCACCGGCTCCTCCACTCTTACTTCTATTTGCGGCGCTGGCACCTGAACCCCATGAGCCAGGAGTTCCTGGAGCAGAACCAGCAGGAGGGCCAGGCTGCCCTCCGTTACTTTGAGAAGCTGCAGGTACCGAACACCTCTGAGGCCTCCGGCAGTGACGCCTTCCAGCCCTTGCTGCTGGTCACCATTATCACTGTGCAGAGGCGAAATGATTTCCACTATGTCTTGCAAGTGGCCTCCCACTTCCACCGCCTCCTCCAGAAATGTGGTGCGCATTGCCGGAGCCACCGCATCCTCCTCTGTAATGTGGAGTCAGACCCCAGTAGCCATCAGGATGTCAGGCTGCTGAGCAGCTTCTTTCCTATGGTCAGTCGTGACAAAACAGGGGAGAACCCTGACCCCAGAGTGAACCAGTTTGAGAAGGAGAAGCAGGACTACGTCTTCTGCCTTGAGCAGTCGCTGTTGACGTACAACCCAGAATATGTCCTTATAGTGGAAGATGATGCTGTGCCAGAGGAGGAGATATTCGCTGTCTTGCAGCACCTCTTGTTGGCCCGGTTCTCCAAACCATACCTCAGAGATGCACTCTACTTCAAGCTTTACCATCCTGAGAGGCTGCAGCGCTACTTCAACCCCGAACCCATGAGAATCCTTGAGTGGCTAGGTCTGGGCATGTTTCTGGGTCCCGTGCTGAACTGTGTGTACTCCTGGGCAACTGGACGGTCCAGCCTCAGTTGGCCCATTGTCTTGTTCTTTGCTTTGTACAGCATGGCTTTGTCAGAGCTGGTGGGACGGCATTACATGCTGGAGCTGCGCCGGCTGGCCCCCACGCTCTATAACATCGTGCCGGTCACCGAGTGCTGCACGCCTGCCATGCTGTTCTCCGCTCCTTCTGCCCGCCGTGCCTTAGGTTACCTGAGGGGGCTGCACTGCCGACAGGGTTTTGCTAAGGATATTGCCCTCTACTCGCTGCTGCGTGCCAAGGGGGAGAACGCCTACGTGGTGGAACCCAACCTGGTCCGGCACGTGGGAATGTATTCCAGCCTTCGGCTAAACGACAACCCGAAACTGCTGTGATCTGTGTTCATGCCTCTCCAGACACAAAGCCCAGAGAACTTGCCACTGGGCATAAAGACAGTGTGCAAACTCAGATGTGCTGCTTACACTGGGTAGCCTGTGCCTCCAGGTGGAAAAAATAACAACTCTCTTTAAGAAAAAAAAAAAAAAGTTTCTTAAAAAATAAACTTATGTACATGCAGACCCTGTTTAATATACACTTGGAACTAATCACTGTGCACAATGTGGGAAGGGAGTGGAGGATTCCAGATGAAGGTTGTGAATCGTCTACTCTCCTTAATCATTCTGAGGGAAAAGCTTTCACACCAATACAAACAGCTGTACTGCCTACTCTCATTTACATTGGTTACAGAAAGCCTCACTTAGGGCAACAGATATGTTGGACAAAGTGAATATTTCAAATTTACGCTAGTGAGGAGGAGAAGTCCTTATGTTCCTGTCCTTAACTAAGGTCTGATCTCTGATCAAAGCTGTTTCAAAGGTGTGATTTGGAGCACACCTTTCAAAAGCAAGAGTGGTTTGTGTGAACTTTCCCACAAATTTTTCCTAGATTGCCTAGATTCCTAGATTTTACTAAGCCTCTATTTGTTACTGTCTCCCCCTGCAGACCCACTCTGCACCTCTACCCCTCCTACTCCTTTTTCTTGGAACAGAAACTCTTAAAAACAAAGTATCTGCTGCTTCATTAAAGGTTACCTCTGAATGAAAACAGAATATCAGCCGTTGATGTGACACAGCCAGGTCACAAATGCACATTTTCTTTGCTACATTATGCCCATTATAAACAACATAGGATGACTACCGTGTTGGTTAATATAATCACTAGTTGTAGTGGATCCAAGTTGTCAGAAGAGGCCTTATCAGTTGCTGATTGGACTTGGACATTCAACATGAATTTACCTTGACTTCCGATCAGCACAGAGGCAAAAGAGAGATTAGATCAGACGTGGCTGTTGTGCAGGATCCTTGTTTAATTTTGGAGCTGTAACACACAGCTCAGCCTAAGTGGTTTGTTCACAGCTCCTGGCAGCAAGCAGAATACCCACACGAAACAGAGCTAGCTGTTCATCAGAACAAGCAGCAATAGCACAACACATCGAGGAGCCACTCTGATGCCGACCCATTAACTTAATGTGCTCCGGTTGTTAGGCACTGGGGATAGGTACTTTGTACCATAGCTGTGGGCACAGTTAAATATAAAACCATGCAGGTGACGCAGATCTCGTACAGAATCAAAACTCTTTTCAGTTTTCATTTCTTTAAAGAAAAGCCCACTTTGACTTCAGTGGGCTTTGAATCAAATTCACTTACTTGTGGAGTTTGGTTGAACTGTTTTTGAAACCATATTCCTAGCTTTGGAATGAACCAAGTACAATATTTTTGTAAAGTTTTGTTCAGTGGGGATTGGTTTCTTTTGTTTGTTTTGGTGAAGGAAGAGCTCTACTTCAGATTTTCTTTCCCCCAGTCTCTGCCTTAAGCTTTTAACAATTCTGGTTGTAGATGTGAAAGACAAAAATCCTGAGAGATGAAACCAAAGAAGGTTGCAAACCTCCAGCTGTCAGTGTGTGATGGGTACCAGTTACACAACACAAATGCATAATGAAAGTTAGCTGATTAGAAATGGCTTCACAACACAGAACAGTGCTTTGCTCTCTCAGTAATCAGCTGGGATAGTTTATTAAGACCTTTAGATATCAGATGTGAGTAAAAGCTACTTGTGGATTCCACGTCATTCCAAAGGCAAAGCACCTCTCCTGTCAGAGGACATGGAGGAATTGCACAGGCAGAACCACGATTTATTCCCAGCTGCTGAAAACCCCAAAGATACCAGAGTGGTCACACCATGGCAGGTGGGCAAACCTATTCTCAGGCTTTATTATAATATGGTTTAGATGGCAGGATTTGAGTGTCATTGTATATTTATGCCACTAAGTGCCTGTGTGTGTGGGGAAATAAAACTTGTTTGTTTATGCATCTTCAGCTGTGAGTGTTTCAGTGTGGTGTGCTTTCTCTCTGCTCTTTTTCTATCTTTGTACTATACAAATCCAGGACAATGCCCTGTTCTTTTCATGAGGATCCATTCATACTCATTCTTGCCAAGAACATCTCACAGCAAGGTACAGTAAATGGGACAGGGAAAGTAAGAAGGAAGGAAAAAAAGAAATAAACCTTGGAAAATAAACCAACTAACTCTATGCAGTTAATAAATGTTCTGATGTGGGAAATGATTTATCCATTTGTCTCAAAGTTACTTTCCTTCTTTGCCCAGTAGTACTTTACTTGTCATCCCAGAAGTCCAGGGGAGGTCAATAATTTCCCTGAGCTTCATAGCTGAAAATTAAGAACATGAATTTGAGGCATCCTTTCTAAACTAGAAGAGAATTTTCAGGGCGTAAGAGATGAGAGAAGTTGACTGGGAGACAAAACAATATGCAGAGGGCCTACAACTTGAACTTGGCAGTGATGGGATTTCAGATAAACCCATTGAGAACAAGCTCCTTTGTGCAAGGAGGAGGTCAATAAATTCCTCAGGTCCTTCTGCAATAATGTCTTTAAGTGTCCAGTTCACCTTTACAACACAGGGGCTTCTTTTACTGAGCCCACTGGAAGCTATTTCTGAGTTACTAAGGTACTTGCTCAGTGCCCACCATGCCAATGTGGCATTTCGGGCAAGTGTTCCTTCTTCTGCTGCCTCTGAACTTGCACAAGTAAATTGATTTTTAGAAATGACAAGTCAGAGAACTGTACTTTGCCCTTGGAACAGAAAATGAGAGGTTACTGTGAGTTCTAAATTCCCGTTGAGTTTTGTTCCACAGTTGGTCTAAAAAAGCGGTTTCAAACACACAAGCATTTCTCCTTGCTTTTCTGTCAGGGGAGCAGAGCTGAGTTGCCGTATCTCAGGCTACATAAGTTCAAGGCTGTGGTGGTTTGACCCACAGTGGGACCATGTGGTCCTGCACTCACTCCCCTACCTGGTGAGGTGGGATGGGAGACACAGCAAAGGGGGCACGGGGTTAGGAATGAAGGACAGGGAGAGCTCACTCACCAGTGATGGTCACGGGCAAAACAGACTCAACTGGGGAAGAAAAATCAATTTAATTCATTACCAATCATCCGAGTAGCACAGGGAGACATAACAGCCACATCTCACAACACCTTCCCCCACCCCTCCCTTCTTCCTGGGCACAAATCACTTTGCTCCCCATTTCTCTACTTTCCCCCCCAGCAGCACAGGGGACAGGGAATGGGGGTTCAGTCAGTTCACATCTGCAGCTCTTCACAGCATGGAAGTCCAGGAACAAGATGTTCCAACATGAGCTTCCCATGGAGTCACGGACCTCTTTGGGCTCAGCTCCTGGCTCCAGCATGGGGACACCACAGGCTGCAGACAGGCCCCCAGTCCAGCACATCTCCTCACCCCCCAGCTCTGGGGGTTCACCCCTGCTCTGGTGTTGAGTGACTCTGGGGTCTCAATTCAGTCACACCTGCCCTGAGGCTCAGCTTTTCTGCTCCAGTATGGAGCCCTCCATGGTCTACACGTGGGTCTCTGCTCTGCCATTGAACCTCCATGGGCTGCAGGGAACATCGTTTGCCTTCTCCTATTCCATGCTGTTGAACTAGGTGTCTGAGGTTCTCTGTCCTCCCCCTCCTGCTCCTTCCTCCTGGCAATGAAGGTCTCTCTTTGGCTGACGGTCTTTTGTTAAGTTAATGGCCTCTCCTCCAGGTTCTCTCCACCTTCATCTTTTCAGGACAGTCCGTCCCCTCATAAATATGTATTTGCAGAGGATTTTCTCTAGTGCTCATTGATTCAGTTTGGGCTGGAGGGGATATGCATTGGAGCCAGGGGAGCTTCTTGAAGCCTCTCATGAGGTGGCCCTTCCCCCTCTACCACCTAAACACTCCCCTGTCCCCCACAAACCCAACACAAAGGCCTAGCATTAACTCCTCAAAATGCAGCTTTAAGAGTTTGGTTTTATTAATGTTAAAACAAACTTAGTAGTTACTGTTGAAACAATAGGAATTTTCTTGGGTGTTATTTCATTCATATTTGGAGATTATTTTTCAATGCAGCAACTACCGCTTACACAAGAGGATTCTTTCTTGATGGGCCAGACAGCAGGGCTCAAGGCATTATTGTCCAAGACAGTTCAGGGGAAGTTATTCAATTAAACAAAAACTACCTTTGTTTCCAAGGCATGTCCAACATCAGCATGATTCTGGCAGAAGAGGAAGCATAAATTGATAGTTTTTTATTAGATTAGAAGCCCCAGAGGATTTTCTAACTACAGTAGGTGTCAATTTCGTAGTGAGAAGTCACTGCATTTGAAGAAAGAAGGAAAAAGCCTTCCTATCAGTCGTGAGGAGATGTGAATCACCAGACTCGATCCTTCAAGAAAAATTTGGCTGGATGGAAGGTGAATGACTTTTTTTCTAAAGATATTTACAAGCAAAGTTTCTATCAAATAAAGAATCATTCTATTAAACTCTCTTAATTCTGTATGCCACTGTTTGTATTCTTGACTGGCAGATCCATCTCTCTCCTTACTATATTTGACTAAGAGAGATACTTCTGTGTTCATGCATCTGCAGGGATGTAGTAATTTGGATCCTACAACAATTCAGGTTGAAAAGGACCTCTGAAGGTCCCTGGTCCAATTTCCCACTCAAAGCTAGTCTTACTAGACCAGGTTCCTCAGACCCTTCTACAGTCAGATATTGAGGCATTTTAATGGGGACCCAAGATAAAATTAAGCTCTAAGTGCTGGAATTTAACCTTAGTATACTTTTGTATAGAAAAACTACATATTTCACAAAACAAAAAAGGTAATTTTCTGTGGGAGACAGTTGTAGTTACAAAGGCAGTGACAGTTTCTCTCCCAAGGTTAGATTCCTTTTGTGTATTTCCACACCAGCTTTATAGATGTTATATCCAAATTCAGCAGATGGCAGGGTCCAACATATGGCTCTGAATAATCTTCAGTATAACATACATCTGCCAAAAATGCATATAGAATTAGGTAGTCCATGTTCTGTGCTTCTTCACTGCATCTGTCTCTTGCTAGAGTAACTTAATCTCCACAAACTATCTGTCCTGACACTCATGTTTTGAGAGAGTCCCCTGCATCAGCCAGCTTATTTGTCCACCTCTAGGCTAAGAGTCAGCAACATCAATGTCTGTTTCCCAGATTTTGTTGTGCTCAGCAAGCTATGAGTGCCACGTTCCCAACTATATAAACACTGGTGATTTTTAAATGTTGATAAAGAAAAATAGTGGTGTATTTTCTTGCCCTGTTAGTAAGCCTCTGGTCAGCTATGTATTCTTCAGCGCCTACTTTCTCTTTGAATGTTTGACGTGGTGTCCAGTGTTCCTCCAGCACTGCAGAAACCACATCTACAATGGTCTTCTCAGCAAACTAATCCACTTCAGACAACTGCTGCAGTTTGCATTTTACAAACTGTATGCCAGTGTTAACGTGCAGCACCTAAGTGTGCTTTTTTGGTGGGATTATGTGCTGCTTAGATAAAAAGGTAATAAACAGTTAAGTGTCTCCCATTATAGCAGCCAGTTGTTTACCTACTTGCTTTTTAAAAAACAAAATGTCAACAGAAAGGCAGAGAGACCAGTGTCATTACTGCATTTATCTTCAGATATTTTGCACAGCCCAGAAATGTTGCCACTGGCAGCCTGATTTGAAGTTGTATCCGTGTTTGCTATCCCCACTATTATTACAAAGATCTGGGTTTTGGTAACGGTAATGTTATGTGCTTCCCTGTTTTTCATTCCAGGTCACGGTGTTTGTTGCAGCCCAGCTTGAAGATCCAAAGAACAAAGAGCAAGCAAACCTTCCCAGTGCAATCCCCTCAGTGCTCTTTGTGGGCCTGAGTGTGTTCTGCCCAACATCCTCCATACCCTCCCTGACGAACGTGTCTGCAGACACTGCTGTGGGGACAGAAATACAGGTGATTTCTGTCAGTGGGGTTAAAGGCCAGGCTCTCTGCATTGGGGTGAGGGCTGCAGGTGAATGGGGAAAACAAACCACTTAATAAACAATACCTCTGATTAGATAGGGATGAACAAGCTGGACTTTGAGACGGTTAAGCAAGACTGCAGAGTACAAAAAACAGGAAACATCCAGCACGGTGTGGAGAGGTGAGGAGGAGGCAGACTCTGCTCAGCTCAAGTCTGCTCTCGTTAGACTTTAACCCCATCACGCAGGCAGCACTCTCTTGGGGCATGCAGAGCCAGGTGTTTTTCATGTGGATGAGTATTATACCAAGGCATTCTTCCAACTTCCAGTGTTTTTTTCCATTCCATTTCAAAATGTTTTACAGGCCTGACCACATACAAAAGTGTTGATAAGATTAATAGTTCTTCCTTTACTCAAGTGCAGAGGGAAGCTTTAACTTTTCCTTTTTTCTCTCGGTGACTATTTAATCTCTGAAATTGCTATATCCATTTCTTTCTTTTTCATCTTTCTTTCTCAGATGCATTGCAGTTTGTATCTCTTCACATTTACTTATTATTTGCATTTAAAATGCAGAACTGATAGATCCTTTGACAGCAGGGTTGGATATAACGAGGACAGCAATTAAATTCACTTCTAGTATGAAAATCCAGTACCTGCATTGTCAAACTCAAGAAAGCAAGACCACTAATTAACACCTAAATAATAACCCAAGCCACCTGTAAAGACAGCTTTTAGTGGCCTTTAAGATTTTTAAATGTATACTTCTGGCAACTTTTCTATGGTAATTTCAGATGGAAAATTCACATCAGCAAAATCTCCAAGCTATTCAAATACAAAATTCACCTTTGGTGTGCCACATTTGTAAGAGAAAATGCTAGATGCTTGTGTTATAACATTATCTGTCTCTTTTATAGCTGACCACCATTTTCTTTTTCCATGCTATAAAAGGCACAACAAAGAACATTTAAATTCTCTTACTACTTATGCATCTTTAGTAATGATGTTTCAAACAGAGATCTGAGTGAGCTATAAAGATTTTTATACAGCAAGACTTTTTCTATCAGCTTCCTCATTAACAAATAAAAAAGCCATAATCCATGCAGAAAAGCTTCAATTACTCTTTTTATTTAGGTATGTATTTAAGTAGTCAATTCTCACACACCCAACTCTCAAAAATAGTTGGTAAACCTTCTTCTATTAAAATATTTTTTCTCTTCACTAAAAAATTGGATCAGCAATCACTGCAATAGTCTGCAAAATTATTTTTAAGAATGCCAATAACTGAGAGTACTTGTTATTTAGCTCAACTGCCCTCCCTTCCCATTCTCCCTGTCCTTATCCTCAGCCTGGGATCCTTGTGACACTTCCTCCTGTCCATGCCAGAGGCAGAGCAGGATGAGGAGCCCCAGTGAGGCAGACAACTGCTGGTGCTTCCTCAGGAACTGAACTCCCACGGGAAACCCTGCCTGTGTGGACAGCCCTACCAACTGCAGGAGACAAACCCCACACACCACTCAGATGGGTGGCAACACAAACAACAGTGGATGCTGCAAAAGGGCACCTGTTTCAGAGCCACTTTGTCACCAACGTGCTATCTGTACCCTCAGCATGCATCTGCATGATTTCTGCCTCTCTTTGCCTCCTGTCTCCTGTTTTCCTGAAGCCCCCAAATCTGCTTCCTGACCTGAGTCCTTACTCCTCTGAACACACTCTCCACCCAGGCTTTGGTGTTCCTCCCACTCCGTGTTCCCCAAGGATGTCCCAGTCTTCCTGTCATGCTGTCCATGGCCACAAATTCAATCTCCATCAAAGTAATGTCTGGATGTAGCCACTTCTACCAAGGGTCTTCACACCATCAGACAGCCTCATTCCATATTCTTCCCTGAAAAGGCTTCCATTCCTAAATTAAGTGATAAAGTTAACTATCGTGTCCATTCACTTTTTTTTTTAATTCTCCTCAGTCCTCATAATCTCTGCTATGACCTGTAATTGTTCTGCTTGAAGTGCTGGATATTGTCTCAGAAGGACTAGAAAGGCACATACAAGTCATTACCCATTTGGAAAATAAATTTTTATATATATATATATATATATATATATATATACACACACATCTAAAAGAGTGAAGAATGCAAAGTGGGCTGCAGGGGATTATCTAAAGTGTTTTCTAAATGCCAGACTATTTTTTTTCAAGAAGATTCCCCCAGCTTTTCTCTATTAGTGTCTCAGACCGTATCACAGATGACACTGGGGAAAAATAATTTCCGGTACTTTCCTACCTGAGACACCTAACCAAACCAAGAATGATGGGACTCAAACTCTGATTCTGCGTGGCCTTGACAAAGACCATCAGTATGACGCATTCTTGGTCTCATAAGGGTCATAGATAATATATTTCTTTTAAAATATTTTTAATACAAACTTTAATACTAGATACCTCTGTTTGTAGTGAAGAAATTTTAATATGCCATGGAGTTAAACTTTGAACTAGGATGGGAGAAGTGGAATATAAAGCAAACATTGTAAAACAGGGAAGGCTTTATGTCCATTTTATATGCCACAGCATTCTTCAGCAAAAAGGTGTGGAATGGGAAGGAGAATGCTAAAGAAAACAAAACAACACAAGCACAAGGCCTTGAATTAAACTGTATCCTCAGCTTTTCAGAGGTTTCTCTGCTGACTGTCAGGGAGTGCTTCTGCTGGCAGCATGTAAGCTGTTACAATTTCACCCAGGCACTGACCTTGGCATGCAGCTGTAGAAGGGACGGGCTCAAGGAGGAAGAGCCCTAATGAAGACAGTGTTGCTCCGTGAGAGGAGAAATCAGATGTCTCACCCACATCCATGCAAAGGCTAAAAGAGACAAACAAATGGAGAAACTACGTCATTCTTCAGGTAAACACTGGGCCTTTGTGGTAAAGATACACTAATGTCCAAGGTCACAGAGTGTGTTGTTGCTGAGGCCATGATGTTTGCCGAACAGTCCCTGTGCTGTACTTCCCTCCAGGAGTACTGACCTGCAGTATGGAGGGAAAAAAATGGAAAAAAAAAAATATATATATATCTACCTGGATTTGGTGAACAGCTGTAGTGTGATTTCAGATAAACTGGAATGCTACTGTACTGGTTATAGAGCACTGTCATTTTTCACAGAAAAATTCTGCCAAGCAACTGAGAAGTTTGTACGTCATTTTAATATGAGCAGGTCTTTCACTAATATTTTGGTGGAAAACTTGGCTTGTACTTGTGCACCTCAATGTAGACCTATTGTTTTTGATAACCATCATTCTCACATATACACTGCATTACAGGAAATCAGAATTTGCAGTTTCATTAACCCTGATACTGTAACATCACGTTTTGCCTTTCCAGATACTAAGTGGAAAAGGAAAATTTGTTACTGTGCTAAATTTTCAAGTGAGGAAAATAATTGTAACAACTAGGAAGCCACTGAGATGATAGTAACTCATGTCAGTTAAGGATCTGTTGCATTGTTTCTGCATTTTGTTTTCTACTTTTCCTTCCTGCACTGGATATATCCTAAGTATAAGCTTCCAAAAGATATAACCCTAAACTGAAAGTTATGCCCTGTACACAATTGCCATGGTTTCTCTTGTAACTCTTTTCAGTCTGTTTTAGAAAGAGGAGGAATAATTTGAAATAACTGGAAAACATCTCAGTTTCACTGTATTATGAGTGGCTTTATATATCCGAGGGAGGGGAAAGGGGAGGAACACTGGGAGTGAGACCAGATCCTGTTGGTTGTGTGTGGTTGTGGTCTGACAGCCAATGATCGACCTCGAGCAATGACATCTCTCCAACCAGCCTGGGGAGGAGGGAGGATGAAGGAGTGGAGGAAAAAAAACCTGTCAAGAATTTTATAAAAGTTAGTGATTAGAAGGACTGGGTCTCTTCGCCTGCAACCACCTCACCAGAAGCTTGTAACAGCAGAGGCACTGTCCACAAACAAGTAGGTATAATAATTTCATTTCTAAACTGTGAAGGTGGTATGTATATCAGCAGCTGAGACACAATGTGTTTATCTGAAGTGGGCTTTGGGGAGTTGTTTTTGGTTTTGTTTTTATTTTTTTTCTTCCAGGAATAGCTTACAAGAAATAAGTACTCAGCCATTCTGCAGTGATCTTCCAGTGCAACCCATTTGCTGCTAACACTGGCTTTCTAACTTAGCTTACTCACTCAGAACTCACTGGAGTAAGTGAATCCTTAGTCTAAGGGAACTAGAGCAATAACATACCTTTGTTGCTGTCTACTGCTTTGTTTTGTATGTGTATATTGATGCTTGTGGAATATATAAATTTATGTTCTGCAAGGAGAAGAGAGAACCACTGGAGTACACAGCTGGTTGCTGACAGACGTGTAGTTATGTGTGTTCGTTGTGCAGCTTCTTCTGAAGTATTGGTGCTGTGGTGTGGATAAGATTCTTCAGCAGGAGGCTGTAAGGTAGTCCACAGTGCAGGCAACTACAAACTGCTCTTGCATTAGGCTGTAACCTTTCAAGTTGTGAACAGCCAACTTCAGGAAACAGCTCAACAAACTCAAAGCCTCACTGAGTCTGTGATCCTCCCTCACTTTCTCAACTACCCCATATGCCTGGCACCCAAAACTATTTAGCCCACCTGAAACCCTCACCATCGCTTCCTCCAGCCTCCCCTGCTGGCACTACGAGACTTGAATTCTCATGCAAGTCTGACAGCATTTTTTTTCCTTCTCTGAGAAAAGTCCAGCTCTCAGGGAGAAGCAGAGTCACCCTAATGACCACACTTACTTCCAACAAACCAGTTTCTTACCACCTATCTCAACCATCTCTAGCTATCATGAGTGCTCCAGGAATGCTCTGCACCAGCTGCAGAGGCCAGGTCTCTGAGTACACAACCTCCTTTCATACTTGCTAGGGAGAGGAAACTGGGGTACATTTGCTCAGGGCTTGAGTATAGCTCTGAGGCTAATACAGGAATCAGGACAGGGAACTGCAGGTCTCTTGTTCTCCTATTCACTTGAGATAGGATGTTGAAGCAAGGTCCCTAGGCACAGCATGAAGATAGAAAAAACCCTTGTTCTCACCCTCACAAGAGAGCAAAAACCAGCCAGGCAATTTACCATCATATATGGCCTCACAGGACCTATCAAGATGGTGAAAGTACAATGTCACTCAAAAACATCTGCTGCTTTTTCCGGGTGACAAAATTCTGACTATCTCTTTTTGTCTCATACCATTGACTCACTTTTTAGAAGACAGAAATTAAACATTTTTCTATACTGAAACCTTCATTCCCGCTGCAAAGATAAAGGGAGAAACATCCTGTTCATCCCCCAGAGCTCCTTCATACACAGAGGAGGCACTGCTACCACTGTAACTCCCTGAAGCCAGTACTCAGATGGAGTCACAGGGTGATTCAGGCTGGAAGGGACATTAGGAAGTCTGCAGCCCAACCTCCTGCTCCAAGCAAGGTTAGACACAAGGTCAGATCAGGCTGCCCACAGCTTTATTCAGGTGGGTCTTGACAGCCTCCAGGGATGGAGACACTGCGGCGTCTCTGTCAACCTGCTCCACTGCTTGGTTGTTCCAATAGTGAAAAAAAGTTCTTTGCATCCAGTCTGAATCTCTCTAGCTTCAGCTTACGCCTGTTCTCACTCTCCTGTCACATGCTGCTGAGAAGAGCCTGGCCCTGCCTGTTCAGTCACTGTTCTGTAGGTCCTGGGGGTTGCTGAGAGGTGCCCTTGAAATCGCTTCTGCTTGAGGCTGAACTTGACCCACCCCTGCAGCCTTCTCCTTGCAAAGCAAGTGCTTCAGCCCCGACCTTCTCGGAAGCACCTTCTGAACTCACTCCAGTTTACCAGTGTCTTTCCCGTACTGCAGGGTCCCAACACTGGATGCAGTACCCAGATGTAATCTAGAATGCTGAGCAGAGAGGGATAATCCCTGTCCTCTCCTGGCTTTCTGGGCTGGACCCCTGCTCACACAGGATGCTACTGGCCCTCGTTGCTGGCACCTGTTCAGCTTGCACCTGACAGTGCCCTGGACGTTCTCCAAAGAGCCATTTCCCTGTCCCACTAGCCCGGGTGGGATCACTGCCAGGGCTCTGCCTCTCGGTTAATGGCTGGGCATTTGTCCTGGCTGAACTTCACGGTGCTCCTGTTGGCCTCTTCCCATCCCCCTCATCCCGGTTCCTCTGGATGGCTGCCCAGCAATCAAGCCCATCAACTAGTGCTGCCAGCTGGGTGCCATCTGCAGGCTTGATAAGAATGGGCTCTGTCAGCAGGACGGGGCCAGGCCTGCCCAGCTCTTCATCCCTATCAGTTTGCCTAATGTCCAAGTTACCAGACTTACTAAGAACTAGAGAAGTGAGGCCAAAAACCAGATTTATCCACTGTAATGAGAATAAAAAGTACATAACTCATTGTATGCCTGTCTCTCCTAAGCATGCAAGTGTAAATGATGAGAAAATCCTGTCAAGTTAGCGCTGAGCCTACATGTGATGGGCTAAGTTTTTGAGTACTTTTCATTCTCTCTGTCCACTGTTATTTATTGGTTTATATCTGCAACTTCTGCTTCTTCAAACCTGCTCTTTGGACGCAGAATCTCCTGTGTGCACAGGGCAATGAAACGCACATCTGGTTTGTATTGCTAACTGTCAGAGATAATGTAGAAGGGCTGTGTTTATGAGTAACTGAACACGAAAAGCTACACCCATGGGATACAGATTGTATTTTGAGAATTTGGTCCTGCACTTCTGGAACCAATTTTATAAAAGAAGGCAATGAAGAGATCCAAGAGAAAACCTACAGATTCTAATCCAGTGTTTTCTCACCTGCAAACCAGGGCTCAGGTGAGATTTTCTGTAAGGGTAGAAGATGCCAGTCACTTGAGGTGGTTGGAAAGAAAAGACATCAATGAAGTATTAATGTTTCTAAGATGACCTGAAGTGGAATGTAACAGTTTGTTCATTCTGCTGTTCGTCTTGCCTCTGCCCTTTGGTTCTCACTATTAATATTAACAGGATGCAGTACTTGTGCTGATATCCATGAAGATATTTCCCCTGCAGTCCTCCAGTGTGGTAGCTGAGAAAAACTTGAGACTTCAGTAGTGCAATATTTACTTTTACAACTGTGCAGTTCCCTTTCCCCCCACCTCCTGCGGGTCACAGGCTGGGGGCTGAACAAAGAACTTTGTTTGTTTAAGGAGCTGCTGAAGCCTGACAAACACTCAAGGTAGCCATAAAGCTGGGGGGTTTTGTGCATTCTGTGCAGTTTTGTTTGGTTTTTTTTAATGTTATATAAGCAGTTACCACAAAGAGAATATATTGTATTCATACAATGTCAAATCAATGTGAAACCACTTGAGTTTGTGACACTATTATACTAGCCCACCAACTGAAATGGGTAAATAAAAATAAAACTTACTGAAAAACTTTAGTGGTGGGACAACTCCTAGATACTGTTACTCAGAACACAGTTCCTTTGAGCTTTTTCCTGCCTGGAAAAGTTGTCAAATTAAACAAATAAAGCAGAGTAATAAGGCAAATAGGCTTAATTCTTGGAAGAGTGAAATGAGATGTGCAGTTTTGGCAGCCTGGAACTCTTTTTCCTCAGGAATTGTAAAGAAACATATCCAGCTCTTTAAAGGGGAGGGATCTTAAATGGTTCTGTGGATGTGGTGGGAGCTTAATCTTCGCAAGGCAGCTGCATGAAGTTACTGAAGTGTCAGACTTCTCCACTCCCTCTCAAAGCAGTACCTTACAGCAGAGACACTTTCTGAATCCAGTGGGGAAGATCTTCAGACTTTATGCTCTTCATGAAAGAATGACAGAAAAATAAAGTCCTAAATCAGGAGTCCTTGAACATTCTAGACCTAAGGGCTACCATTAGCTTTACAACTGCTCTTTTGCACTCATTTCTTCACAATTTCAGTTAGAAACACTGTGAATTTTATTCATCCTTGTAGCTCGGCAGGGTAGCTGGAAACCATTCACCATGGCCTTATAAGATCATTTTGGGGGGCCTTTTGGCAAACCTCCACCTACTCCTTCACACTTAATGAGACACTTGCATGGAAACTGGTACTAATCTGCTGTCTTTCAATTAATCATTGTGGAACAACACTGTATTGTTTTAGTCTGTTAGAGTGTTCACTTGGACCAGCATTATCCACTGAAAACTCCTATTTCTGTATTTTGGCAATTTGCTTTTCAGACTGTTTTTGAGTGATAACTGTCTCTTTGTTATCTTTATGCAAACACTGGAAACAAGCAAGATACAACAGACATAAGTCTCGTTGCTTGTTGTACTGCTGGAGAGAAACTATACCCATAATAACACAACTAGAGTGACTGATGATCTTGTCATTCAGATAGCTGGATTGAAAATTATCAGGATACACCTACTCACGCTGTAGCATATCTCCAAGCTGCAACTCTGAAATACCATTACTGATTTAGCAATTCATTAGCTTTGACCTTGGACAAGGTCATATTCTTCCCAGACCACAATTTTTCAGTCTTTTCCACAGAGATTGGACTACTGGAGTGAGTCCTGATCAGTTTGCACAGCAATTTAACAGTGCTATGGTTTTGACTGAAGTGCTCACAACACAAACTATTATTACAGTAATCGAAATAACAAGCCAGTGTCCTATTTCTAAAAGACATGTCAGATGAAGAAGCAGGTGAGGGATAAGGTGGGTTGCAGATGAACTTAATAAGCTGTGCTGCATAAAGCATAGCTCTTTTAGGTGGGCTGAACAGGATAAGAGGTGAGAGTGATGGAGTTGTGGTCACTGCAGTAGAAGAATGCTCCTCAGAGCTGTGGCCACAGCCTGGCATACAGTGAGTGGAATTTGGAAAAGCCTGCTTTTGCAGGACCACAGCAAGGCATTTCAACACATGGATAAAAAGGGAACCCATCCCCATTTGACATAGTCTTCACCACGCACTCCTTCAAATTCCTTCTAAACCTAGAACGTTGATAAGCTGCATAGGATGAATTCTAGTCTGAAACAACTCACAAAAAGGTAAAGCAGACATCCAGTCACTGCACCTGACTGGTCTGTACTGGTAGGCAACACCATTTGAATCTGACACGGTAGCATTACCAGTAGGAAAGTACCTTCAACTATAAATCAGAGACGGGGATTTACAGCTGTCACAGTACTGTGCTGGCACTGTTGCCAGAAAATTTTGGCACCACTTGGCATAATGCACAGAGCTCTGTTACCTTATCATGAGTAGTGCCCAGACTCCTGATCCTTTCTTCCCATTACACCCTTCAGCAGGGAGGGCGTGACAGAAATTCCCCATCAACATAGTATCTGTGTGCAGGGAAAGAGGATGGAGGACTTGGCTGCATACATGCTTTTAGTGAGAGATGTATTTGCTGACCATCTCTGGTCCACAGTGAAATGGGAAATGGCATGTTCTCACTCCCCTCTAAGCTGAGTTTGGGAACAGAAAACGCAGATGCTCCCCAAAGGCCTCCCCCTCTGAAGGAAAACTTGTTATTGGAGATCTTTTATGTTGTTTTTAATTATTCATGTCATGGATTTACCTCCTGCTGATAAAAACATGAGTATTGCTTTAGCTATAGCATATGACAAATAGAGGGAAGACAGTCTTTATGTCTCAGGCTCACAGCCTTATACACATAGGGAAGTAACTGACCAGTCACTTGTTCTGAGAAACTGTCACTTAATGCCATATAATCAAAACTTTAACAAGATCAAGCATTTTGTCATAACAAAACAGAACCTGGATTTCAGACACTGGATATCTGCAGCTGCTAAGCCTCTGCCACAGCTGAAAAGATAGAAATGAGTGGTGAATCCATCTAAACCCCAGGTCTTATGTAGAGTAAGCGATGTGCCACAGTTCTGGAAGCAGCCATGGGAGAAAAGAATTACAAAGTAAGGCAGGAGGGTGAGGATGGAAAGTCAACTAGATGAAGTAGCAAATAATGGCAATGGAGGCCAGGGCATGGGAGAGGGGCATTGTCAGGAGAAGCGTAAAGGTAAGCGATGTGATAACAAGCATTCTTCTGACTGGGAACAAAAAGCCTTAAGTGCTTTGCAAAGAAGTTTGCAGAGTCTGCAGTTAGCATACTTGTTAGATTGGTGCATGTTTTTATGACAGGCTGATCTTCCTTTAGTCTCTGAGTAAATCCATGGAAAATGCAGAGTCTTTTCCACTTTGGTTCTGGAAAAGATGTGTTAGAATGTGGCTTCTGCTCTTCTCTCATCCAGTTTTGACAGACACACCAAGCCAAGAACTCAAATGGATTTCTCAGCATGTGCCTGTAATAACATGGACCAGACAAGCACAGAGAGCCCTCCAACAGAAAGACTCAAGTGGTGTCTCTGCTTCAGTTTGTGTATAGTCTGTCCCTCAGCTTGTAACAGTAATTCTCTTCCACAGATAAGTCACCATGACCCACCAATTCCCAGCGCTGTCTCCAGAGCAGAAGAAAGCTCTTTCAGACATTGCTCAGCGTATTGTGGCTTCAGGAAAGGGGATCTTAGCTGCAGATGAATCAGTGGGTGAGTTCTGGATATCAATCAATTACCAGTTCGTAACACTTTTTCTCCTAAATTTGCTTCATCTTTGAAGTCAGTGGACTAAAAGAAAAACATTTAAAAACCATTGACTGAGCAGGAGCAAAGCAGCCAGGCTGGGTTGTGTCTACAGCAATAAAAGTTAAGAAATGATGAATTGAGAAGGGAAGCTCTGAACTGAAGGCCCAGTTCATTACTACATACTGGGACCAGTAGGCCAGCCAAGCCTAACAGCTCTCTGACCTTTGTCCACCTCGCTAGGTACCATGGGGAACAGGCTGCAGAGAATCAATGTGCAGAACACAGAGGAGAATCGCCGTGCTTTCCGAGAGATCCTCTTCTCTTCAGATGCTTCCATCAACCAGAGCATTGGGGGCGTGATCCTCTTCCATGAGACTCTCTATCAGAAAGACAGCAGTGGAAAGCCATTTCCAGCTCTCATCAAAGAAAAAGGCATTGTGGTGGGAATAAAGGTGAGTATCTGTGCATGTCTGGCTGGCAGCATGCTCCAAACCCCACTTCCAGTGAAAATTAGATATGGGGCTGCACTTTCTCCTGCCATACACTTTTTTTTTTTTTCCTTTTTTGTGCTTGATTTTAAAATCACTAAAGGATCTCTGCCACCATTTTCTGCATGGTTTTTGTATAACTAACCAGGGGCACATCTGCATTTGATGTGGGAACTTCTCATCCAACAACTCCCACCTGCTCACCATTCATTGCAATTAAATCTCTCCATGCAGTAACCTCACTCCAGTTCTTTCCACATCTGACAGAGCTCTGGAGCCATTCCATGCAGCCATCTACACACTGCCCCTTCCTCTTACACAATTCACTCCTTTTCTTCCCCTTTGCTCCAACACTTTCCTCCTTCAGACCCTTACCCTGTCCAGCCCCGTACTTTACTCACAGTCAGCCTGCAAAGACGGACTAGCCAGGAGTCAGAAGATAAGGATGAGACTGATGTCCATCTCTCTGTAACCCTTCCTGTTTTCCTTGTCTCCACAGCTGGATAAAGGCACAGCACCCCTAGCAGGAACAAATGGAGAAACCACCATCCAAGGTAAGGAGAGATCTAAGGAGCCTAAGCTATGACTGATGCAGCAAAAGCCATGGGGTGATGCACCCGAGTCGCAGCCTTGGCTGGTGCAGTGGTACTTTTCAGAGCTGTGTCCTGAAGAACTGCTCTCAGAGAAGCACTCTTCTTTTATCCACAGGGCTGGATGGGCTGGCTGAGCGCTGTGCCCAGTACAAGAAAGACGGTGCTGACTTTGGCAAGTGGCGTGCAGTGCTGAAGATCACCAGCACAACACCCTCTCAACTTGCCATCCAAGAGAATGCCAACACACTGGCACGCTATGCCAGCATCTGCCAGCAGGTATGTAGCCTCCAGCAGCCTTTTCTGACATGCTGTGGTCCCTTCTCACTGACCCCCGTGATAACATGCTAGGTAACTCGAAAGGTAGATTTCTGTGAGGGTTTGGGGAAAGATGAGGAAGAAGGGCAGCACAACAAAAAGGAGTAACACCAAAGTCAGGGTCCATATCAAGGGTAGTTTTTCTTCCACGCTCCCAAGGACTTCCTTGTTTTTCTTTTATTTTCTTAGCATGGCTTGGTGCCCATTGTGGAGCCAGAAATCTTGCCTGATGGAGACCATGATCTCCAGCGCTGTCAGTATGTCACAGAAAAGGTAAGAGATTCCTGCCACTCTCCTCCCCTTCACAAAGCAGTAGCTAATCTTATGCAGAGTGCATTCACAGATCTCACAGAGTTTTGACCAAAAAGGTACTTCATAACAGCATCACTAAATTGAGTTGCTCATGGTTAAGTAATCAGTTCATACTGAATGTGAGAATAGAATCCATGCTTTGGATTTCCACTCAAACTGACAATATAAGCATTCTTGATCTCAAAAAGATGAATTGGGAGCAAAACCACTTACCCCTCTTTCTGTACCTCAGTTTGCAGGGACAAATCCTGTAAATATCAAGAGTGGTATCCTGGTCATCTGAAAAGCAGTGGTGTCTCTGGGGCTGCAACCCCTGCGATGAATTTAATGAGAAAGCAAAGCTCAATTTGATCTTCTCACACTCCCAAGGAATAAACTGTCATTCACCTCTGCAGGTTGGGGTGCAGATTTGAGCAGGGGTCTGTATTCAATCCTCCTGTTTTCAGGTTCTGGCTGCTGTCTACAAGGCCTTGAATGATCATCATGTGTACCTCGAAGGGACACTGCTGAAACCCAACATGGTGACAGCTGGGCATTCCTGCCCCAAGAAGTACACCCCTCAGGATGTAGCCGTGGCAACGGTCACTACACTTCTCCGCACCGTTCCTGCTGCCGTTCCCGGTGATTCCCAATTAATTGCTGTGTATCTGTTCACACTGTCACTCTTGCTGGCCTTGCTCGTACATCCGACACACTCACTCCTCTGGCACGTAAAGGTCAGGGACTGTGGTGGCTGGAGCACTCAGCTTCTAAGCCTTGAAACCTCTTTCTTGCAGGAATCTGCTTCCTGTCTGGAGGCCAAAGCGAAGAGGAGGCTTCTGTCAACCTGAACGCCATGAATCAGTCCCCTCTGCCTAAGCCTTGGAAACTGACCTTCTCGTATGGGAGAGCACTGCAAGCCTCTGCCCTGGCAGCCTGGGTGGGCAAAACTGAGAACAAGAAGGCTGCACAGGAGGCCTTCTGCAAGCGGGCGCAGGTAGGAGGCTTCTCCCCCCGGCAAAGAGAGGTGCTGCTCACCATGACAGGAGACGTGTTGTCACCTTCCTAAGGCTCCTCGTGTTCCCACCCCTCCTGGTGCTTCATGTTCACCAGGGACGTTACTCTATGATTTCTGCCTTCTTATTTACTCCTGCTGTCTTTCTGCATCTGTCTTTCCTACTCCAAGCTAACTAACTGGTTTCCCCTCCTTTTTGTTTCCTTTTCAGATTAACAGTTTGGCTTGCAGAGGACAGTATGTCGTGTCTGGGAAGACGGACACAGCTGCCATGCAGTCACTTTTCACTGCCAGCTACACCTACTGAAAGTGCAGGAACCTTCCTTTGTCCTGACCCTCTTCACTAGGTGGAGAATGTTCAGAAATGAAAGAAAACCAAAGAAATCTAATTTCCCTTACCCTAAACAAAACTGGAGATAAAATGGATTAGCTTCCTCTCCACTCTTTGCTCTCACAATTTATCAAGGGGATATTCTCGTTTCATTTGCACATTCCAATTCTTTCCATACAATAAACAACAATGTCAATGAATCATGAACCCACTCTCCCTCTGGTTTAAACTTATTCCCTGGAAAAGTAGGCAGATTAAGTAGTTCCCTAGCAATTAAAATACACACCCTTGCCTATTACCACATTTTGCAGCCAAAATCCTGAATTACAAAACCTGATTGCAAATTCAATCATAGGAATAAAACAATAATCTAAAATTAATCTCTATCTCACAATTCTTTATTCTGTATAAATTTTACAGCCTCTTTCACACACCTGTGGTTTTCAATAGCCTATGCAAAAATCACAAAGAGTTACTGCTGGTGAGCTTGGGAAACCCTGAGGAGATCAAAGGGAAACAATCCAATAGTGACACAGCTGGAGAGGTTAACCCCACTGACTGAAGGCTGTCAGACATTGAGAAACGTTCAGAGATGTATATGGTAAGCAATGCATGGGACTCAGGCTACAGATAAATAATAACACCTTCAGAAGCTTCTCGTGTCTCTGGGAGTTATGGTAGGTGTGATGAGGCTGCTGTACACTGAGTTAGAGTTGCATAGGTTGAGTTAGTGCTGTGCAAAGACTATTTTTCCAAAGTGCTTTTATGGTGTCATTTTCCACAATAATTAACACAAAACATGTAGGGAGGCATCTGGACCTTCAGTATGTTGCGATGCACCTGTTAGAGTTGTGAGCTTTGTTAGGTAAAGCACAGCTACGCAGTTAGTACAAAAAAGGCATAAATGGCAGAAATAGCAGACCTAGGGTTATGCAAGAATCTTTGCCTTGGTGTAGCAACATGCTACACCAACCAAACAGCAAACACCACGCAACCCAGAAGACACGTCCCTCCTCTCTGTCCCTTCACGGACGCCTGGGACCAAGCCTGTGCAGGTGGAGCCAGCCCGCTCTGCAGGCTGCTCCTCCCCAGCCGGGGGCATCTGCTTCTCCTGCCAGCAAGGAGAGGGAAAATCTGTGCCCTGTTAACCTCCTGGTGTTCCTTGCATTAGTAACCACTCTTTCATGCAGGGAATGAGTAACTTCACACAGATCCAATCACTGCATAATTAATGCAGGCATTTAGCCTGTCGTGACCACAACCATGAACGAAGAGCAGGTGACTCGTCAAAAAAAATTATCCAGAGGCTGACACCAGAGTCAGGAACAACACCTCTTTTCTGGTTTAGTTGTAGATTTCCATGTACCTGAGTTCAAATAAATCTCTGCTCCTGATGAGAAGTACCCTGATCTATGCAGCTCTCTTCTTTTAATTGAGAGCAGAAAAAAAGTTCCCCCAAACTGGCAAAAGAAACCTTCTCATGCTTTCTGAAACTAAAGCTGTAGCTTTGTTAAATAATTCCTGCTCCTTTGTTGGACATCGGTCACACATGCAGTGCCTGATGCAGCTGGTGGCTATGCCCAGTCTCCTTGTGTTTCTTTTTGACAGAGCCATTTGTGACCAGAGCAAGCAAACAACTGCAGAATGTACCACTGTCACCAAAATCAGGAACACACTCCTTAACACCAGTGTAGTCTTAAGAAGCAGGCACTCCTTATCCAGCGCTGGGTGCTAGGGCTGTATCGCCACAAATGTCCCACACCAAGTTTGCAAAGCCTCACACCTTTATACGTAACTGATGAGCTTGTTCCACCCACTATACATATGCATTACTATTCTACTTTATAATTGGCTTAATCACCTCTTGCTTACCTTTTAAGAGTACAGTACACAAAGAATTCACAGCACATGCTCTCATACGGGGTGGGGTGAGTCTGTTCAGTCTCTAACTGAGTCAGTGGTCATGATCTCCCCCCGGCCGTGTTTACCTTTCCCACAGTTTCTGCAGATTCTCACTGAGTTCATCCTTCTTAGGCAATCATCCAGCTTTCAGCACCTTCTAGGGCAGGATGTTCTCCTTTTATCAGGTCTTCCAGCTGCTTTCCAAGGGCACAGTAGTTGGTAAGGCTTGCACAATTTATATAAAGTAACTGGATTTGCACAGGCTAAAGACAATGGGCCCCCTGGTACTTACTCAAAGCTAAACTATAGACATCTTGTTACAACTAAAACCAGGAGTTTACTTGTTTTCTAACACCACCATGAATCAAAGCAAGGCTTTGTACAGGTGAAGCACTATTTCCAGCTTTTAAAAATCAACATCCTTTTAAAAAACAGGAAAAGTTAAGTTCTCATACAATTGTGTGTCCGGGTGAGAAACGTGGGCACCAGAACAAGCTCCCTGTGCCAGGGCCCTGCCTGACAGCCCTGGCAACCACCGCACCTCAAAGACGTGTCGGAAGCATCCAGAGAGCTGCCAGGAGCTGCTGACAGGCGAACACACACAGTGAAGGAGTAAACCCTGAGAAATTAGAAACTAAAAGATTCATAGTTCCCTTAGTTGCTTAGGTATCACCCAGCAGTTGTAACAACCTGCGAATGAAATGACTGGTAACCATAGAATGAGCATTTATCATCTCGCTGTGTGATATTTACGCATGCTAAAAGGCTTTCAATGAAATTCCTCACAAATTGCTAATAACACTCGGACCTTTTGCAAATGTTATCAGAAGGGCTTAAGCCTGAGGAAGGACCAAACACTCCTCAAGGAACTTTGCCCTAAGCACGTAGAAGAGATCAGAACCAAAGAGGAGTCCAATCAGTGGACACAGTGAAGACCACCGACTCATTTTACTGCACAAGCGTGAAAGACATTTACATATGCTAAATGATTATGGGAGATGTTTTGAATATGTAAATAATTTCTCAGAATTTCAATGAATATCCATGTATTAGGTCAATATAAGGTGTGCTGAAACAAAGCAGACACACACACGCCCCTCGCCTTAGGGGAGCGATCTCCGTGTGTGTCCAGCGCTGCAATAAAGAATTCCTGCTTTTTAAAACGAGTCTTTAGAGAGCGCCTCTGACCGGCTTTCTCTCGGTACCAACAGCGACCGATCGCTGCAGCTGCAGCCGCAGCGGGTGCCGACACACGCCCGTGCTTCACGCTGCTTTGTCCCCTCACATTCTGGTGACAAACCCGCGGCTGAGGCGACGATCCCGGCCTGAGGGGCGGGGCTGTGCGGGGCGGGGCTGTGCGGCCATTGCACAGGTGAGGCGGCGGGCCCGGCCCGGCCTCAGGGGCTGGGCGGGGCGGGGCTGTCCGGCCATCACACAGGTGAGGCGGCGGGCCGAGCCCGGCCTGAGGGGCTGTACGGGGTTGCCATGGCGCGCGGCGGGCCCACACTTCCCGTGGGTCAGTGCGGGCCGCACCGGAACTGCGTCACCCCCGGTGGCTGCCGGGAAGCGGCTGGGCGGCCCCGGGCCATGGCGGCGGCGTTCGCACTGCGGGTGTCGGGCCGGCGGTTGGGCCTCGGCGCTCCGGCGCGCAGGGCGCTGTGGGGCGGCCCGAGGTAACGGGCGGGGGGGGTCCTGCTGGGGAACCGGTGCGGCGGTCTGGAGGCCGGCCGGTGGTTGCGGCCTGCCCTCCTCGGTGCTCGGCTCCCGTACAGCAGTCGAGCGGCTGTCAGGTCGCAGGCCTCGGGGCGTGCAGCGACCGCCAGCGTCGCGTCCCTGCTCGGGGTGCGCTGCTGGCAGGTGGGGCAGGGTTGGGTTTTTAATGTCCTTACCTGCTTTGGTGAGGGAGCTCGCTGGGTGTGGGAACAGCGATGTTTCAGGGCGGTGCTGCAGTAGGAATGAAAAATAGTACTTTCTGGGTGCCTTTTTAGGTGAGGCCATGCTTGCGTTGTTTTACTGTTTTATCTAGGCACTAATTTTTATGTAGCAGTGGTTATTTTCTGTTATCCTTTTTTTTTTTTCACAGCAGATTAAAAAACAGAGCTGTTACTGGGAAAATAACTCATTAATCAGGTTAAAAGTCTGGTTACATTCAGACCAATAAAATAAGCTAAACAGATCATTGCTATATAGAGACAACTTATGGGGGGAACAGCATTTGGGGAAAGAGCACAGGTCTGTCCAATACACTTTTGTTCTTGCATGCATAACACACCTGCTGTGTCCAAGGGATGTGTGAACTCTCTAAAGGGTAGGTTCAGTCTGATATTAAAATACTATTAATAGAAATGTGCTCTGTCTCAAGACCCAGAGACTGAAAATACTTCTGTCTGGTGTCAACAGGAAGGAGGAAAAAGAAGTAGAAGCAGAGAAAATAATTGAAGAAAAAAGTGAACCAAGCCTGATCTGCCCCCCACCACGCAGCAGAAGCTATCTTCCTCCAGACAATATACAGAGCAGTCTTGAGTCTCTTGTCAAGGAGATTTTTGGACCCTCAGTTCCTGGTAATTGGCAGCAGACACCCCTCAAAGAAAACAAGTTGAAGTATCGCCTCCTGGCTCAGCTGGCAGCAGAACTTGATCACGCCGTCCCCAACTCACAGCTCCACCTGATGCGCAGTGCTGAGGATGTGTTGAATTTCTATAGCACTCCTGTGAAGGACATGTCCAAGTTTGATGAGCTCTGCGCTGCCGAGCTACCCCCAAACCTGAAGATTATCTGGGAGAAGTGAGTCGCAGCACAGAGCGTTGCTTTGCTTTGGTTGGGTTCTTCAGGCAGGACTGCAGACCAGGAGCAGAGCCCTTGCATTGTGGTATTGACTGAATATGTAAATATCACTAATAAAAGTTCACGTAACTGTGTTCAGGTTTCATTGTCTCTGGTTATTATCTAGATGGAAAAAAGCAGGTTTTCTGGCTGTGGAACAGTGACGCAGTGTGGTCAGTACTGGTACTTCTGTGTGCTTTCTGGCCTTCACCGTGCTGCCCGGCAGTTCTGGGTTCCAGTGGGGATAGTCAGGAGGGACCAACTCCCCAGTTTCCTCCCTGCACCTCGCAAACTTCTTGTTCTCCATTCTGAACGGTGTAAGGGGCTGTTGCCGGTGCTGTTTGGCTGTGTCAGGCACCCCCTTCAACTCGCCACCCAGACTAGCGTGGCCAGCAAACTTGGGGAAGGAGAGGGGGGAGGTCAGCCAAGCATCTTTTTTATTTTTTGCTATTTTTCCTTAAGATTGAAAGGAAGACTCTGTCAGCAATAATATTTCTAAAACCATCACAGGTACTGTTTTAAATAAAACCACCTGTTTTGCTCAAAATTGCTATAGGAAGGTAGTGCCAAGTGGAATTCTGAAATCTCTTACCTAGGTAAGAGCCAACTCTCCAACAGCCCTACAGAACCATCGAGGCAGCTTGTAGAGTTCTTCCACATCTGTCAAAGGACCCTGTTTTCATATTTATAAGTTCTGTTGCTCTTTCTAATGGCTGTTAGTAAGTTTATCTTCTGTGTTTCCCTATGTTAGTTTTCTGTAGCTATGGAAAAACACGTTAACAGCTATCTCTTAGTTTTTCTTTCTGTGTAACTCATGTAGGTTTGCTTTTAATCAGAGGAGGCAAGCAGTGAAGGCAGGAGGACAAGAAAATAAATGCAGCAGTCTGAGCAATGTGTCGTACTTTGTGAATGTTTTCTACAAAGCTTTCAGCGAGTTTAGATTCTCTGTGTGTGATATTTCTGGGAATGATCCGGAAATATCCTGGTTATACCACTCACTCTCCTAAACCCCAGTTTCCCTGGTTTCTGTTAGCATACCAATACCCCAAATACGCTTAGGAACTACTGCTTTTATGCGCTACAGTGCTCAGTTTATTCAGCAAGCTTCTCAAGTGCTGCTCCTCATAACTAAAGTAATTTAAGAAACCCTTTATCTTCCACTTTTGAGTCCTGGGGAATTAGAGAGTAGCCTGAGTGTGCTACTACATGTTCCACTGTGGGGTGAACATGCGGGAACTGGGGATGTTTGACTGGTCACTGGAAGGCTGACTGTTCCCAAATCCCTGTAGCTTATGGAAAAAACACTGTGATAAATAACTACATTTGTGTCTTGTCTCCTTCAGAGGCTGTTTGGGACGCTGACTGGGTGTCTTGAATGGAGTATTCATTGCTGATAAGCTTTCCTAACATGTCTAATTATTTTCCTAACACAGCAGAACAAGGACCAAAGTTGTCATGACGGACTCGGAACGCTATCGATGGTTCCGCACGGTCACAGAAAGCCCTCGTGGCCCAAGTCTGATCCTTATATTCCTGAGACCAAAGCAGACATCAGTGGAGTCAGAAGAAAATATCAACCTGGAAGAAACACTGCAAGAGCAGGCACAAACAGACATTCCACATTTTCTTTGTGTCACAGGCAAATGACAGAGACCAGGCTACAGGTTTGGGTTTTTTGATAATTTTTTTTTGCATCTGTTTTGGAAAAAATATACAAAAAAAGCCAAGAAGAACCAACATGGAAATGTGAGGTAAACATTCCAGTAAAAGTACAGACAGAGGCTCCATTCTTTAAAGGAGACACACAGCAGTTATCACCATGCTAGAGAATGAGATGCAGGAAAATCCTAGAAACAGTGAAAAGTCACGTAATGAAGCCTTTGCCCCAATTCTAGCCATTGTAAATGGGCGCTTTTTTGTCCCCCCCTGCCCTCCCACCCCTTAATTGTCTTTTTTTTTTTTTTTCTTTTTTTTCCTTAAACAAAGTTGTTAAATTGTAAAATAGCAGTTTTGGTATAAATTCTGTATGGCAGAATTTACAAAAATGCCAACTGCTACTACAGACTGTGCCAGTTTTTGAGTTGGTTTTTTTTTGACTTGCAAAAGCCCTCAGTGAAAGCGACACTGTCGGGGCAAGAGTGGCTTCTTGGTTATGCCCATGGGAATGCCACTCCACGGGAGAAGTGGTGTCACTTTCCCTTTGCACCAGTGTTACTAGTTACCCCACAAATCTATGATGAAGTTATGAAACACTCAGAGCGCAGCCTCAGCTCCACAGTGGTGGCTGTATATCCCCATAGTCAATTCCTGAAGCCAGGTGTCACTGGGAGCTTTAGCTGGGCCTCGGGGAGGAACGGAGATCTAGGGAGATGATATAGTCAGCTCACATGCTATCAGCTACTACTATGATTTTTCATGTCCAGCCTGTCTATAACATTGTTTTAGTTATTCTTCAATAACCAGCACAATCACCCACACCAGAACAGTCAGGCTTTGATTCACTGAGGTGCTTAAGGATACACTTCAAGTCTGCCAAGTAGTCTGCAAACTGCATGGCTACCTGGAGTCCGTAATGTGAAGTAATGCTTCAGTAGCTCATTGAATCAAGGAGGGATGTTTATTACTTGTTGGTAGTATCAGTTGGGTTAGATTCCTGATCTGAATTTAATAGATGCAATTACTTCAGATCTATGCTGAGTTTACTCAGATCAGAATCTGACCCACTGGTAGAAGCACTTCTTAGGGTAAGAAAAGGTGAAAGTGATTTTTTTTTTTTCTTTTCAAGATATATAAATTCAAAAATGAAAAAAAAAAAAGTGTACAAATATCACATAACAACATCAACAATTCCATAGATGTAGTTCCTCAGTGCACACTTTAAACAAGAAAAGGTTTTTTTTGTTCTTTTTTCTGTTTTGCTTTTAAATTCTGGCATCATAATATTAAAGCTGACAAAAAATCAGGGCAAGCTACATCACTTCCTCATACAAAAAAAGTACAAAACATTAGCCTCTAACTAGACATAACATAATACTGGTCATCACAGTTAGACATGTAGTAACTGTGTGTCTTGGAGTGTTGTACTGGAGGGTAATAAAAAATAGCTTCTGTTGCCAATCTTCCATCTCAGGTTACTTCAGTCATAGAGGCAGAGTGATTCTGCAAAGAGGAAAAGACAAAGATTAACATTTCTATACATTTTGGCATTTACATATCCTAGTGTGTAAAATGCATGAGAAAAACTTTCACTAATAAAATCTGTTGCCCAGGTAACATAGAGCTTTAAAATGAAGCGATCACTACACATGTGGGGTCATTATCTCAAAACACAGGCAGACACAGATATGTAGCAACACAGAAGTCCTTCTTAGGTGGAAAAAGAATTCATTTAACCTTCTTGGAAGCCTATGTCCAGGACTTCAGTGGCAGTACTGAGTCGTCCTTGGATCATGCTACACCTGCAGGGTTTGTGTGGGTGCAAGGCAAAATGAGAGGGAGAATGGATGCAGAAATCTGCACAGAGAAGGACAATGCACCTCCTGTATCTGAAGAAACAGTAATGAGCAGCCACTCTCAAAGCCTTGTTTATAATACCTTTGGAGTAGGATCACTGTTTTCCTGCATGGTAGATGTATGGTCATTTAGAGACTGATACCCTGAATCACAGGACATTGCCCTGTTGGTTGTAGGGCACATCAACAGTGAAGGCCCAGTCCCTGCACTTCACAATCACAAAGCTATAAATAGCTGACTAGACTAAATTTTTCTCAGTCTGTGAATATTTTAACCTATCCAGCCCTTTTGTCATACACAATGTAGTGCGGATATACAAATAAAGCTTAATTTCTGGACTGCAAGTCCACTAAGAGAACAGTTAATGCACACAGTTCTACAGATCTAGTTGAAAGTCTTCCAGCAATTTTTTCCTCATCAAGTGACTTTTCAATTAAGCAAAATATTTCCAGTGTCTTTTCAAATTTTCTTTTTAATTCCTATTTTCAGCTTATCTGTCAAAGGGTTTAACAAAAGTCACTATGGATCCTGCCACACACCACGCACACAGGAATGACAAGCCATCTCATACAATTTAAAGAACAAATAAATTACACCAGGGCTTTTCAGATAACTGAAAAACTACAGTTCCTCCCTGTTCCCAGAAATTCTTGGCAGGTGTCATTTGCTTATCTGTGTTTTGAAAGGACTGGATATGATTTAGTTACACCAACATAAGCCATGAAGTCAGTAATCTAAGAGAAAAACCGTCAATGATGATTATCCCGCTATCCTATTTCTTTGCAAACTTGAAAGAATGCTATTAACTTCTCTTCTGATGACTTAGAGATAGAAAACAGTCTATGACTTGCTGTTAGAGAAGATACTGAACAGTCATAACGATAAACTAATCTCTAATATTTTTCTGGGCAGCATAGTTTATCCTCAGGATAACGAATGTTAGAATAAATCCTTAAGACATCCCAAAAGCATTCCAAAGTGTAATTAGACAGAGTTATCTTTATTCTTCTCTCAGTTTTCTATTCTTCTAAGCAAAAGTTTGTTATTACAAATGATATGCAGAGGCGGGTGAGATCCTACTGCTTTAGGTCTGGATGTGCACAGGGGCAGAATATCTACAGTATTTGTTAGTTCAAGGGATAAATGTCTTAAATAAACTCTCCCCTGATACAAATTCACTCTGTTCAATGGGATTAATATTAGGAATAAAACCAGCTCCCTGTGTAGTCATGTATACAACTATTTTTTTACTCTGTCATAACAGAAAATGTGCTTGATGATGATCTGGGTGAGAGGATGTGACAATACCTGTGCACTCAATGTCTCCAGTGGACTTTCCACTCTTGGAAAAGCCATTAGTGGCATTCCTCGTGGGTCTTCAGGCTTCGGTTTAGAAGGAGCTCCATGAGTGCCTTTAAAGTTATGGACAACACATATCCCCTGTGTAATGCAGGGAAAAAGAACAAAAAACAAAAGTGAGCTCAGCACGTTCTGTCCCCAGGAAGAACTCGGGAATTGCCATCAGGGGTTTCACAACTGCCAGTTTTTGCAAAGAAATTAAACTGAATTTTGGTTCAAGGCATCATCTATCCCAGCCTGTGGGTACAGTGTGTTTACTGACATAATTGGGTGTGGTGGACTACCTTGGTAAATGGGTTCATCTGGCCTCTAATCTGGGGTGATGAACCATTCTCAGCCTTCTTATGTTCTATACAACAGAGACTCCCATGTCTGCTTTATCACTACAGAACCATGGACTACCCCAATGTTCTATTTTATTGGCCAGATATTCCCTTCAGACTCTGACTGTCATTCCCAAATGGTGAAAACAGCTCACTGCATGGCTGAATCTACCTCACATCTGGATGACATCAAGCTCATTTAGCACCATTCCTGCCTACTTCCAGCACAACTGCTCTGGTGTTTATCCCACAAGCCATTCCATTTCATGTGACTGGACTTACTGCACCCAATGTGGCTGGGAGCAGGTTGTGACTGCTAGAAACAGGTACTGGGAGCACACAGATTGTCCTGACCCAATATATGGGGTGACTGCCCATCTTATATTGCATGGGATAGATTTAAACTGCCCTTCCCACTGGGAATCAGACAAACTACTTACATCAGACAGACTACTTACATTAAAGTCAAAGAGATTCTCGTAAGAGGTTGCAGTCATCTTTTTATTTAAAGGGAACACAGGATGGTATGTGAAGGTTTGGTTTTTGTTTTTTTTTAAGTACAGAACAGTAAAAAAAACAATGACAGGACAATCTAGATTTAAGGGATCTTTGATAACTAATCCCTACTGATTACAGGGATAAAGTGTCTGTTGATATGCAGGGGATAGTTTTGAGGTATATTTTGATTAAGTGGAATCAGGCAAATTTCTTGGTAATAGTGGGAATCGCCTTGACTGCTGTGTGGGTAAATCCTCAGCAAGAGATCTCTCACCAAACCAAACACTTAAACTGCACAGCCCACAGGGGAATAACTAATGTTTGAAGTCCAGAGAGATGCTGTTCCTAGGTTCTGTGGGAAGGCCTCTGATATGTTTTAAGACATTTTTTTATATTCTATGAGATGGTGAACAATTTCAGCTGAACTACAAATGCTGCAAAGGGAGGCAGTTTTTGTCTCCCAGGAAGTTTGTCCTGACCTTCCTTGCCATTACACTTCTTTTATAGTCTGAAAAAATACGAGGAACACTGCTTAGAGCCCCAGATAACACTTGCATCCTAAATTTTTGCCAGAGACCAGGTAGACAGTGGGGTTTTGCAATACAGGGGTGTCAGAGAAGGAGTCTCAAGCATGCCCCCTTTTTGACATTAGTTGACATCAACACCATCTTTAAAACATTTTCAAGGACAGGTCAAGTAAGAACATGTACAGTGATTAAAATAATCTTGAAATATATACAATGCACAAATGCCATCGTATTAGCCTTATTAATTATTCATATTAGGATTTTCTACAATTATACTTTTAATTAGATGGGGTTAGAATTAGTTCTTAGCAACTGGATTAATTATTTGCAATAGGCCACAAGAGAAAACTTTTTTTTTTTTTTTTAAATTGTGGTATTTTTAAAAGGAATGTGGAAGGACTGATGAGCTTACCAGAAACAAAGCTACAGCACTCCCCAAGATGAAGCCTGCGATCACGTCCGAACAGTGGTTTCGATACTCAGAAACTCGATTTAGCCCAGTGAGGAACGCAGCACACAGGGTACCCAGACACAGCACAGGTTTGGCTAGCCTGCTACTCTTTGTTTTAATTGTGCTTGTTATGTACATCTGAAACAAAGAACAAGCCAAAAATGACAAGGGGCTCTGCCAGAACCACCCAGACAAATCCTAAATCAGCAAAGACGTGACAAAGCCCACGACTCATTACTAAAAGTAAAGGGAAATCAAGGAAGAAGTTTAAGGTAATTCAGAGAACACTTTTAAGAGAAGAAACCATATTCTGTTAAATTATGTTTCAGGATGTTGATTATCCCACCAACTGCACATACTGTACTTTTTCTGAGCTAGTATGTACAGGCTCAGTTTTACTGACTGCCTCCCCTGTGCAAGTGCTTGCTCTTAGGTTAGCAAATATGCCCTCTGAATGCACATTACTACATGTTTGCAAAGGGAGTGAAGAATTTATGTTTATACTCCTGCAGAAACTGTAATGTGCACATGATGGAGTGCCTAGCATCCATATAAACTAGCTGCTCCAGTTTCCTAAGTGGTATTAAGAAACAGAGAACTTAAGAGAAACCATTCCAGACATTTTCTCTGCAAGATGAAATGAAACACAGAATATGAGAGAGATCTCTTTCAAAATAAAGTTGATTCTGAAAGTTTAATTCCAGATCATGAAGTTTCACTGTGCTCTGAGTATTTTTTAATGAACCCTACATGGTTTTGTCAGTCTGTATTTTATTTTAAATGCATTTTGATAGAAAGAGTAAAACCATGTGGGTCACAATTAGCAGCCAGTCATTAATTCCAGAGCCACAAAATGACAAAGATCAAGCAAACAAAGCCTGATGGCAAAACAATTAAATAAAAATCTTTTCAGCCAGGAAGTATGAATGCCTGCATGATTTCCAAAGTTTTGATACAAAACGCCAGTACATCAAATACATTTGCCAGAAATGTCTTGAAGTGACACATCGCCTCCCATACATGCAACAGAATCAGGAAGATATATTTTCAAATCCATTTGATGCTTATTACCAATCAGATAGTAAATGAATCTGATTCACACAGTGAAAGTACAAAGACTGTATGCTGAGGAATGGAAAGATTACAAACCATGGAAGAGTCACTTTCAGTGTTTAATATCAAAAGATGCCATTTTATTTATAAAGAAAAAATATGGGGGTTTTTTTTGGTAAAAATAAGTAAAATCACCAAAGCTGAAAGTATTTTAATTCTTGACCTTTTTTCAGTTGTCAGAAACAGAAATATGGTTCTGTTGGTCTTCTGGACAAAAGAACCTGCAAAAGGTCTGCATTGTTTTAATCACATCTGCAATAACACTACAGCTAGGATCTCTGATTGTGCTGTCTGCAGGTCACAAACCTCACCTTTCTGTGGGATGACTTCATTTCTAAGGAAGGGCACAGCTGAGCTCTGGGCAGCACTGAAATTGGAGACAGACTCTGCAGGATGGTGGAGACCCAAGAGTTCTCCTTTGTTGCAGCTGCAGCAGCTAAGGACACCATGCTGGCTCACACCCACAGTCTCTGGCCAAGACTACAATGGCTTGGCTGGGCTGAAGCTGCCTCGGAAAACCAAACAAGAGAAGGCAGATCTGACTGCCTCCAGACCTGTATGTAGGCAAAATTAGACCCAAAAAACAGTAGTGCTAAATTTCTAACAGCTAAACTTGCCAGATCTCTGCCTGGGAAATTGAAGTCTTTTGCCCTTAAATGTGCTGCTGAGCACATCATTTAAAGGTGAATTCGGTTTATGAACTGGAATATTATGGTGTGTAATAACACCAGCAATGGGACTAAGCTACTTGAGAGGTTCCTGCTTGTTTTCTTTCTCCAGCCCAACACCTGGCTGCAGCACATGGCTTGCGATGGCAGCGAGTGACTGAGCACTAGGCGGCAATCTTGCCCCAGGCTGCTGGTAGGTTGAGCTGCACCTGACCATCAAGGAGACTTCACGTTAAGGTTCTCTGGAAACAATAGGAAAAAACCATTGTGAAGTGCCACCGTGTGAATAATTACTGCCCATCCTTTCATCCTGTGTATTTCTTTGAGCAGAAGCCAATTCAAACGAGCAATAGGAATGCTTTCCTATTCCCCACCGAAGCATTATGGTGGTTTACAGCATCCAAAGGAAAAGCATCACCCCTTCAAAGTAACAATGCGGTTCTGCTGCGACAGCCGCAAACCCTCGCGACAGAGAGTAACCCACACGTGCCTGTTTTCCCACAGGTGTGAGATGAAGCTGCGTCTCTGGGTTACCCACGTGGGAGAGTTCTCCTTTTTACAGATGGGAAGCATCTCATACATTTAAAGTTTCATGTGTCTCGGCAGGAAAATGTAAACTTGTAGTAAAGAGAACATTTTTAGCAATGAAGGTAATTAACCATGCGAACAGATTGCCAAGGGAAGTCTGTTAAACCTTCATGAGGAGGGTTTAAAACAAGACAAACTGTTTTTGCAGAAGGTATGCTCCACTTCATCCATAAATCAATCACACAATATGCTCAGAAATAACTGGGAGAGCTTCTCCATTCTGGTCAGCGTTCCTGATCACGCAATTTGATCTTTATTATCCTGGTCCCTTAAGCCAAGATGTTTTTAAGAGTCTCACAACGTGTTCATTCTTCCACTTACAGCACGTTTTCAAAGCTTTGTGTGAGAGCCCAAAATCTCAGTGAAAGTCACATTTGATTTCTTACCCAGAACGGGTGTTTTTGCTGTAAAATTTCCCACAATGCCATTTATAAAGTAAATTTATTTACAAAACTCTAAATGTGAAAACCAATTATTTGTTGCACGGGAGAGAGAAGAAGGAGATGAATATAAAAAGATGTGAAGAAAATAGAATAAATCATATTAAACTACATATGATTTAACTATATAAATTATCTATTCAGCTTCTTTGCTGTGCTCTCATCAGTACACTCAAGCAGTGTATTTAGCAATGTGCAATGTGTGATAGAAGCACTCACCCTGTTTGTAATTCCTCTCCTATTCTTTTCAGACAAAAGCATAGACAAAGAGGCTTTTTTTGTTTGCAAGTTTAAAATAGACATACATACATATATATATGCAAATATACGCTTATATATATTTAGACTGTGTGTAATATCTGTGATGAGAAAGAGAGACTTGAATTCTGTCTTGTCCTTCAGCAGAAAGTGGGCAGATTTGTGATAGCTAATTTTCCTTTTAAAGTTCATAATTTCATATCAATACTGGAAAATTCTACAAGCTCTACAGACAATGTTTTCCTTTACCATAGAGACTTCTACAGTAAGAAAGAAGCAGAGCCTTTGACAATGATGTGTATGGTAGAATGTGATGCAGTCTCCTTGATGCTCAGTGCAGCTGCTCAAAGTGCCAAGGCCTTAAATTTCATTGATTAGTCTGGTAGGTGTTAATGCAGAAATGGAAGAAATAGTTGGCGGGGTCATGGTGACCTGGGTTGCAGAAGGGACTTGCTGTAGTGTTCTCTGCTATTCAGATCTTCCCAAATGTTGAAAGTTTCATGTCCAGGTGTATTGTACCTTTCTAATCTAATCAAGAAGCAATGCACCCAGGCGTAAACGACAGATGCCAGGTCGCCATCCAGTGTGATGAGGTAGAGTCTTCTAGCCAGATGGGGGTGACAGAAAGCATTACTTGTGGATGCTGCTAGGCAAAAGCTTAGTTGAAGAATCCTAAAAAAAAATCTACTAAACAGTATAAGTGATTAGTTATATCTTTCAACCACAGAGACCCAGTTGTGACTGTAAAACAATTCTCCTTGCTTTCACTCCGGAGGCAAACAGGCGCAGCCTCCTCTCCAGTACTGGGTGCAGTTTTGGGCACCGCAGGACAAAAAGGATCTAAAGCTCCTGAAGAGTGACCAGAGGAGGCCACAAAAGTGGTGAAGGGCTTAGAGGCGAAGCTGTACGAGGAGAGGCTGATGTTGCTTGGTTTGTTCAGCCTGGAGAAGAGGAGACTGAGAGGAGATCTCATCGTGGTCTAGAACTTCCTCCCAAGGGGAAGAGGAGGGGCAGGAGCTGATCTCTTCTCTCTGGCCACCAGTGACAGCACCAGGGGAAAGGGCAGGAAGATGTGCCAGGAAAGGCTGAGGTTGGCCATGAGGAAAAGGTTCTTCAGCCAGAGGGTGGTGGAGCACTGGAACAGGCTCCCCAGGGAAGTGCTCATGGCACCAAGCCTGACAAGATTCCAGAAGCATTTGGCCAACGTGTGCCCTCAGACACATGGTCTGAATGTTGGGATTGTCCTATGCCAGGGCAAGAGTTGGACTCCATGATCCTTGGTAAGTCCCTTCCAACTGA
The DNA here is from genome assembly GCA_907165065.1 of Caprimulgus europaeus. Next base: position 12,253,319 of record OU015527.1, read on the forward strand.
CAGCATTCTATGATTCTGTGATATCTACCATCTCTCTACAATAAAAGGTTCTCCAGTTGTGCTAGTGAAATACTTTTCCATGTTCTGGTTGAACACTATGATCTGTTAGATGCTCTTGTCACTGACTCTTCTATGAACTTTCTCAAAAGAGCATGAAGTGACTGTTGTTTAAAGCTGATGTAACTGGGATACCCATATGCAACATATGATTTTATCATCAGGTTTTTTTTTTTTTGACAGCAATCTTAATGAATCAAGGAGTACTCCTAGCCTATCATTTTCCTTTAGGAAAGGTACTTAGTGCACCATACTTAGTTAGAAACACATGCTTCTATGTACAGCGACTGACACCTCTTCCTGCCATACTGCTGGGAGACTAATAAAACTTCATTACATGCCATTCTTATTTTTGTGTAACTATGGAAGCCAGAGCTGCTAGCTGTTTTCTCTTTCCCATACTTTAAGCATACAAGATTAAACTCTGCCTGCAGAGATGACAAAAGTGATGTTTTGGGTTCTTCTCAGCTTCTTTGGCAGATGACAAGAAAAAGCCTACTTGATTAAATATAAAATAATTTAAAAAAACCCCAAACCCTCAATGCCAAACCAATCACATTGGGAGTACTGTTGCTAGCAGACCAATGAACAAATCAGTGCAGAGACATTTGCAGAGGATACTTGAGGTTCAGTGATGGGAAGAGACTCCCAGATCTCAACTGACATTTATACAATGGAAGAAAATGCTCATGTGGATTCCATTCTCCTGCCTCCACATGTGGAACTTGTCTTATTTTTTCTTGCTCCATTTCTCAAATCATTAGCTTTATGCAAAATACAACTAGTGTTAACCAAATACTCTGTGTTTTTTGTTCAGAAGCTCACATTATCATTATATTAGAATTAGCAACACGCTTCTCAAAAAATTGTGTACAAGACAATTATTAAGCAAAGCCAGATCTGAACACTGCACTTCTTGTGTAATGCTCATGTTGATCCCAGCTGACAGGCAGAGAAAAGACAAATGACAACACCTTAGTGCTAGAGGGTGTTTTCAGGCAGAGAGCTGGGCTAAAACTGGACTGAAGGCTAAAACACCTTTAAGGCAGACTTTTATGACCTTGTGGCTCAGAAATAACTTCATGTACTGGCCCCACCTGGTATCTTCCTATGTGGGGAGAAGTGCAGGCCCACTGCAGGAACTCTTGAAAGGCTAGGGCTCAGAAATTCTGAAGTACTGGGGACTAAAGCTCAGGAATGAAAAGCATTGCTCCCCTTCAGTTGTAGAAATCAGCCTGTTTGTAGAAGACTTGCCTTCCCAGGGAACAAGGGAGGCTGGGCACAGAAAGTCCTTGAAAGGATCTAATCAGCTTAGGGCAGAACCAGGACCAAGCCTCATCCTGAAGTTTCCACTGATGAGTTCATAATGATGAAAACATCTGCTACAACAATGTTAAGTTTATTTGCAACTGTATCCCACAAGTGGTTGCTAATTGTTCAGAAGTAATGTACTTTCCAAACACTTCCCAACAAATCCTGATCAAAGGAGTTACCAATTTATAACCCCATCATTAGTCACACAACATTCAGTGCAAACAGATGGATATTGAAACACCAGTGGGTGGCCTCTTCGTTTTGTAGTAATAATGTGGTATTTTAATCATCTGCTACGAAGATCAGGGTAAAATATTCAGTAAATACCTTGTCATTAATAAGTTTAAGGCATTACTCAAATCCCAATGACCTAGAGACAGACTCTGCCACTCATTTGAGTCAAGCTATTGGGGGAAAAAAGACCTAGGTAAGTCATTTTGATATCAGAACCAGGTTAAGTCCTTAATGGCAAAAGATTAAGATCTTAATGGCAAAACCACCAAGGTTCTACTCTGTGGGTAAGCTTCTCTGATCAGTTTTCAAACATTACAGAAACTTTAGCAAGAGAACACAAAGTTGGTCTGTTTCATTAGACTTTAAAAAACCAGACAATTTCCTTCCTGACAGAACAGCAGTGTGACCTTGTCAGTATGTTAACTGAGGTCCACTTCTCTGTGACAACAGTAAAATTCCAGCATGGACTTTTGTTACAAACGTATTTGCAGGGAGAGTTCAGGTCCTAAACAAGGGGAGCAAAATTGAGCCTAGTTCAGCCTCCCATTGAAATGGCACAATTTACATTTTAAATGTTCAACAACCCATGGCATGTGAACAAAAGAAATGGTAGTGATCCAGGAGCCATTTAAGCATCACCTTCATTTTAATGTTCATGAGACAGGAGCAGGGAGATGAAGAGGCTGAATATATACTCAAAGGCCTCTGAGAAAATCAGCAGTAAACACAAGATTAGGACCTCATGCTTCCACATCATACAGTGCCTCAAAAGCAATGAATATTTGATTTGCTTACAGTAGGATTGGTAAAACAAAGACAGAAGGGCATTTTTGCCTGCAGATAAAGAAGAAAGCCCTCCCCAAAACAATGCTCTTTTTCTTCAAAACCCATTGTAGTAAAACGGCCCTACCTAGATGCACATACAGAAACCTCTCACACAAGTTAGCAATGATCTCTGGCACTCACCGTGGCGTATAAAGCTGAGTAAATGCTCAAAGCAGCGTGTTTGGATGGAAAGGATCTCCTTGCCTTTTCAATCACCTCCACATCCCCGGTGCAGATGTTGCCGTTGTTTATGAACTGGTGATGGACCCGACAGTCGTTGCCAGTGTAGTTGGGTTTACATACAGTCAGGAAGTAGGGAGCCAAGTTTCCAGTCACAACCTGGCCAGCATTTACAAATATGTCAGTGGCAAAAAGTCCAAACGCAAACACTCCTGTGAGGAAAGGTTAAAAATAACAATTATTCAAATGAGTTAAAAAAAAAATCTTGGTACCTGAAAGGAAGAGACATAATGAGCGGTGAGGGACCACACCTCGCAGTCATTACCCGGACAAAGCCCCTGCTGACTCCAACAGAGTCCTGCACCAAAGGCATGACACACAAGACCGCATGCTGAACTCTGACAGGTGCTTAACTCGGCAACTCCAGAGGGACTCAAACAGGCTGAAAATGACAAGCATGTGCTTAAGTACTTCTGTGATTCAAGCTCGGAACAGAACTGTGAGCTTTCACTGAAAACTCTGCACCTATGCTATGCCTGTAAAGTTTCCGCTATGACAAAAGCTCACAGCCTGCAGCCAAGTGTCATGCACATGAGTTGTTAAAAATGTTTCTGTATTTTTACAACATTGTGACCAAAAAACATGGGCACATAATGGCTCTGAACCTGGAAGAGCAGCATAGTGCTGAGACATGATACTGCACTTAACATGACTATCTGCTGTCAAGTACCTTTTGGCTTTTGGCTATTCATTGTCTTGATGTTGAAAAATTAAGATCCTGATCTATCAATATTTGGCAGGTTCTTTGGGAAACATCCTAATGCTTTGCTCCAGAAGACATTTCCACACAGGTGCAGCTCAGCTCATGTCACTGGGAATACCTGCAAATGCTACGGCAGGAAGCATTCACTTGAATCCAGGAACATTTCCAGGACTGTGGAGCAACCCTTGATCGATACTGCAGTTGTCACACCCTCCACTGACTGCCCCTGAAAGTTATCAATACCTGCTACAGCTGCTATGAACATATACAAGGATCTTTTACTTGCACTACTGCCTACATACCAAAGGAACAGAACAGCAGCTTTGCAGAAATGCCAAACCCAAACATTCCGAAAGACCAAACTGGCTCCCCCTTCCTCCTTCCCACCACTAAGGATTAAAGTATCATAAAAAATTTGAACAAATAAATATTTACTTTTGGTGTGAGAATGTTGAAGGTCATATTTTGCTTTCTCCCTCCTATAGCTCTTTAAACAAAAGGAATTTAAATTATAAATTAGCTGAGATTGCTAAGTATTTAAATACGACCAAGAGCTGGAGCTCCAGGGAAAACATCTTAGGAGAGCTGTGATAAAATCTTAAGAGCTGGCACCACCATGGTTATAACAATTTCACTGCTTATCTGTACTGAGTTTAAAAAAACAAAAAAACAAAAATCACAAAAAAAGAAAAAAGACTGCTACAGTGTGAGAAACAAAAAGTATCAGGGAGTCAGCAACATAATATAATGCAGCAGAAAATGCTTTACACCAAATTAACAAGAATCAAGGATCACTCTGCAGATGTTGTCACCCACCATGCAGATAACAGAAAGCAGAAGGTCTGCAAGGTCAGGTCCTTCTAAACATTCAGGTCCTACCTACACACAGGACTCTTGTACAAACAGGAACACAAAACAAAACCCGTAACAAAAAAAGGATTAATTGCAGGAGTGTCCAGTGGGGTTTGCCAGTGCTACTGGCTCACAGAGCAGTGTGGTGTGACAGATACTGCCGAGCTGTAACACCAGTTCCTGGCTGGTACTGATGGGAAGAGCCCTCTCCTTGGGTAGCAGCCTGGAGCAGCTGCAGCAGTCCAGGGTGGTTTGTCCTCACCACAATTCCCCAGGGATTGGAAGGAGCGTTACCACAGTGAAGATGATTTTGGAGACTGAGTTTATTACTATTTATTATATGAGTTTATCATAATTCATTATTAATGAACAGATGTAAGATCATGGATTTTAAAAGCCAGTGATGGTCGAAGGAGGAGGTAGCCTTCCTCTGGTTCTAGAATGCAGGACTGTCCCCTGTCTTTTTAGTGGCATGACAGTCTTCCCCCTGTTTATCCAGTGAAGTGTCTGTGTTTAAAAGGGAAATGGAGAGAGCACTGGCAGTGCTCCTTTATTTCCTTTATCCCACTGCTAATATTTTAAATCCATGGTTTTCCATAGCCAGCAGAACTCCTCATCTACATTAGCCAGGGCACAAGCAATTTTAAATGAAAAAAGCAGTAGGTATTTTTCTAGCCTGGTGAAACAGCAAGCTATGACAGAGATTAATCTTTTTTTATATGGCTCTTTGGCCAAATTCTTAAAATTTTTTTGCACACCTTGCTTTAAAATGGCATCTTTTTGATGCGCTGTGCAAATCTCAGGAAATGCAGTGAGGATAATTAGCCAGCCCTTTAAAATACTCAGAGGAAATCTAAGAGCCAGGCAAATATGCAGTCTGGCCCACAGTCTTTATTGCATAAGTACAAAGCAAGAACCAAGGTTTTTCAGAAAAAGGTCATGGGATTCACAAATTGGTTTTGATCTCTAGGCAATGCACAGGCACAAAGATGGTCCAGTGTTTTTCTCAAAAAAAAAAAAAAAAGTTTCAACACGTGCATTTTCTCAATATTTGGTAGCACTGAAAGTGCTGGCCCAGACTCAACTGCTGAGGGCTACAGTACTCTGCAGAACAGCAGAACAAGCCGTGGTTGAAACCTTTATCATGCTCTGACTGTGATGCATATTGATCACTGTAATTCCCCTCTTGCAGTTCTGCCAACCTGCGCCTTATGAAAATCATAGCTATGTGCAGCAATTAATTCAGCTAGCAGGAATTTAACCCTTGCAGACTGATTACACATCACATAGTCTCTGGAGACTTTGAGATAGGGTTGGCTGTAATTGATTTAAAGGCTGTCACACCAGTGAGCCTGGGTAGTGGTGGAGAGTCCCCTGACGGTTTTTGTACCTCAGGGATCCATCTGCTCAATGGATTTGTTCAATGACCTACAGCAGCTAAGAATGCAGTGACATGACCACCAGGTTTTTAGGGGCAGACAAATTGCTGCTGAAAGGCTTCATGGGAAAGGCAACTAGCCCCACCTATTCAGGGTCATACAGCTGAAGTCCATGATATAATGCCACAGAGGAAGAATGGGAGGTTACATACCTCTTCCAGATGCTCACGCATATAATGGGGGTGATGTTACCCTGATAAGGAGCAAGAGCTTTGTCTCACTGTGCTCACTCTGCTGCCCTAGAACACCTGGGAGTGAACTTTAGTCTAGAACTTAGCATATGCTAAGAGATAAATAGTGCAAGCCACATGGGAAGAAGATTTACAGCCTGTACAGTTGGTTACTAGCAGAAAGGATGGACAGAGGTTAATTTTGTTTACATAAAGCTACTCCTTCCCCTCATCCACATGTGTCACATAGTCCAGCTGTACAAAGAGGCCTTAAAGAAGGAGCAGGAGCTATTTCTGGAAAGGCTTCCTGACCTCTTGTCACTGTCCTGGCTCCCAGCTTGCTTGTGTGTGTTAGGAGCAGCCAAAAGGAAGAGGCTAGAAGGCAAATCAGTAAGCACAATGTAACTGGGAGAGAGGCAAATTTAGGCCAAAGATAAGAGGGCAGCCTATACTCCCTGCTACTCTCTTTACATCTCCCTGAGTCCAAGAAGTAACTGAGGATCAGATTTGAACATATCTTTACCTCCAGTGAGAAAAACCTCAGACAAACTAAATGTGCAAACCAAAAAAAAAGAAAAAAACAAGGAAAGGCCTGTTCAAAAATGCTGAGGACAGAAAACAAGAACCTTAAAGTGTTCCAGCTCCATCTCACCTGAACTAACACTTCCCTTGGCAGAAGTCTAAACCTTCAGCAGCTTCCATTTCAAACGCCTAATTTTTTAATTTCTCCACTTACACCTCCCTCTGAATTGCTGACAGAAAGTCCTCCAAGCAGGAACCCATAATTTCTGGGCTCTCACTCACATGCTACTCTAACAATCCTTCTCCTATTGAGCTCCTTGTGTGGGTGTACATCAGTGTTGCCACCTCCAGCTCTGTCTATTGCTTTTGCTAACGGAGACATCTGCCCTGAAGAAGCATCTAGCTCTCCTCGCTCACTCTAATCTCAGTACAACCCTGTCTTCTCCCTGCAGCTCATGCTCAAGCTTTCTCTTCTTCCACCCTGAATCTCTCTAACATCAGTGACTGCAGCTGCTTGTTGACTCCATGGAAACTCTGTTACAGACATTTAAAATGCCACTGATCTGAAACAAACCAACAAAAAAACTCAGCAACAAAAAATCAACAAAGAAACCCTGGGAGTTGTACAAGAGCAGCTGAAAAGACATCGGGGAGAGAGAAGCCAGTGGGTGGAAATGAGAATGAGGAGGTACAAGGCTTTATTTTTAGAGAAAAACCATGAAACCCTTAAGTAAAGTGACAAAAGAAACAATGCACTGAAGGGTTCATGAGACATCAGAAGCTGTGCTCTTCAGTAACATATAGTCATGTCTTCTACCAAATGCACTTATTTAGGCACTCCTCTCTTCCCCTGCCCAGTCAATTATCTGAATTTGTCACACTCAATCTAATTTGCTTGGAAAATGTTCATATTACACGAGCACACTCACACTTCCCCAACCCCTTTTCCAACCCTATGTTTTTCAAAGAATATTAGAGTTTCAATGGAGGGAGTCCCTGGAAGGACTCATGGCTCTATGGAAATGTTGATCCTCAGCCCATCTCTGAAGGTTTTGCTCTAATGGTCCTGTGCATCCAATAAAGCCATACATTTATAGTCCTGTGACTCAGACTCTACTAAACTACCCTTTGTCATTACATCTTAAAGGCTGTTGTTAAAGGAGATCTGTATCATTAATCCATTTTACAACTGAAGAGATGGGGGTTGCAGGGAAATTTATTGTTTGTTGCCATGGCATCAGGAACAGGCTCCACAGCAAGCTTCTTTCGAGCGCTCATCTCATCCCAGGATTGGTTTTGATCTCCCAGAGAAGACCCCACAAACCCCACTGCTCCAGGCATATCCAGCCTCTTGTGTCTGCCTGCTTCACCTGTGAGCAGCTTGCCTGGATACTGTTCCCTGAAGACATAAGAAGGAAGACATAAGAAGGAAGACATGTGGTCTCAGCATGCAAGAAGAAATTCAGTTTCTAAAGATAGAGTACAAAAGTACTCTGGAGCCTCAAGGCTCCTCCACACAGACAAACAGGATTTCTTCCTTCCTTGCTGCTTCATAACTATCAGTTTTTCATCTAGACAACAGCCAGCTCAGAGTCTGGCATAAAAGGGAACAGTGAGATTTGCTTTGTCCCCAGTAGCAACTGGTTTCTCATTGTGGAGGTTCTTCAGTGATAAGAAGGGAGACATACAGTAGTTTAAGCTGCTGCAGCAGTTCAGGTTAGAGGCAGCACACCCAAATACAGCTTGAGCACTGCTGAAAGGCAGACAGCTAATAACAGAATGTGCATTGTTTCCCAGTGAACTTCAGCTCCAAGGCAGACAGAAGGATAAGGTCAGGCAAACTGTGTCCTGCAGCTGCCTAGGGGATTCACATCAGAGCTCTGGGGTATATCTATCCTATTACAATAAACTCAATGTGTGTATAAATCTAGTAAGCCTTAATTTGCTGAAATAAAGCCCTAATTTAATTATTTAATTGCCCACTGTGAGGTGTCACTGTGCTTTAAATTAAGCTGTCAGCAGAAGCTGATCTGTGCCATTTGTTAACTGCAAATTATGCAGGTCCAAACTAAAAGCCACTGGTAACAAATTCATTAAGCATGTTGCATTTCTATATATCTGAACTGAAGAGAGGCTACTTGCATGTTATCAGGGCTTTGCAGGTATACAACTTAATCACATGGATTAGAAACCTCATATAATGAAATGAAACACAATACAGACTCTAGTTGCTCTGCCAAACTGAGTCAGGGACGTCTGAATCCCTGATCCTGGGTGTATGATAGCAGCTGTATATAAACAAATTAAATCTTTGACTGAAGCCATTCACTAAATAATGCTAAAATAATTTATAACCTCTATTTGCAATAAAAATGATGAAGTAGAACATAGAAGCAAATGCAAGGTGGCAAGATGTTAACGAAGTACTGAATGGGAAATTACCACAGGAAAGGGTGAAAATACCAAAAGGCTGCATATACCCAAGCTGGGAGACAGGGAGAAGAGGCAGAGGCCCAAGAAACAACCACTCTTACCCCCTGGTTTCTCAAAGGTCTAGCATGTAAACAGCAAATTTTGGCAGCAGCAATCCATAATAAAACTGCTGGGAGGGGTGGGAAGAGGAGGGAAGAGTGATGATGTGACTAAAGCATAGCAGTGCAGCACCAATATTTCAGACAGAAAAAACTGCACCAAAGCAATTACACACCACTTGTTTGACCCAAAAATCTTCAAAATAAATGTCTGTGGAAGCAGGTATAAAAGATAAAGAGGAAGAGGGAACAAATGGAACATATATCAAAGTCTGATGTTTCTAAGCCAAGACAGCTTTTTTTCACTGATAAAGGAATTGATTTTCCAAATACTGGGAACATAGCAGGCTTCACCAATCAAGGCTGCAGTAAAGGAGTTGATGTAGACCAAAGCAAGGTGAGAGGCAGCCCTTTGCCACTAAAGCAAATGCCTACCAACATGCAGAATTCATGCCTGGGCCAAGAAGCAAGACAAAATTTTGGTTCTGTTTCCTGTGGGCAAAGAACCAGGGAGGGATTTAAGAAAGCGCTGAACATTCAAGGTTCCCACTAAACTAAGGAGGAGAGAACCTCACAAAGAGAGGAAAATAAGGAGAGAATAAGCAGAGACCATAGTAGGCAAGATAAGAAAAATAAAGGAAAATAAACATTGGGCTTTGGCAACATCCCAGAAGAGTTGCCAGTTTTTGGTTTTCCTTAATGCTTTGCACTGCTATCAAATTGAAAAAAAATACTTCATTCTGTATACATGAAGAAAAAGCAAGAGGGGAAAAGGCATAAGTCCAGCAACCAAATCCAAAAGATCCCATGGAGGTAGTATGACAAGGGTGTTTATTTTTCACATCATCAAAAGATAGTCTGGAGTTTCCCTTTTTGTTTCTCTTTCCTTACAAAATCTAAAGTGAATGTTCAGTGAGGTATGCATAACTTTCTCCTTGTTTTGTGGAAAGCACATTTCGGCTACTATTCTTAAAACCCCACCTCTTCCCAGCAACTCCAGTTACAGAGTCAGGGAGGGAGCAAAAGCCTCTGTGTCCTTCTAAAATTTGGGAATAGCAACTCTCAAAGACTCTCCATGATGCACCTTGCAGGGTCAGGAAGTAGTGTTTATTTTTCCTGATGCATGACCACCCAGACACAGTAAAGGATTTTTCTCTTCCTTTTGAGTAATACCAACTATAAAGACTTATAAGGCAGTATTTCAAGGAGTTCAGTTACTATTTTATGCAGGTACTCACTTGAGACTCTTGCTCACACATCTGGGCCAAAAGAAATCATCAGATGTTGCTATTCCAATGCATTGGTATCAAGACTAAATTGGTAGCAAACTTCTTTGTAACAAGCCAGACTGCTTGCTAGATTATCTTGGAAGGCAACCTATTTAATTAGCTCTGTAATTTATGGCCCTCAAGTTAAGCAAGAGAAGATACAGGCAAGGAAATCCATGTGTGAGCAACCTGGTAGTCTCTCCAGAGCGAAGCATGCAGGCAGCCTCTTTTTGGAGTAAACAGTTGTATGGACCTAACTTGCCTGATCATCCAACACGGGCTACAGCTGTTCAGTCCATGTCATGTGTGCAAAATGCAGGAGGAATTCCAATTAAAAATGTACAGTTATTTTTAGTTCCTTTCATAAATTATTTCAGCCACTTTTCAACAAACTCTACTTCTCACATTTTACTGGAGAGGCAGGGAGAAGGTTTCAGAAGAAAACAAGAAAACAATCTGTGTAGTTTAAGATGAGACCTACACTCTAAGCCATTCCTAATAATGTTAATTTCCTTTTCCTCAGGGAGAAAAAGCTGCAAAGCCAAGACTGATTTCTCTGTCAGAGTTTATATCCTCCTACTCTCTGAGAGTCCACTGTATCATTGCTACCCTCTGCTTTTCCACCAAAAGAGAAACAATAGCATGAATGTTTAAGAAAAAAGCTAACTATAAAAAAACATATAAAGCAAGTGCTTAACTTCCATGGTCTAAGCCCTTTTAGTGCTGACCCCGCAGGCAAGACTATTTGATTAGAACTTTGCAACATGCTGAAAGAGCTGGAACAGTCAAACAGCCATGAGTGGTCCAGTGGACTCCAGTACCCTGCTTCTCTCTTAATGGCAGTTTACTATCCATCAATATAACCTAGAGGTTATCTGAAGTTCAAGGGTATTTTACTTTTGACTGCATTCCCAATGTATTTTGTTTTCAGCAGCAGCACACAGGCCAGGCCTGAGCAATGAACCACAGCTGGTTTGTCTTCACTCCCAGTGTGGGAGAAGGTAAAAAAAAACATTTCACTTCCTAACTTTCACGCATAAAACAGGGGGCACAGAGATTGGAGATAGAGAAAGAAAACCATGCCTCTTCACACTTTCGAGAGTATATTTGCTGCTAATGACAACCTTAGCATAGGATAAGACTTTCACCTCCAAGCTCTCAGCATGTATCCCTGCCTGCAGCCACGGAAGTGATACAACCCTTGCCCCAGTCACAGCAGACATTTTTCTTCCAGATAAAGCTCAAAAATTCAGCAGTGACAGTGAAGAATTGATCCAGGTATCTTCAGCTTTTTGTTCCATTGCTTCTTTTAACTCTGACTGAATTCAGACCCAGCTTTCTCTAAGATGCAGCATGTAAGGATGCTTTATCTCTATGGGTACATAGGGAAGGAGGTGCCATGATGCTCTGTGGGCAAAATCCCTCTTGGTCAGCAGGGAGCCATATTTATCACTGGCCCATGCCAGCTGCAAGACAAGCCATCCCATCCCATGCCATGCCATCCCATGCATGAACTCAGGGCTTCTCATGAACAGGTACGAAAAAGGGAAACTAGAGCCCCTTGCACGTCCAGTTCAGAGCTGCCCTCTTTTTACTCTGCAGTGACAAGGAAGCAGTAAGTGAGCAATCAATCCTCTTCACCTCTAAACACTGGAGGGTGCAGTTTGGGCAGCCTTCAATGGTTGTAAATTGGGAAGCCTTCAGAGGGCAACCAGATTTCCTGTCAGTACCACAGCAGAAACACAAGCTGCAATGCTGTTCCTCTTCCTGCTCCAAATGGGATGGTCCCCTCAGTAAAGTCTCATAAGCATTTTTTCCACTAATCTACAGTGTGAAAAAGGCATAGCAGCTTGCAAGCACCATATAAAGCAACCTCCAAATGGTTTTGTGACAGAACTTCTTCATTCATTTCTCAGCAATTAACTCAATGAAAACTCTTAACAAAAAACAAATACAATAAAAATAACATTATTTCGAAGTGGCTCTGGGCTTTTTTACAGTGTGCTCAGCTGAACATTATGTGGCAGAGCTATGGATGTTAAAATTAGAGCTGAAAAGAAAAATGCCAAAGAGATGGGCTGGTGAAGACCAATTTGTAAGTAAAATGGGTAGCTTACACAGAATAGCAATGATGGAATTATTCATATAAGGATTTGATTGGCATAACCTTTCTTCAAGGGTCCAGAAGAAGCATTAAGCTCAGCAGAATAGAACCAGCTCCAGACAGCATGATATGGCACATTTTGAATGTTACCTTGCAAATCCCGAGGGGGACTATCCCTCTAAGGTGGAAGACGCCTGCAAAGATTTCATAGCTTAATTAATTTTGTGGTGTAGGTTATTAGGATGTTTCGTTCTGTTTTGGTGCAAACAGGGACTAAGCTTGCAGTGCTTAGGATGCTTACCTATAAAACGTATTATTCTTCGAAGCAGTGGGTTCAGGTAACAGCACTCTCCAGTCAAAATAGTTTTCTCTTGAATAATTAGGGTTTCTCGTGTTGACTTTATGAAATACATGGATATCTCACCAATAAAAATCTGCCAGGAAAGGGAAAGAAATGGAAGGTTAAAAATGACATGAGCAAACATTAAAATAGGGTTGTCTGGTTCCAGCCCACAGAAACTACAGCACAGCAGTGTGTCTTTGGGACATTGCACTTCCACAGTGAAAACACATTTACTCACTTGAGATAAAAGGACATAGACCCAGCACCCAGCCAAGAAAAGGATCTGCCATTCTTGCACTCAGTGTCAAGACACAGCAAATATGAGGTCTTCTTGTATTAACTCCTGGCATACAGGGGTCAAAGAGAGCTTTAATGAATACAGAAGCTCCCGTTTTAACTGCTATTGGCATGGAATTTGTCATGTCCTGCTATTGGCATTTAAAATTTATTGACAGTATAGACATCATGGATGGAAGGCTTCTAGGCATCTGGGGAAGAGGAAAGTAATGCTGCAAACTTTCACCTCCACATTTTACCAGCAAGTCTCAGAAATATTGGATGCTTTCTGAAGCCTCCACACCTTCTCAAACTTACATTTTTCTGCATCTGACAGATAGGTTACAGAACTCCTGCTAACTCTGAAAATAAATTGAGGTGAAGGACAGCCCTGCAACAGAAATTGATCTGAAGTCACAAAACCTCTGTGGAGGTTAGTGAAAATTCTGGGAAATTCATCATATTTGTACTTATGAAGTAAAAAGTGCCAGGGTATGGATGCAGCATGGCCAGCCACCCATACTGTTACCCTGCTAGCATGGTCCCTGCCATAGCTGGGCCTGGTGACAAGAAGTCTCTCAGAAAATGTCTGGGACAAGTTCCACAAGGAAAGCTGCATGCAGCCACTGCTACTTACAGAGAAGGAGTTTAGCCATTTGGCAACAGATTGCACATCTAGTCTGAGGGCCAGAGGATGACTTCTGGCCTGTTTTATTTACTAAATGTCTTGTTTTGTTTATTCAAATGTCAAAAATTAGGTCCCCAGCGATCCATTGATCTTGATGTTAGCTGTGTTTACGTATTATGTTTTGGGTTTTTTTGTGATCAGAACATTCATGCTTTCTGTAAAAATTATAACTGCTTCCCATAGGAGTAGGATCAGTATTTCCTAAGCAATCAGAATTAATTTAAAGTCTGTGGCACAGAGGTCTATCTGACTTAGGTAAAGCTGGACAGAATTTGATCACAGGCTTTAGAGGCAGTGATGATCCACTTACAGTGGGTACTTCTAAAAATCCCACCTATCACATTTTGTCAGCAGGCTTTAAAAGGGGAAATTGGGAGCTTTTGGGAAAGACAGAGTTTGTAATGAAAGCCTTTAGGATTAAAAAAAAAAGGCTATCTTGAAGTGGAAGAAATGAGCTTTTAAAAGGGGAGCACTCAAAAGAAATAATTTAATACATTATTATAAGCCACACAAGAGGAATCCACAGTGCTAGGGAACAGTATTACAAATGCATTACAAAAGTGTGTGCACACACACACACATGCACAAAGACACCCAGAGTTAGTATATGTATCAAGGAACTAGTCCCAGTTCACTATGACTGCTGAAATGGTATGTTGTTTCAAGGGCAGCAATTTATCCTTATTAAGCCAGATGAGCATCCGTACTGATTATTGACATTCAATCCAAGTCTCCTCAAACTCTTTAGAATTCTAACCGCTGATGGAGAGAGATGTGGAGTTGTAAAATGTATGTTGATAATGGCACCTGGGGGTGGGGGCTGATACATGGGAGCCAAACTGAAATATTGCCTTTATCCCGTTTCACTCCATCTGCTCTTAACAGAATTGGCAAGCAGTTCAATAAACTCAGCTCACTAACTATAGGGCTGGGAATTAAGACAAAGACCATCTGCACTAAAGCAGTTTAAAAGTGACACTGTGTTTTAAAGCACTTATTATTTGAATGATGATAATGTTCAGAAGTTTGAATTACTGCTTTGGCTCTCTGTCTGCCTGGGGCTGTACATACACATTGAGAGACAATTCACACCTTGAGGAAATTCTACTCTGTGAAGACACGGGTTAGTGGACTTTAAAAAAAACCAAACTGTTCAAATAAGAGAGACTTATGTATAATAGTCCTTATTTAACAATACATCCATTTTTAAACTTCCTTTGCCTCAGAAGCTATTTTCCTGCTTCAATTCCCATCTTTGTTTCTATAAATTTAGCTGTCTGACATACTCCTGGCAGCTCCCATGCGGACAGATCGATTCCCCTTAGATTTAGAAGTAAATTTTGCTAGGCTATACATCTCTTCAATTCCATTCCACTGATTTAAGTAGAGTTATCCAGATTTCCTATAGCATAAGAGATCAAAATGTGATTTTTTTAAGTGAACAGTGCCTTTGGTTTAATACTGAGCTTAGCTGCATAGTAATAATGCTGTATTTGCAAGGTGATATAAAATGATTCAACGTAACTGAACTATTCTTGTGGTGCCATCTCTGGCACTGAATTTTGTTGCCTGAATTTGAGGATTTTTGTTTCCTTTTATGTTTAATGTGGGCTCTAGAAAGTGAGCCTTGCTGTTCTATAAAAATTCAGTGGGGGCCTGGGCACCTAGTTCTGATAGCTAATCCAGCTGTGAAAAATTGAATGTAGTCTGCACAGCTCCCCAAAAAACTGTTTTGTTTTGTTTTTTCTCCAGGCATTTCTGAAGTCAAGTAACTGTAGAATCGTATGACTTAAAACCTGGTAATTCTGCATAAGCAAGGTCTGCATCCAGCCAAGTTGTCCAGCTGGCCTCCCAAAATCAATCACTGACACTGTTAAGTACCTTAGCTTCTGCTAGAACAGAATCAGCACCCCAGGAACTGGTACAATTCATTTCTAAATCTGAAATCTAAATATAGATACACAGATACGAGTGGGAAAAGAAAACAGCAAGCAATCTGCTTATTTTTGTTTGGGAATACAATGCAAGGTTAATGAACTGCTGTACCATACTGGCTTAATTAGATAGTAGAAACAGCAAGAAAATTGCACTGGAGGTTGGGGGCTGAAAGCCCAGGTGTTCTGCAGTCTGAGGTGGTGCAGGCAATAGGGAAGCACAGGTAGTGCCACTGGATGTGATTTTGTTCTTGCTTTCCTGAATGCAATAGCAGCTCAACTACACTGAGGTTATGTTGCTTGGACACTCTTCCTCACATTCATTTTCACATTACTATTAGGTAAAAACACTACAGTGATGCCCCAAAGCCTCAGAATGATTTAGAAATACCTTCTCAGTGGTCATTTTTTCTCTGCTGATTTCAACCTGTCCACTGAGAAAACTGACCCAATTTGCCCTGCCTTCCCGTTACTGGCAGCATCACCAAATACTTGCTCCTCAACATTCAGCTCTCAAAAACCTCTGCTGCACATGCTTTACTTATTTCCTGGCTCCCCCTGAGCAAAGAGACATATAAAATGATCTGTCCCATCTTCCTCTTCAACAGCCTTTTGTTCATAATAGATTTGGAAATGATAGTTCTTCAACTTGTGAACTGACATTTTCAGACAGTGAAATGCCACATCTTCCCCTTTCAAGTTCTGAGAAAAACATAAGCACCCAATACTCCCTGCACTCCGGTACAGATTACAGTTTGTTAATTTAATTATCAATTCAATCAACAAAACAATGTAACTACTGCTTTTAAAGGGACATAGAATCTTTATCTTGTCTTTTATTTTTTTTCCTATGACGCTTTCTGATAAGCTGACAGTCTCCTTGCCATATGATTCTTTGCACAACTGCATTCTAAAAATAGATTGGTGTAAACATCAAGAAGAGCTGTTTCTGTAACGATAAACTAAGACAAACTACCCAGGAATAAATCTGGGTTACAACCAAGAGGAGGTTGCAGAAGAGTGGCATCCTGGAGCAGCACTCCCGCAGGAACTGTGCAGTGGAGTGACGGTTGGGGGCAGCCTTAAAGAGTTATATTCAATTTAGAAAAGTTGTTATTGATGGTGCTGATGGCCAAGGATGGGTCCAGCTTTAAGACTTGTGTTCCTTTTACTAGTTTCTCTCATTCCGGACATTAGCCTTGTACCTCAATTCAAATCCTCTAGCAAAGCTGAGGACTTCACTACCTGCCACACATTGGCTTACCTCTCCTTCAGCAGCCAAAATCTTCCTCCTTAGTCATGTTTCTCCAAACTCCTGTGCATGTGGAGTGCCACAATCCGGTTCCTCCTATGCATAAACTGGCTTGCCACCAGTCACACTGCCCCAGTCTTGCCTCTTTTTTCTCCACCTGCCTTTGAAAACTCACCACACATTCACTGCAACTCAGTCAATCTGCTCACCTGACTGCCTCCGTGCAGTCCCACATCGCCGCTGGCAGAGGCTGCATCTCAACAGCCCACCTGCCTCTCATTCACCCACTCACTCACTCGGGGGCAACAAATGGGAAAACACTGTTTTTCTTTTTTTTTCTGCACTTTCAGCAGACACTGGGGTTGTGTAAAAAGGTGCCACAGTCAGTTTTCATTTCAGCTGCAATGCCACACAGATAAAGAAGGAGGAGCCTCAGCCAGGGTGCACGGAAGAGATGCAGGCAGCACAGTTCTGCCCGCAGCCTGGGACTGCCTGAAGTCTTCCTGTGAAACATCCTTCTGCTGCTCTCCATGAAAAAGTAAAATTGATAGCATTTCTGATTTTCCATATGAGATGGAGATCTCATATTAGGAAGAATTATGTGAATTACAGACAGGATCTGTCTTTTCTATACATTAAGTTTACATTATTCAGATTTCTGTGAGTTTTTAAAGTTTTCCACTTGTTTGGTCTAACACCATCCTTGTGACACAGTCAATCCTTGTTGATGCCACTTCATACATAGAAACCACATCCAGAGATGTGCTACTACACACAAAAACCTCCGTCAGCAAACAAAACTAAACCTGGCTATTGGGACATCATCACTCCCTGTTCTGGGCAGGTTTCAGCATGCTGTAGGACACTTCCTCAGTCCTCTATAAGAATGTGTGTGGCTGCATTTTCAATATCATTAATACAAAGAACTAAATTAACGAAATCAGCAGCATTCAAAGAGCTGCCAAGGGGAGGAGCAGATACAAGGAAAGCACTGGCTGTGAGACAAGCTACGTGCAGAGCACTGGAAAACAGAGAATATAAGCAGATGAGGGTTATGGGGTTCCCAAACCCAAACAGCCAGTTTCAAAATGAACCCACATAACAGTCCCTGGGAAAAGAAGGCCTGTCCACCCAAAAGTGACCTTTGCAAAGTGCTCCAGCAGGTGCTTCATCAGCACTGGCTTGCATGGGGCCCAAAGCAATTCTTCCCTTTTGCATCATGGTGTGTCTGAGGGCTGCATCAGCAGCTGCCTGTCAGTAGAGACTCTTCAGGCTCTAGATGGGAGCTCACGGCTCCATCCATCTGTCAGCAGTTAAACAGCAGAAAATTTTCACTAGCATTACAAAATGCAGAATCACAGAGTGATTTAGCTGAGACCTTCAGTCCAACCTCTACTCCAAGCAGGGCCAGCACAGACCACAGCCTCGAGCAGTCACGTTATTAATGTTTTCAGGAACGAAGATCCCACAGCCCCGAGGAGGGCACCATTTCAGTGTTTGACTCCTGTCATCGTAAAAAGATTTTCCTAATATTTAATCAGTTTCCCTTGCAGCTTTTCTCCATTGTAGGGTTGCCTTTTATGCTTTGAACAGTCTGTCTCTATGTTCCCCACCGTCCTGTCCTGGTTTTGCTAGGATAGAGTTAATTTTCTTAGTATTAGAATAGCTGTGTTTTAGTTTCAGTGTAGAACTTGTTATGAGAGGAATGTTGATAAAAGTACTGATGTTATTAGTTGCTGCTGGAGCTCAAGGCCACCGTGTTTGGCTGTTCACAGCTGCATCAGGACTGGGAGGGAGAAGTGCAGTGAATAGCAAACCCCAAACTGGCATTTGGATGTGCCAATGTGCCAATGAAATATTCCATATCATATCACATCATGTCAGTGTATTAGCCAGGGCTGACTGGCAGACAGGGGCATTCTCTCAGGAATCACTCTGGCTCACTCTTCCGGGGTTTCAGTTTTGGGATTGTCTCAGCTCCGGGATCCCTGGCTGGCACAGGCCGGGCATCGGTCAGTGGGTGGTGAGCAACTGCACTGTGCATCACTCATTTGTATATTCTGTTATCACTGTTGTTATCATTATCTATTTATTTTAATTAGTAAATAGTTTTTATCTCAACCCATGAGTTTCCTTGCCCTTTTCCTTCCAATTCTCTCCCCTGCTCCCTGGGCGAGTGAGGGAGAGGATGATAGAGCAGGCTGTGTTTGGCTGCAAGCTGCAAGCAAAAAGGGTGAATCCACCCAAACCACCACAAGTCCCCACTAAGAACACGACTCATATTGATGTAGTGTTGTTAGTTCCTTAATTCCTTAGAACCCCCTCACTAACCCTTAGGCCCTGAGGGTTACTGATCTGCCACCTAACCTGCTACCTACAGGGCTAAATATTGACACTGCATAGCTGAGACTCCATAGTTAAATCCAGGTAGCAAACCCTAAGCAATATGCATATTAAGTAAAGACACCTTAGGAAGCAAGTGGTCACCAAGGTCTGCCTTGGCACCTTTTCCAGGACACAAATATTTCTGCTGTGATGTGCAGCCAAGACCTCAACCCAAGCCTGCCTGGGAGGGAAAAGGTTTCCTTTGATAACACCAGTACCATCACTGGTTATGAGGACTAGGGATCAGCTGAGAGTCTTCTCAGACACTCTCTCATCTTTGCCATCACCATCTAGACAAGTCTTTTCTAGCCCACAGGAATCAATGCTGTATTTCGCATAACTGTAAGAGGAAATGAAGCAGTGTCTTCAGCTCAGCATTGCAGAGCCAGCTCACCCACAATCTTCTGAGGAAAAAATCTTAATTTCCATGGTTAAAAGTCCTTTCAGAAAAAGAAAAAGAAAATTAGTTTTATAAAATAAAATTCTTTTATTCCAAGTCAAAAGGACCAAAATCCACAATTTGGATTCTAGCCTGCCCAAAAACCACAACTGACATCACTGTGCTCAACAAAACAATCTACTGTGGTAAAACTGCCTGAAATAATGACATTGTAGTTCTAATCAAGAGAAGAAATTTCCCACAGCTCTGCACTGTTCCTCAGAAACTGGCATGTGACCGGGACCATTATGAAGTCCTGGAGACACTGGCAGTAGAAGCACCTGGAAGCACTACGCCGAGCACATGGAGTGTATTTATGTTCCAGAATGGTGTGTAAATACCAGAATATAAACATTTACAGAGAGTCATGGGCACACCTTTGCCTCACTCCTATGTATCACAGCTTGTCATTCACCACTTCACAAGCTGGGTCTGTGGCAAGCCTCAAAAAGAGGGAGACAAGCCACCACTCACAGAGGACACCTGACAAGCAGTGGGGCTCTTCCTCCACCATCACCCTGTGAGCAATCCCAGCTCTGTTTCCCGACAATAAAAGGAAGGTGTAGCTAAATGCCCTTGAGTGGAGATCCCCCTCTCTGGGACCAAGCTGAAACAGAGGCCAGCCCTGAAAGCCAGGACCATGTCAGCACCATGTGTGGTACATCTCCTTGGAAAAGGGACGTATCCTTCCTTAACAAAGAGAAAGGGACACTGACCTCTCCTCCCACTGCTGCCCAGTTTGCCGTGCCAGCACAGGGGTGAAACACAGCAGGTGGGAGACTGCAGCACAGGAGCCTGTGCTTTCTGGCAGCACCATCACCAGCCCAAGGATTTCTGCCTGGAAAAGCTGGGAAGAAGCTACGGTAAAACAGCTCTGAGCGTCATTAGCCACTCTTGGTTTTCCCAGCATGTACTGCTGAGCAGCCACAGGGAAATTGGCCAACACAGGCAGAAATTCCCTGGCTTCCCTTCTAGAAATAAACTGTTGTAATAACATGGCTGTTCCAAATCCAAGGAAGCTTGGTGGCAAAGAGAACAGGAGAACATCTAAAAGAACGTTTCTGAAGCTTGAGTAAGTGCAAATTGTAGAGAGAAGTTTGAATAGTTTCATCCCGTTTCAGATAAATCTGATCAACACTGTAATTCATCTTCTAATTAATACTCAGACCAGTTCAGTTTGACTGACTCCAGCATTATGTGAAAATAAATACTCCTTTGCACAAACTCATATCATGGTCCAGTTAACAATTACACTTCCTTGCTGGAAATGGAAAGAAAGCAACTGAAGATTGCATGAAAACAGTAGTAGCACTTTCTGTTCTGCCTTAAGGAAACAAAGAAGGGTGTCCTTGAAGCTTTCTGCTGCTGTTCATTTCAGTGAGCTGCCTCTGTTCCTAAGCCTCTCTGCTTCTCTTGGGCAGGCAGACAAGTCACAATGGGTGAAGCAGTGCAGGCAGCAGCCCTGAACTCTGGAACGATTGTTTAGTACCAGCTGGGGAACTGGATGGTTTGTGGTAACCTCCCAATAGAGATGCTAATTAATGTGGTGGTAGAGTCATTCCATAATATTTTTAATTTTGAAGTTGTCATACTGGCAAGAACTAAAAGAATTACTATTTCTTACACTCCTGCCCCGTCTCAATATTTTGGAATCGACAGTGCATTGAAATATTATGCTTCCTCCTGGGTTCTGCATAACATGCTGCTGTGGGACAGGTCACTTTTAAATTCACTGGACCTGTGATCATGGAAATCAGGTTCCACTGCTTAAGTTTTCAGGCTGCTCTTAATTTTTACATTCCCTATCACTGGAAAACCAGCAGAGTAATATACCAATGCTGTATTTATCTCCAGAAATGGTTGCACTCTAAGACCTGCAACTCTGAAACCCGCCCCTCCCCGCCCCCAATTATACTCTGGTTAATTTCACCCTTCCTGAAGCACCTATAACCAACAAATTGAAGGGCTGTCTGTCTAAAGCTCTGTAATGCAGTGGTCAGCTATCCAAATGTGCAGACATGTTGCTGTAGGCCACCTGAAGCCCAAGACTAAAGCAGTTTTTTGGGAAGTTGGAAAGTTCTGACCCTTTGGAATGCATTGGAAGCAAAGACAGAAGTTCGGTGCTATTCTCACAAGGCCACAGAGACAACCAGCCTCCTTCTCACTCCCCTTCTCTGGCCTCCAGAGACTGGCTGGGAGCTACAGCACCCAAGTGATTGCCATGACTGTCAGGGATGGTACCTGCCCCCTTGTAAAAATGAAAATTATTTAACCATGTCTTCTACTTTACCATGAGGCGGGCTGAAAGCATTCCTATACCCATCTCAGTATGAGAACAGGAACACTGGAAATTCAGCAGTTGTTCAATAATCAACCACCAGCAACGTCAGTACAACTGAAATCTGCCTGCAAGAAGGGGAAAGTCTGAGAAAAAAAAAGGGGGGGGGAGGGGGGCATTAGAAAAAACTGTCATGAGATGAAAAGGAAACCATACATATCTCATGAAGCTCTCTGTGGCACCAGAATCTACAGATAATTATGAGTTCAATCCAAAACAGACAGGATTCCAGGAAACTCCCTTTCCTACCAGTGCCAGCAGCGAATTTACTTGAGTCTTATGTTTTTGGCTAGGACAGAGCTAATTTTCTTCTCTCAGTAGTTAGAATAGTGCTGTGTTTTGGATTCAGTATTAGAAGAACGTTGATAACATACTGATGGTTGTTGCTGGAAGATTAAGGACTTTCCAACTTCCCTGTGTTTTGCTTGTCTGCAGGTGCAAAGCAACTTGGGGGAGCAGGATAGTACAGCTGACCTACATTGGCGTTTGGATATGACAGTGGGATATTCCATATAATATAACGCCATATCCATTATATAGGTGAGGGCTGACCAGAATGATCGCTCGCTCTCTTCCAGGATTGTGGTTTCAGGATTTTCACTCCTCCAGGACTGCTATTCATCAATGGGGAGGGACTTTTCATAAGGGCAGGTAGTGATAGAACAAGGGGAAATGGCTTTAAGCTGGAAGAGGGTAGGTTTAGATTAGATATTAGGAAGAAATTCTTCCCTGTGAGTGTGGTGAGACACTGGCCCAGGTTGCCCAGAGAAGCTGTGGCTGCTCCTCCCTGGAAGTGTTCAAGGCCAGGTTGGATGAGGCTTTGAGCAACCTGGTCTAGTGGAAGGTGTCCCTGCTGATGGCAGGGGGGTTGGAACTGGATGATCTTTAAGGTCCCTTCCAACTCAAACTGTTTTATGATTCTATGATTCTATGATTATTATTTTAAGTTTTATTTTATTTCAATCATTAAGTCTCCTTACATTTACCCCTCCAATTCTCTCCTGTATTCTCTGGGGAGGGAGAGAGTGAGCAAGCAGCTGTGTGGTCTTTGACTAGCAGCCAAGTGAAACTACAAGAGCATTTCAGGGGATAAATCCCTAAGTCTGAAATAAAATGGCTACTTGTTTCTTTACAAAGAAAAACATTTTTTCCTTATGGAGGTTCAATTTATCACTAAATTCACTATATCCTACTACTTTGCTGCAAAGATGCTAATACCACCGCACTCAGAAAATTAAAAATGAATAAGGAAGATGGAAACCTGTGACCTACCCTCAGTGGAACATTTGGGAGAAAAATGCATTTCACAGACCAGAGTCAGGCATACATTATTTCATTTATTTAACAGTGTCGTCATGAGATTCAGGCATCTCCACTTGCAAGAAACTCTCATTATCAGAGACTAAGAGATTATCAGTAGGAGCATCCAAATACTTTTGTAATTCTGATTTATAATGATTAACTACGCAGTGCATCAGAAATGAATGGTTAAACGGGGTCAGCAGCACCACATGTTTCAAGAACAACAAATAAAAGTCTGGAACAACAGGCTGGTCTCTATTTTGCCACTAAAACTTCAGGGAATTGCACATACAGTGGTACCAACCCATAACAGCATTTCTAAGAAGTGCTGTCAAGGAAGGTATAAAACATGCATTTGTTTTCCCCATGGCCACTGTCACAGCCAAATGACTGAGACACAGAGATATTCCATTAAATTTACACCTCACAGCTATGCTGAAGTCAGGGCTTTGAGTCCTCTCCAGACCTCTGCACACAGGACTGCACTTAAACACTGCTTGTATCTCAGATGAGGGAGCTTGTACTGACTCCTAGAGTACTTTCCATAGCTCCAGAAATAGTGTTAACTAGCACCATGAGCGCTCCCTCATTGCTGCTGTTCCCTCCCCTCTAATAATAATCACTCCTCTCATGCCATGAGGTGTCACAGCAGTGGCAATACACAGGCAACACAGACCACCTTCGCTACTGTAAATCCTCTCAGCCAAACAAACCAATTTGCTGTCAGAAAGTGAAGGAACAAGTGTCTTGCAGAGGAGAAACAAGTAATTGTAAGGAGGGACTGGCCTTGCCTTTGACTCAAGTAATTTCCTCACAGTGGAGCTGCAGGATGTCAGTGATAATTCCTGAGAGCAAAGTGTGGAAAGCGAAGCTACAACCTAACTCACAGTGAATGCACAAAAAGCTCCCTCCCACAAAGCACAGCTGTGTGGGTTCTTTTGTTTGTGGCCTTTGTTTTTTGCCTTTTTTTGTGGACTTGTTTGATTTTGGCCTTTTTCTTTGAGAGAGAGAGAAAGAGAGAATACAACCATCACAGTATAAATAGAAATGAGTGCACTTGCTCCTTTCACCGAAATCCCTGAGAGATTCAACAGGATCAGACATCTCCTAGACTGTGACAGCCTGAAGGATGGGCAGCACCCATTCAGGTACAGATGACAGCTGAGGATACTCACACTCAGAGTGGTCTGACCAGCAGTGCAATGCAAGGACAGAGTTTAGGGAGACTCTGAGCTTACTTTCTGTCTCATTTACTAACTTTCTATTAATGATTGTTGCCAAAACTCAGTCTGAAGAATCAGCTACAGAAGCAGAAGCCTGAAATTAGCCTACAAGGAGAGGAATGACTCTCATAAAAAGACAGGAATGAGAAATAAAATGAAATTACACAGAACTACATTGTGCTGAGCACCAGTTAGGAGGCCAGAAAAAGATCCTTCTGACGTAAGCCCTAGCTGAAGATTAGCCCAACAGTAATACATTCAATAATTTAATAATGTATTAATAATATAGTACAATAATACAAATAACGCAAATAACACATTAAACAATGTATTCATACATACTACATTAAAAGAAAAATGTTTTCCCAGAAAAGTTTGATCTATTGTCTCCTTGAGGTTGTACGTATAGATCACAATGAAGCATGGTGCAAAGAGCCCTGTGCTGTCTCTGACCATGTCTTCTCAAGGTGAAGCAGTGTAGCCAGCGTAAGGACATAGCATAACTCAAGAAGCAGAGTTTACTAGCTTATATCCAGCACTGGATACAATCATCTAAGGTGATTACTGTACCTCTGCACCCAGGCTAGAGTCTCTGCACAGCTTGCATCGTATGAGATAGTCACATCAGCTCCACACAGCACTAAACTCTGCACCCAAAAACTTTAATTGACGTTCACTACAGTCTTTCATTCCTTGTGTTTAACATGGACTATGGAAACTAAAAAAAACCCAGCATTGTGCATCTCCTGAAGAAGACTCCAATTCAGGTTTCCATAAATAAAAGTAATGAGGAAAACTTCCTGGGCCACTGAAAAGAAAGAAAATGCTGATCCAACGGAGCAAAACCTGAAAGATTTGTGGCAAACTTTACCAGAGCAAGGATTTAAACAGAAGATCCAAATAACAAATCTTACTACCACTTGCCTATCCAATGCCGTATCACTGAATCAAGGGACAAATCTCTCACTACATTGTTACGGCATCAAGGCATGTTAGTGACACTGAATCTCCCTTTACAAACACCGCTTGTGAAAGTTACTTCCCTAAACAACAGCACTATGTTTATGTGGGGGAAGTTGGATAAATTTATTTATTTTTTTGTTTGCAAATCACCTATCACTGCAGCACAAAGTAAAATGAAAGTCTTAACATTCAACTGAGTTTCAATATAGGAAATAATACTGTCACTGTAGAGGATTCTAATAAACTGATGATGTAATCCCATTCAAAACCCCTACTCGTTTTCAAAAACTGACCAAAGTTTTGCTAACCAGTGACTACGATGGTCTGTTTGGAATTGTATGTACTCCACTAATTGAATATTTTCATCTGCTCAGAACAGCCATATTGCAGCTTACTGGTTGGACAGCAAAGAAAACCAGGTAAAAAAAAAAAAAAGTGGATGTGACTGCCAAAAATAAAGAGATTATAAATGTAAAGGAAAGAGCATTCATACTTTTCTTTGTATTGAGAATCTTTCTGTTCATCTCAGCCTTTTAAAGCCCTTCAAGACTCCTTTTAATATAGCAGCAAATAACCCTGGATATACTGCATGTCCAACCCAGGTTTTACTTCAGCTTTATCCTGTTTTTTTTATTTCCAGCAATACACTGCATTAGACCCTCTCTGGAGCCCAGGCAATTCACAGCTAATCACTGAAGTGAGCAAGCTATTGTAAAAGGCTTAGCAAGCTCTACCCCTCAGTCTTGCATTGTGATTACCTCAGAATAATTACTTCTGGAGATAACTGATGGAGATCATATTAGGCTAAGGCAAAGCAGAGACCTGGCTAAGTGTAAATCAATTACAGCTGAAAAGAGAGGAGAGAGGACAAAGATATTACACACTATTACTATTATTTATGGAGCAGTCATGAAGAATTCAAATAATCTTGTATACTTACAATAGCTGTCGGAGTTGAAGCCAGCACACAGTACAGCACAAGAGGTGAAATGAAGCTCTCATCCTCTGTTCCAGGGTATGGTTTCATCAAATTGCCATCCTGACAGAAGAAACCTTGGATGTGCACCTGAAAAGTATCGGTGCACTCGAAGTAGTAGGCGAGCAGAACAGTCCCAGCCATGATGACGAGCTGAAAATACAGCATGGTCACACAAGAGACGTTAGTTGCTTTTTTACACGGATGCAGCTCTGCCTTCAAGCGACTCTAGTCCTGCAGACCACCCTCCCTTGACTGTCACCCCGACAGCCCCTGCAATACTGCTGTGTGAGTGTGTGTGTTTCTGCGCGTCTGCTTTGCAACATCAGTTACATAAACCGTTTGGCAAACGACACTAACGAACGTCTGGGAGAGGAGTGGGTCCGTAACGCGGCTTGTAGAGGGACGGGAGCTTTGACAGCTACTTTATCAAAGGGCATGTGAGTGTCAATGGCAGCACCAATCAATGACAGCTAGCAGGACAAGCGGCAGTGCCGCGGGAGCCAACAGCAGTGACGAGCTAAAACCTGTGCACAGTGGAAGGGAGCTGGAAAGGATTATTATAAAGGAAGGTAAAGCCAAAATGCTTCCCCAGTGCAGCTGCAAGCCCATGCTGGGGAATGTGCACCCTGTACTAATCCAGAAGAGCCCTCTGTGTCCCAGATGAAGGCTCGTCCAGAGGGAAATCTGCCTCCTGCCACTCACCTTTCCTCACAGCCACTGCTTAGGAGTAAAGCTTTAGAAGTCTACTCAGAAATCCCCACTCTCCGCACACTGGTCGGGGCTCCCATGCACTGCCTGGCTTCCCCACTCCATCACAACTGCTCCTCAAAAAGACTGGCTGGAGTCTGGATCTTCCTCTTTACACATATAAACTGCAAAGAACCTTTCTTGTTTCTTTTTTGGAAGTTTCTTACTGGCTAAACGGGCTGTTTGGAAAACCTCAGCTATCAACTTTTTGTGTATATATCCACAGTTACTGCGCATGAGCTATTGTCAGTGTCTGTGTCAGCTTCCCACATGGCTTCAACAATGCCTCTCAAAACCATCTCACAGAGGTTGTCACTAATCTCACCTCATTAAATTATGTGGATATACTAATTCATCATTCTTGTTCTCTCTCTGCCAGACTGCAAAGGAAATCTCCTGTCGGAATCCTCATCACTTACAAAATTAACAATATTGATTTGGAAATTATGACAATTACAGGATCTGATTTAGAATCCTCTTTATAGAGACTCATGCCCCCTGCCACAATTATAAGAGTTGGTCACATACACAAGTTATGTTGCCACATAGAAAATAATAATAATAAAGTGAAACAGACAACTCCAAAGTGGCTTGTTTTCAGCATTTCGCCTCCAAGATTTCTACATCAAAACTGTTGCTCTTGTTATTGTAAGAATATACCTTTACAAATAATTTTGGCAGCTCTGTCTCAAAGATACACTTACAAGGTATTCACGCATTCCTCTGGCCTAATTTTGCACATATGCTCTGACATAAGAATTAGCCATTAAAGTATGTTTGAGTGGGCGTTGGACTATAATTAGAAAAAACATGAAGTCAGAGAAATCACTGATGGAAGCAGAAGATCACGGAATGTTTAAGGTTGGTAGGGACCTCTAGAGGTCACCTGGTCCACTCTCCCTGCTCAGGGAGGGACATCTTGAGCCTGTTGCCCAGGACCACCAGGCAGATTTTGAATATTTCCTAGGATGGAGCCTACACAGCCTTCCTGAGCAACCTGTAAGACAGACTCACCCAGGGCAAAGTAAAACCAATGTTGAGAGATTCTGTACCCTCCCCCATTTTTTACCTTCAAAATTAGGAATATAATTTCATAGCCAGATTCTAAAGACCACGGATTAATTCCAGCCCTGGAAAATACAGCCTGGATTGTTTAATGTTTTTAGCTCAATCAGTTAGCTCTATGGATTCAAACATGAATTTCTGCAGATTACAGCATTACGGTACCAAGTGGATTTTATACAGAGAAAGCACATATCCCCTTTTTAGAAGCTCAAGTAAGTAGGAATCTACATAATTATTTCCCCAAAAGACGCATATTGTCTCTTTCTCCCACCCTGATTTACAGCATGAATGTAATATATCAACATCAAATGTCTTTATTTTCTGAAGACTTTGGTTTCCTTTTGATGATTCAGTAACTTTAAGATACAGAACCTTTTAATCTACTGCTCCATAATGAATTGCAGATAACGTAACCATGTATATGGTCAGTACAAAGCAGTTGCTCTCTGCTGCTCCTTCCCACTCACACTTCTTGCAGCATCCACCGGGACAGCTGGAACTGGCTGGAAACTCAAAAGATTTAGTCTGTGCAGTTTTTCCTGTGCAATATCTAACTCTGAACATGTGTGAACAGATGTGTTCTCTCATAATAAACTCAATCACAGTCACACTGCTTTGTTCTTTTGAGAGGAAAAAACATATTATCTGCAAAAAGAGATATGAATAGTGAAACCATCAGCTCTCTTAGGTGATGCCCACCATCCCTGGGAAACAGCAACAGCAGACATCAGAAATTAGACCTCAACAGACTCTGCCACAGTTGCATGATGACAAGGGATGATGTGAGGTACTGAAAGGACAGTCCAGCTATTACCATGAATGTGAGCTGCTCATATAGTCAGGGAAGATCTGACCACATTGGAGTGGCATGGTCCTCTGTCTCATGTTGAGTATTCACAGCAGATAACAACTTTGCCTTTTCTCCTTATTTTCAGGTTCACAGTCATTGAAGAAAGCAGTGAAGAAGAGCAAGTAAACTGACTTCAGATAAAGATACAAAACATTCAGTAACATAATTCAGAAAACACAATGCAGTTTAATACTGACATTTTGCAAGGTTTATTAAGTAATCCTTATCAACTCATTTCTTTGAGTTTACTTGGGAAAAATTAAAAATGCTCAATAATTCCTTTTAGAATGAATACAAGTGTCTAAGGTGCTTAATGGCCTCCAGTACCACAGCATTTAACCATGTCATAATCCTTAATATTTATCATCACTACTCCATTGTAAGATAAGAAAATACTCTTATCACCATTTTACAGAGAGGGGACAAAAGCAGAAGAGATAAAAAGATTGCCCTTAGGTCACAGTAGAGCCTGTGGCACAGCAAAGATTTACTTTCTTCTGGACTAGATTTTTCTGGATTAGTGAACAATCGGCACGTGAAAAAGCTCAATTATACATGCTTAGGTCCTGATTGTGCGGAAGCTCATTCATGATAGTGTTAAGGAAACACATCATGTTTCTGATTCAGCCCCATTTAGAAAGTCCTGCTTGGTTTTAGATCAAGCTTGACAAACTGGACACAAATAACTGGTGTGTGTTTTTTCCTAAAAGGCAGCTATTTAAATGGATTAATTCCACAGCACTTAACACCTGTCCCTTGCCACATCATTAAATTCTGCATGGCTCTACAAGCCCACAGATTCTGTCCTTGCAGACCTTCCTATCACTGCACACCCTTGCTCCTTTTTAAGTTGTGGGAGTTCTCTGCAATAAAAAAATCACTTTTTTAAATGTCCAAGAAACATGAAGCAAGACACAGGGGGAGGCAGATTTTTTTTCATCAGCTTATACTGAAGACTCTCCGGAGTTCCTAAAAGAGGAGCAAGAAGTTGAGAGAGAAAAGGAAGAGGCTGTAAAAATTTATTGTGTACTCTCTAGCCATACAATCTCTGTGTCCTGTAAGACAGGCGTATGGCCACTGCAAAAATCTGGTTTTGCTACATGTTTTGTCAGACATATAAATCATAATGCAAATCCATATGAATTAACTTGAAAATCCCCAAGTACTGATGGTATTTATACATAAATAGGGGAATTCTTTCAGCCTATCAGCCTTCCCACATGCTACTGATAATATATCTCACAATGCCTTTAATATGAATGACTGATAATTAGAAAATTGTTCTTGCACGTAAATGACAACATAAAAGACTTTATTCCTTATGAAAGAAACCAAACCAGTCTTTTGCATGAGATGTTCCTTAGCAGGTAGTCAATGAGATGTTGGTACCCTTGCTCACTTTATTTGTTTCTAGCAAGTTTCAGTGGGTTTCAGTTCATGAGCAGAGCACCACAAAGGTGCAGGAGTGTTTTTTTGAGAGAGGTGATGAGAGCAAGACTCGGAATAAATGCAGGGGAGCATCCAACAGGCACAGCACATGTGTGTCATGAAAAAAGTCAGGCTAGCTACGTATAGGACTCTGAAGTTAGTGCTGGAAGCAGTTGTTAAGAATGTGTCTTAGCTCTCTACTAGATAACATCAGAAATATTTATCTGTGCATCCAGACTGTTTAGCCCAGGGATGGGTCCAGGCCTTTGTGAAGGATGCCAGGCTGCTTTTCCTTGGAGATGGGTACTCTAGTCTTGCTGCTGCAGCAGAGGGATGTTTGAAGCACAGCAAATTGGAAGAAATCACATGGATTGTTAAAGTTCCTGACCTATTTTTACCTTTCTGAAAGCAGATCAAGCCTCTATCCAAAAATTGCTGAGGCTGTTTCCTGAAGTATCCTGGTTAAGGTGAGGCCTCAGAAACTCATGCTGGTTCAAGGGTCAAGAATTTTTTTGTCAAGTGTTGTCTGTATTTATTTGTTGCCAACTGATTCCACTTATTAAATCATCTTTCACCTGATACAGATTTCTTACCTCTAGTATTTGTACCTGACATAAACAGATAAATAAAACATCTCATTAGTCATATTTAATTTTCTTACATAATCAAACTTCCTTCAAATACTGTCAGAAGAATTATAGATTCCTGGAAAATACTGGATTTCATTTATTACATGATAATTTTACCTAAAACAATTACTTTGACAGGCTTTTCACAGAAAGTCTCAGGGAATTTTTTCAGGACTCCTGAAATTGCCTATGCCAAATCTCCTGACTGTAACTTCTTAGGAAGGGTCTACATTTTCACAGTGTAGAGTGGTCAAGCGGTACAGAAAATATTAAACATCCCCCCAGACAAGCCTATCCTTACAAATGACAAAGAAGGTGGGAATAACAAATAATTAGAAGTCCATCTGATCCAGGTGTGCTAGCAGCTAAAAGGCCTGATTTCACACTGAGGTGTGAGAGTATTAGGTACATATCTCCTGCTATCGTTAATGGGAGTTAGCTGTGTGAATTCTGCAGGGATCAACAAAACCCTCAGTCTCCACAGCAGCTTGTTAAGCATCTGTTCTGTACCATTTTATCACAAATGACATGCATTAAAAGGTTTCACCTTCATACTTCCGTAGCATACTCAGGTCTGTCGCAAGAGTAACAGCATAACAAGACAGTAAAGGCTCTTACAGTCTCTGACTGCAGTGAATTGATGTTTTTAATGGATGGTAAGGATCTGGCCAACTGTGTAATCTTTTAGGTTGCCAAGGGATTGGATACAGCAAATAATCTACTTTTTACTAAAGTATTACAAAACAAAAAGACAAAGCAGCTAGAGGAATGTGTAATGAACAATACACTTGGAGACAGTAAGAAAAATAACCTACACTGGACTTCCACTTAATGGTAAAACAATTCCAAGTGAACAGTTTCATTATGTTTAATAACCACATATTTTACACTGTCAGAAAAAATACAAAAGCTAATGATCTTTCTAAGCTATCCCTCTTCAGAAGTGTTTTCTCTCCCTGCTCTGATATAACTGACTTTGCAATCTGATTCTGAAATCAGTTTCCCTAAGCAACTGTGGCACACAAAAGTCATGGTCCATTCTGAGAGCAGCCAATTACAGGACAAGAGTTTTTAAGTCTAGTCAGCATGGTGACACAAGCTGGAAAGCAGCTTGGAGGCAGAGAGGGGTTATTAGCACACACAGGCTTCTTTTGAAGCTGGGGCTGTGTAGAAATCAGATCAGTCTCTGCAGAGCTTCTTACAAGTCCATTTCAAGAATTAATTGTATTATATTACCATTTTAGTAATTAAGCTGAGACGAGGTATAGTTTATAAGGCTGAAGAAGATATTTTCAGACAAAAGAGGACTTCACATCTTCCTAGGGCACTTGGGTCAGGAAAAGAAGTTTTATGAGAGTAGCATGGCCCCTAAGAATACTGACACATGATTAAAACTGTTTCAGCTTCTTTTGTATGTCACAGTCTTTAAAGAACTTCTATGTGCTACACTACAGAAACTTAACATTACCCAAGAGCTCATCCATATAAAGAAGACAGATTAACTAGCTGTGTAGTTAAACTATTACAGTCCTTCTAATGGCAACAGAGACATAAAAGTGTAAAAATGCTGTTAGCAGTGCAACTGTGTCATATGTAGAAAATCAAATAAATAACAGTATGAGGCACCTTGCTTATCTGATGTAACTCAATCCACTCAACACACTGCTCTGTCTTTCTCAGTTTAAAGCAATGGGTTTCAACCTTTTAATTTGTAGACCCTCACATTTTACCAGTCATTCTTCTGTAACAAATCTAAGCCTGCTTTCTTTGGTAGGTAACTGTGACCCATGGATCAATCACAGGCTGAAACTGTCAGCTTGAAGGGAGGAGGGCCGCTTACCCACACGTTGTGTATTAGAACAGTGTAATAGTTTTTATGTAGCCAAGGTCTGAGTATAACAATGAACCAAGCCCAAAGCATCATGGACAAATACCTTTTTATTTGCTCAGGTACCCAGGTAGGGTAGGAATAATCAGAGATACTAGGTCTAGTATGTTGGAAACAGTGTTTGTTAGAAAACTGATGCAGCACTGGCAGAGTTTTGAACTCCATTTGCAGGAGCCTAATACAAGCTGTAATCCTCTGGTATTCCTATTAATTAAAAAGACAATATTCTCCTGGCATCTGTCTTTTCAAATTTAATAATTCTCCATATCGACCCAAAAATCTAAGCTGCATATGACCTCTGCTATTATTTGGGTTTCCACTAGAGATGGATTTGCTTGTAACAGCTTTTGTTTCTGCCTCCCCCGTTGATTCTTCTGGGATCTGTAAGTAGATGGAAGACCATCTTCATATCTGTGGTACTCCTGGGCAGGTGCCTGGCAAGGACAACTCCTACAGGTATTGCAACAGTAGATGGAAACGTGGGCTATTCCAGGAGGAGTAAAAAGAGCTCAGAAAACATCCCTTACTCTCCTGAAGGACTAACAAGAGCAATATGCCATGAACAAGCTCTGTCACTCCTTGGCTACCTTCCCTCTCAGACTGCTGACAAGGATGTTAGAGCGTGTTCCAACCTTTGGGACGATTCCTCTGACATCAGCACTGAAAGCTGTGTATCCTTGAAAAGAGACAAGGTGCCATATCAGATGAATGCATCACATGATACTGCCCTGTCAAAAAAACCCAGAGAGTCAACACAAATTTTCATAGAGCCACTGAAATCTGACACTGACTTTAGCAACTAAAAAGGATAACTGACATCAATAGCAGTTTTCTCTCCTTTCTCTATCCTACATACCTTACTGGCTCAGCACACTTCTCCTTTGTGGTGGAGAAAATTCAAGAGAAGGCCATACCTTGTTTGAAATCTTGGACTGCTGGTACCTACTACAGCAGAAATGGGTGTGCAAGCATTTGCCATCTCATGCTGTGGTTGTCCAACAACCACATACCTGCTTTGGCCCAAACTGCGGATGAACAATTCTGTCCTATTGGGGTTTTTTTCTTTTGCCTTTTCTCACCTGTAATCTCTGACCATTACATTTGTAAAGAAAGGGTCCATTAATTCAAAGACGATTAAAAATGCTTTTACAAACAACCAAGGAAAATTCTTTATAGCTGGACTATGCTGTTTCCTGAAATGGTGATGCTAACTTGCCTGTTTTAAGAGCCACCAAAGGAAAGCATGTATATTACAGGCCTGATCAACTGCACGCTTCACTCTGTCAACCCAAGTGTAAAGTGGGTACTTCCCAACCAGTCCTGCCTTCCTCTCAGTTCTTCGTGTTTGTGACTGGAGTGCAAGAAGCTGTACATACCTGTGTAACTCAAAGTCTGCACTCCAGCTATTTTGAAGCTGTTTAAACCACAGCCTGATGCATGGTTTGCATTGGATCCTGTACCAGAAGTTAGGGGTCAGAGAGGATTCCTAGTTCTGTTTTCAGGATAAGGCTGCAACACCATGGAACGATGCTCCGCAGTCTCCTCTCACTGATAAAAATCAGTGCTTTAATGCTACAAAATTTGCTGGCTTTTCCCCACACACTCTTCTCTATTAACAGTGCAGTACTACAACACATGTGCAGGGCGTACCATATGCACTACACTGCCGTATGAAATGCCCACATGGCTATGAGCTCCAACAGCCTTTCTCCCTTCACAAGCTTTCTGAATTTCTGCTGAAAAGGGAAAAATGCACAATTCTCTGTGTCATAAGGCAATATCTGTGCAAGCTATTGATGACCGGGGCAGAGCTGGCTTGAGCAGGTCTCAGTTTCCCTGCATCATGATTGATCTGTGCCCGGGACCCTGCACACAGGGAGGACAGGAGGCACCAGGAATGCCCCTGTGCCATCCGTGCCCAGGTTTCACACAGGGGTTTGTGGGCCCAGTACTCCATCCTGTAACAGCCTGACCCTGCTCTGGCTGTGTTAACCACACTCCTGACGAGCCCGACTGCCTTGGGACAGCCTCGTTACATGGGCTCTGCCTGTGGAAGGGTAAACTCGCTCCTTGATGAGTGACAACATGGGTGGCCTCACTCTCTTCTGAGGGAATGATACACAAGGGTGGATGCCCCTTCAAGCTTTAGGTGGTCAGCCAAGGCTACGGACAATTGCACAAGGTTTTATGTACCCCAGAGTGGCAGGGAGGTGAATGGACAAAGAGGAAAGATTCAGTAGCACAGGCATTGGAAATGGGAAAAAAACACAGTAGTGCCTTTTTAATCATTAATAGCAGAAGAAAATGAGTTCCCCCATGACTTGAAGAGGGAGGAAATGAATCCCCAGCTCTCTTATGGAATCAGGCAATACCTGTGTTGCCATATGCAAGAGTGTCTATAAAGTCAGTACTTATAATATACTTTGGATAGAAAGTTGACAATAAGTGTTGTAAAAAGGCCCGTCGTTTAGTTCCCCCTAGTATAACCCTGATATACAATCTGTTCAACCTCTTGCAATTTCTCTATTTTGGCAAGCTGTATTTCATTACTATAATCTGCTTTCTTTACAAAATTTTCAAGATTCCTTCTCTCCTTTTTGTTCCTACACAGTCATGCTACATCACTTTGTCCCTTTTACTAAGCAAACAGTAGAAAGAGATCACGTGTGACAATTAGATGACTTTTTTGTTACTGCTTTTGTGACAGCACAGGCCTTGTTATGGAGTGGACTTAAAAGAAATGTGATTTATTTAAGATTAATCCTGTTATGGTGAGATATACAGTGGATTTTTTTTTTATTTAAAGAAAGAGTTGATGCACAGTACTATTAAATACTGAGCTTGATCCAGAGGAGATCTTTGAAGGCTTATCAGCAGGGGGCATTAATGTGACATTGAATGCCAAATGCCGCACTACCCAACAACCATGTAGTCTGTAGTGTTTTATGTTTTTAATATGTTTGGTTTCTCCCCTGTATTTTTCACAAGATTGTCTCATTTTTCAAAGTGGAGCTGGAATTCCAGGCTGTCAGTAGCAATTTGTTTAAATACTTATTTTGGGCTTCATCCTGATTTTAAGAAGTCTTTGTGACTGTTTTACCTAGTTTAAAAGAGGAGAGACTGATCTCAGGACCAGTAAATTTGCAGCCAGCAATTTCAAAAGGGATTATCTTCAGCAGGAAGAATAGGTGGGTTCAACACTCGTGGAGAGTATTTGGCCACAAGCATCCGTTGCTCCCTGACATCAGGTCATACACATTTGAGGAAATGACTAACAACACCCCACTTTCCTACACTTGCTCTCTGACAGTAGATACTGACCTGGAGAACACAGGTTTTTACAGGGAGCAATTTTTAAATAGCACTGTTTTTCCCTCATACTGCCCATTTCACTCTCCACTGACTCTTGAGGGAAAAGTAACCCTGCTGAGAATTTAAATTACCAGTTATGAAGAATGACTATAGGTGTTCATGTCTGTAGGATTTTATCTTGTGTTAGTTTTCCTACACTAACAAACAATAGAAAGAATATGGGGGTTTTTTTCCTAGTTTTTCTTGAAGGCAATTCACAAAAGCTTCTGTCAGAAAGTCAAGCTAGCAGTGAACTGGTGACTGAAAGTTCAGTTTATCAAAGTTCAGTTTATCTCTTTAACTTTATCAAAGTTAAAGAGATAACTATGTGTCATTTACAATAACCTACAGTATGTCTGTATGCATAGCATAAAGAGCCATTGATTTAAAATTTTGACAGGAATTACACTCCTTGGACTAGCATTATAAACATTTTTTTTCTCCACAACAAAAAGCTGGAAATTTAGCTAAAGTTTTTGAAATAAAGTTTTAAACTATAGTTTTAAACTAAAGTTGAGATTGTCACATCACCTGACTCCAGGAGAGGAATTTTTTAAGAAAAATGAATAACAGGTTTAGAAATACATTAACAATGGGACATTCAGATGATACTCACATTAAGGATGTAGGTCACTAAGCTGTCTGCTACAGTAGCAAACTTCTCTCTAAAATGACTTAGGTCTTGCTTTCAGATCCAGACCTTCTAGCTTCGGCTCCAGTATCTGGGTCATCATGGTATGTCCCACACTTTTTCTGTCTCTCATATACACATCTTGTAACTCACTTAACATATTTTCCTCAGATATATGTGGCCTGCTGCCTTTGTCATGGCAAAACTCAGTTATGCAACAGGGAACAAAATGTGTTCCTCGAACAGTTGTAGTAATAAAGGCCTGATGAACTTCTGTGTGAAACTGGCAGCAATCTTCTGCGTGTGAAAGTTAAGACTTCTCTCCCACCAAAACCTGATGCTTGTACTATAATTTTCCTTTAAGACCCTAGAAACATAATGTTAGGTCTGATAGCCTTCCTGAAAATGTCAGGATGAGATTTACACAAGCAAGGGGAGAAGAAAATTAAACTGCCATCTGTCAAGAGGCAGAATTTATCAGATTTTAAAATTCTTATTTTTTATTTTGTACATGAAGAAAGTTGTTACTATTACTGAGTGTTATTTAAGCCTCTAAGCCCCAAGTACAGCATGTATCTTCCCTTGAGCAGGTCCTACAAGCCTTTACAGCAGGTGGCATTAATGCTCTATCCAGTTCCAAATGGCACACAGCCAGGAAACTGCTGCTTCCAGCACTTAACACCTTAAAATGATCAACAAACTATGGCAGAGAGTAAGTAATTTTCTTAGGAGAAAAAGGCTGCATTAGAATGGCATCTGTTCTGACGATTTTTTTTTAGCAACAGGAGCAGAGCATAGATATATTTTGACTACTCTGATATTAAATTAGAAGAAGCCAAGGGTATGTTTACTTTTCTTTGATTTGCCCATCAAGGCATCTGCAGAATCAGCATTTTCAAATGAAGAGAACATTAATAAAGTTTATTTAGTGTTCAGGCATGTACTAGCACCAATAATACCTATACAGCACCACCAACTGACAAAAACAGGTGCTTTTTTTTGAAATAAGCATTATACAGCTTTCCCCAAGTTTAAAGACTTGCTGATGGCAACTAATATTGAGCGAGAGGGGGAGAGAGAGAGACAGAGAGAGGAAAGGGAAAAATACTGAGGTGGTAGATACATATGACCACTTGCATCTGAGTCAAAATGAGTTACACTCCAGGACTGGTTATCCTGCATATCTAGAGCTTGCCTAAAACAAACAGTACAAAAGCCTGGGATCACCTTCAGGACTTGTCAAGGGAGCTCCTACTGACTCCACAAAATCCAGCATCTAACACATTAGTAAAACCTTCTATGTTTCAAGCATCATACAACCAGCTTCTGCTAGAGACAGGTGCTTTGGAAGAGCTTGTTTGGTTGAAAGACTTGGAACATTTAGTGCTGATTCTTCTAAGTGCGGGCTGTGTTCTTTGCATCTCATGAAACTGACCACAGGAAGGTTAGGAAATAGAAAACAGTCTGCCAGGATATCCTCAAAGAACTCCTCTCCAAATTGTCCTTCAAAGGATTCAGGGTTTGCTCCTCTAAAAAATTAGATCCTCTGCTAAAATACAATAGATCAACATCTAGCACTGAGCCAACCAAGGCTTCCTTTCTAATCTAACTATGTCCCATCTTAGCCTCCCAATTAAGGGCATGTTTTACGAGGCTTTAGTAGGTCCAGCATTTCAGCACTCACTGCACTAAAATGCTCCCTGGGTAGACAGTCAGGTACTGGATATGTATCTGGAGATCAGATCTTCCCCCATCTATCTGCCTCATAATGCATTTCAGTCTGTCTCCCCTGAGCTTAGGGCAGATTTGACAGTACCTGTGATGCAAAGAGCATTCTGCAGCACAATAAAGCCTAACAACGCTCCTGTGACCACAGCAGCATAGGACTGAGGTAAGGCACAAGCACCCAAACCAAGAACACAATGTGGAGTAGATGGGGCAGGACAGGACAGGACAGACAGTTGTCCTCTCACGACATTTTCACACCATGTGAGATGTTTTTAGTGCTTTAGTCATGAACAAAACACTGTATACAGGAAAAGGCTGTCTGCAGCTTGCTTTTCCCTGGAGATCACTCTGGACCTACCTAACAGTCTGTTCCAGCATCAGAAATACTTGAATTCATGAAACTTGTTGGAATACTTAATTATTGTAACATAGCAAAATAGTAAAAGCTTTGTAAAACTCAGAGCAACTAAAAAAAATTAGCGAGAATTTGGTGTTGAATTTTGTCCTTCTGACTTGAAAGAAGATGTGTCCTGTGAAAGGGTTATTTTGACTTCGACTCCTTTTGACAGCAGTTCTAAACCTGGACTATACAGACCTGAGTCATCCAGTGCATTATAAATACCACAAAATCTTGTCACAATTCATTATCTGCCTAATTCCAGCAACCAAAACACAAAATTGCAGTTTTGAAGTACTGAATATGGATCTGATTGACACACATACACATTTTATTTGCATAAGGCTGTGTGTGCTCCAAAAGTGTCCAATATAAGGACTACCCTGGAACACTGAAACATTGCCCTTGGATAAAACAACTTCCAAGTTGCCATACAACCCTCAGAATGGTTCACTGACTGACGGTATTTCACTGTACAAATGGCTCATAAAAGCTGTTAAATCCGTCATGCACTCTAAAAGCATTTTAATCTAACAACTATTTTCACTTCTACAGAAGCTGTCAGGAAAATCTATTCCTCAAATGACAAGAAGCAACAGATCCTGACAAGACACAGGATTCTGGCACAATAGACTAATATATCTTTTCAGCATGCTTTTCATGATTGCTCTGTGGTATCTTCATGTGCTATATTTAAGCAAAGCTGTTCTCTGAGGGATGCAGAGGTTTATTTTGATTTCTGATGTGTCCTTGTAGGTAGAAAAGCAAGCATCTTTCTGAAGATTGAAGGCACTGACAGTGGGGGAATCAGATGAAAAGGAGAAGAAGGATAAAGCAAAATATAAAAGGAACAAAGATCTGAAGAAAATGAAAACCACACCAAAACACAATCCTTACTTTTCCTGTGCTTGATTTCAGATTGTTAACTTAAATATTAATGATGGATTGGGTGACATTTCTAGCAACACATTTGAGGCAAGTTCAAGGGAAACCATAGTCAAGAGGAGACTTTTGCCCATCCTGACAAACCCTAGACAAATGCCAAGGTGCACTACAGCAGAATAGCCTTCTACACACTCTCCTCACAATGAACAGTTGTTTATTTTTCGCCCCCCACCATGCATCTTTCTTTTCCTGGAGATTATTCCCAGCCTGTTACTTGGAAGAAAGAGGCTCCCTTCTTGCAGGCAGCTTCTGTGGGGTCCACAGGCCATTGCCTCATCCACACACTGCTCTTACAGGAAGACCAAAGAAGCTATAAAAAAGCTCCCCATCAGGTTGACAGATCTAAAAGCCACTGGGATCATATCTGGACAAAGGAAGGGGAAGGTATTTTCCACTCCCCAGCATCCCTTCCTTGCAGGCTCAGGGAAGCACCTTTGCAGGGAAGGAAACCTTACAATAAAGTCATAGAGTAACTGTGCATGGTTAGGAAGAGCAGCTTGTCAGAGCCCATCCTCTCACCTTCCTCACACTGAGAATACTTTCCAAATCTGCTCTCTCCTCAGACATTTCTGCCTGTAATTTAATCTCTTTTGTTCTGGTTATCAAACTGCCTGTAAAGAGACAATCTCAAACAGTAAACCAAACCTGTCAGGTTCTTAAAAGACGTCGTTTTCGGCAATGCAAATGTGAGTAGAAAGGAAGCCTAACTCCAAAGCAAATCAGTACAGACACCCACATTTATACTTTAGTGAACATTGCAGATAGACTGGCAAGTTGGAGAACTGTGAGGTTTTGAAGAACACCAATAACTTCTATTTTGTTCTTAGACAGAACAGAACTGTTCTACAATTTCTCAACCCAGAAAACCCAATGGTAAAGCCTCAGAGAAGCCAAACATCTGGACACTATATATTCTTGGCCCCCTTTCTGCTGCCTTTGAAACAAAAAGTCAGGTTGCCATTGATTTTGAAAGGTGTTAACAGCTAGCCCTTTCTCCAAAAGCTTCATTAATTATGGAAGTCCTCTGGGTAGGTGTTTAGGGTTAGAAATGGCCAAATAATTTCCCATATAAATGTGTATGCAGAAACAAGAGGCTGCAGTCAGAGCCTTTGCCAGAGCTGTCTCTCTGCAGCAGGGGCTCTCCCTCCACCTGACTGGTGGTAACTCCACAAGGCACCTAGGCACATACCAAAAAGGAGCACATTTTATTGTTCTTTTGCTGTGCTCAAACTACTGGTCAGTCAGGAAGGGTTTGACAAGTGTTCAGATCTCTACTCTCCATGCAGTCAGAGAGTGCTTACCCATGTGTGCCTGGACTGTTCCTTTCCTTCATAAATGACGCTCTGATAGTTTAATCAATTACAAGAAATGACAATTTTAAATTCTTCACCCTGCTTCCAAGTTCTTCATGTATTATTATTAACTACTTCTCACAGCAGTCTCTCCAATATTCTCCCTCTCTTCCCTACAGTGGCACGGCACTCGACACATTTTAAGCATCTGTTTAATCCCCCTCCTTTTCCCATATGCATGAAAACACTTTATCACATTTTTTTAAATGACTAATGCTTCAATATTCCTATCCTGCTACCTGCTGAGGAAAAGAAGAAAGCGAAAGGCTGAGTAATTGGATTACAGAGACAGCAGCTTTACAGATGACTGCATTTATTTATTACTAAAATATATTTTTAAATGTTGTGCCAGTGCAATAGAGCTATAACTTGATAAATGTTTAGTTCTAAAAGAAAACTACTTCCTTTAGCTATGAAAAATTCTGTTGATAGTTCAAGGCCATTAAAGAAAGAAAAGACTTACAAAGAAGAGAAGAGGTGAGTATTAAACTAGCAGCGACTGAAGTGCCCCTGGGCTTTTTCAGGCAAATCTCAGACAGTCACAGCTCAGAATGAAGCAAAAGTCATGATAAAGGCCCCTTCCAACCCAAACTGTTCTATGATTCTATGATAAAAGACTTCATACACAGATGCTGAGATCCTGACCCCAGTCAAAGGAATAACTGTAGACAAGTCACTCTGTGCCTTGGTTTCCCCATCTGTAAAACTGAAATACGGGTCCCCTTCCAACCCACGTGTTGCAGCAGTTATCTGAGCATCAAGGAGATCTCGTGAACAAGCAAACAGTTATGTGGAGCCACCAGTTACAAACATGTCTGAACAAGGTGACAAGTTGTCATCTGTAGCTCACAGAATTGCAGGGTTGGCATGCATCTTTGGAGATGACCTAGTCCAACCTCCTGGCTCAAAGTAGGGTCAGCTAAAATGGGTTCCCCAAGTCCACATCCAGCTGGGTTTTAAATATATTCAAGGACAGAGATTCCACAACCTCTCCACACCACCTGTCCTGGTGTTCACCCTTAAACAAAGCAAGCAAGCAAACAAGCTTTTTATTCTGTTAAATGTCATTTCCTGATTCATTTTGTGCCCACTGCCTCTCATTCTTTCACTAAGTACCACAAGGAAGAGTCTCTCATACTGGGAAGCCCAGCACAGCTCTCCAGATGTATCTCACCAGTACTCAGCAGAAAGGAAGGATGATCTCTGCTGACCTGCTCTCAATGCTCCTCCTGATGTAACCCAGAAGGTTGTGAGCCTTCTTTGCCACAATGGCACATTGCTCTATCATGTTCAACCTGTCCAACCAGCATACCCAGGTCCTTTCCCCTTCACCATGAGGAGATCAGTAGTCATGCCAAATGCCCCCAAACACTTTCTTGTCCTTCGTGTGTTTAGAAATGGTTTCCAGGTTTAGTTGTTTTATCACTTTACCAAGGACTGAGGAGAGCTTACCAGCCGGTAGTTCCCTGGATCATCCTTCTTTCCCTTCTTAAAGATAGGTGTGACATTTGTTTTCTTACAGTCCTCAAGAACCAATCCTTATCACCATGGCCTTTCAAAGATACTCAAGGGTGGCTTGCAGTGACACCAGCCAAGCCCCATGTGTGCATCTCGTTGAGGTCCATGGATTTGTGACTGTTCAGTTTGTCTAGATGTTCCCTATCCTGAACCTCCTCAACTGATGGTTGCTTCCTTGATCCAGATTTTCCCACCAGTCTAAAGTGTGTGGGATTGCTGCAGACCAGTCTGACTGAGGCATAGAAGGCACTGAGTAACTCTCAAACTTTTCTGTGTCCTTTGTCACTGGGTTCCCTAACCTATTTAGGAGTGGGCCCAAATCTTCCCTTATCTTCCTTTTGCTACTGATGTACCCGTAGAAACCTTCTTGTTGCCCTCCACATTCCTCATCTGATTTAACTCCACACGGGTCTTGGCTTTCCTTACCCCACTCCTGCATGCTCAGACAGTGCCTCTGTACTCCTCCTGGGTCACCTATCCCCACTGCTGTCCCT
Source organism: Caprimulgus europaeus (assembly GCA_907165065.1). Next base: position 12,296,723 of record OU015527.1, read on the forward strand.
TCTGTACTTCATTTTAGTGTCTGAGGTTAGTCAGGAGCTCCTTGTTCATCCATGTAGATAACCTGCTGCCTCTGCTTGGTTTCCTGCTCATCAGAATGGACCTCAGAGAGGACCTGGTTGATATCTTTCTTGTCATCTTTGATGATGTGCAGTCTGCTGACCTGATCCTACAGCTCATATAATTGATGACACAGATCCTCAACGAGAACAACCCTCTTGCTGGCCAAAAGGCCATGTCCCATTGTCCCAACCACAGCAAGAAGCCCCAGGTGCCTCTGCAGCCTGCGACCTGCAAAGCTGCATCCTCCTGCAGCTCCACGTGCCAGGCAAGGCCTCTGTTTTTACAGGGAAAATTGCTCCAGTGCCTGATGGGGACCAGACCCTGTGACACATCAATGCAGTAACTGAGGACACAGGTGCTGGTGTGAGCAGAGTCACTGGTTCCCTGCTCTGTAAACTGCTGTACAAACAGCCGCCTCTGAGAGCTGCACTCGAGGTTACAGTGGCCTCTGCCTAACCCCTGCTGGAAGAGTGACTGACCCTCTCAATCACGACTCAGGATCTGCAAGTTCAGAGCCCCCTTTGATCAGGAGCCACACAGCTGATCCCCACAGCAGTGCTATAACCTGCGCTGGCTGCCCACCATCGACCAGCCCTCGGCTGGCAGAAGGGGCCTGCGGGGACCAACCTCAGACAGAGTCCGGGCGCAGCTCCGGGGCCCTCCAACGCACCCAGCGCCTCTCGGGAGCCAACAGGCGAGTGCCCGCCTGGCCCTGCTGCTCCTCCGCACCCACGCAACGGCACGGTGCAGCTGCAGCCCCTCAGCATCTGCCTCCAGCGCCTCCAATAAACACCCTGTTGCTTTCCAGGCCTTGAGTGTTTCACGAGCAAAGAGCAACCCGCTGCAGGGAATGCTTTCCAGCACTGTCTCAGCAGCACAGGAAAGCCAAAGGGGAGAACTTCCCAGAGGGCACCATGATTTCATTTCACCCAAGTGCTGCAGCAGGCGACGTGTCCCTCGTGCTCCCCCAGCTTCCCGCTCCCGAGCACTGGGGCCGGGCTGCCCAAGGGTCGCTTGCAGTGTCCCCTGACACTGACTGAGCGAACTTCACGTCATCTCTCCTGCCTTGAAAGACTGTCATGGCACATGGAACCCAAGGTCATGGACTAAGTGAACTCAATAGACATTTTGAAAGAATGGCCCATACATTAAGGGAATAACAGCTGTGGGTTTATCTCTATACACGTCTATTGAAATCTATTAGAAAGTGTGGAACCTCAGCATGACATACATGGTGTGGAATAAGGGGGGGGGATGTTCCTCTGACCAGAGGAAGTAGTAACACCATGTCAGAAACAGTCACCATACAACAGTCCTATTTTATACCCTTTCCTAGCTATCTCCTGCTTACCACAGATGTTCAGAGCCCTGCTGCCAAGACAGACTTTTAGTTTGTCTCACAACTGTCTTACATTCTTCTGGTGAAAGATGTCACCCTCCGGGGTCCAAGGGTTACTTGGTTTGGGACAATGTAGCTGTTTTCCTCTCTCCTCTAAATTAGCAGTATTCTCTTAACAGCTGTGAGGAACTTTGATGCCTTCAGACAGAAAGATCTCCAGTGGCACTACACAAACAAATCACAGTCTAATTACCATTAACAGAGCAGTGCAGAGAAGGTTACAAGACAATGGTTAGCACAGGTATATGATCAGCCTTGCTGTCTATTTGATTTTCATACAAGGACAGCAGACCAGTGAAAATACTACAGGGAAAACAGTGCAGGACCCCTGTGTTGCAGGTCTTGCAGGTACCCGGTCCCCTGAGCACACGTACAGAGGCGCGGCGGCTCCCTATTGTCCTGCCTTTGCGTGACAGTGCCTGAGTGCAGAAGTGCAGCACGTGATTTTGCACTGCTGGTGTCTTCACAGTTTCAGGCACATCTGCGTGCTGATGCTGCTCCACACTCTAAGCTGGATCCTATTGGAGCAGAGCATGCTGAAAAGCAAAATCTGCCAACTGAATTTCAAAACAAAAAAATATTTCACTGGGAGGTGTTGACGAGCGGAGGAAGCAAGGGATCAATCCAATATGGATGGTAAACAAGCTTCAACTTTATTTGCAGTACACAACTTCTTTTATGCTTTTCTATAATGACTATGCACACATGCCACACCCTGATTGGTTACTGCAACTTGCCAATACTTTCTGCACAGCTCCCACCTGCTAGCTGTCCCATGTGCTAGCCAAGGCTTAGTCATGCTAAATGCCAGTGATTAAGTCGTCCAGGGAGCTAATGTCCCTGTTCCCTAAGCCATTCCCCAACAATTCCCCCTTTTTCTTTTTGAACCACTAGAACCTTATTGCTTATACCTACAAAGCCACGGTTAATACAAGAAAAGCATAAAGACAAAATGAACAGGATAATCCTAAGAAAAATAACAAGGTGGAACAGCTCTTTGATTAAGCTTCCTGTCCATCCCAACAAACCCCATCCCTGAAACAGTTCTTGGAACCACTCGTCCAAGCCGCCGTGATGCTGCTTGATGTGCTCCACGTTCTGCTTCAGGGCCGCTAGGGCTTTAAGGATGGATTCAGAATGATCCAAAAGGTTCATGTAACTCACACTGTCAAAATCTTCACAACCATGTCCTTGAGCTAACAATAAGAAGTCAGTAGCTGCCCAGTTCTGCAGCACGGCGTATCTCACGCTATCTACATCTGTAAGAAGGGCTGAAATAATCTCAGAGGTAAGGTTAAATTGTTTAATACTCTAACAAGCAAGTTTTTCTAAAGTTACTAAGGCCTTAGAAACAGCAACCCCAGGTGCAAACAGTGAAGCAAAAAATATCTCTGGGCGCGACCACAACTCCACATCGTCCTTGCAGTCGAACTGATGCAGCAGACTGTGAAGCTAGTGTGCCAGAAGATGACTTGCCAACAGACCAAAAAGTACCCGGGGGGCAACTGTTTGGCGGAGCCGTTGTTTCAAATGCCCTCTCCCTAAGTGTCTAGTTCTGCGCCCGGGTCGCCGTCCGCCTTGTGGCAATAGTTACCCCAAGCAGAGAAGGGAGGCCAGGTGGGAGTTACATTGGTCGCATACCCACTAGAGTTAACCAGCCAATAATTAGTCAGGCCTGGCTGGGGAAAATACTTTGCCAAGAAAATACAACCCCATGGCGTTTGCGTCTCGTTCTGCTCACCAGCGGGCATAGAACCCTTTAACTCTAAATCTTGTAGGGGGAGTGGAGATGATCTAGTTAGGGAATTTATGAGTACCACGCAGTTGGTGCCAAAATGTCCCCTGAGCATCCCACACTCCCTACAACAGGTTAATACCCACGGTTCACACTTAAAACAGAAGGGACAGGTGGTGGGGACCCGGGTCAGCGTGCTCATTAACGGGCACAGTGTCCGTGCACTCCTCAGGGCTCCTCTTCAAGGCGGGTTTCGTGAATCTAGCAGGAACCCAGAGAAGACCTTTCCCTGTAACGACACACTTGTAACCTCTGCCTAGATATTTCACCTCCGCTGGCCCTTTCCACAATCCCGTTTCTGGTTCTTTATACATCACATCCATGGGTTCCCTTTCCTTTTCACTTACTGCTCTCCCATGTATCATCGCAGGGGGAAATTCCTGGTCAGAAAAAATACATAAATGATTTAACACCAAACCAGTTCGCAACAGCCTTTCTGCTACATCAGTAACGTCCTTAAACTTTTGTAAATAACGTTTCAGGGTTTGGTGGGCCCGTTCTACCACAGCTTGACCGGTTGGTGAACGTGGTATCCCTGTTATATGTTTAACAACCCATAGTTGACAGAATTTCCTAACTTTCTCACTACAATACGCAGGCCCATTGTCAATTTTGATGGCATTGGGAACCCCCATAACGGCAAAACAACTGGTAAGACGACGTGTTACATGCAATGCCTTTTCCCCCGTCTGAGGAGTGGCCCATGTGTATCTGCTATAAGTATCAATGGTAACATGTACATATTTTAACCGCCTAAACTCATTAACATGTGTAACATCCATTTGCCACAGTTCGCAGGGACCCAGACCTCTTGGGTTCACCCCAATCCCCAGTCCAGGGCCATGATGGCCACAGGTAGCACATGCCCGAACAATGCCGCGGGCCTCTTCCGTACTGATATTGAACTGGTGGTGCAGCCCTTGAGCGTTCTGGTGAAATGTAGCGTGTGATTCCCTTGCTTTTATGAAGTCACTTTCAGGGGTGGCCATAGAAACCAGCTGGTCAGCTCTGTCATTACCTTCCCCTAACCCATCAGTCCATTTATGGCTCCTAATGTGAATAATACACTACAACTCTGTCCGCTGCATGATTGCTGACTGTAACTGTCGCAATAACTCAAAGAGTCTCTTATTCCCTATGTCCCGTATCCTTGCTCCCTCTATATGATTTACCACGCCTGCAACATACAAGGAGTGTTGCAGGTACCAATCCAAGTCCTTCCTCCAGATCGGAACATATATTGCTCCTGGTTCATTTCCTGTTATCTGCAGTAATCTTGTTCTGCCTTTTTGTATTAATTCCGCTAAATTTGAGATTTTCTTCTGCAGTGTTGTTGCTGGTTGTATTGTTGTAAATATCCATTCCAGGACTGCTATCTGACTCTCCCCCTTTTTCTTTTTGCATTGGGTCAAGGCACCTATAAATTGTCAAACACTGGATAAAATAGTGAGATCTATAGGGTAATTGGGATCCACTCGATCCACTGCTCGTGAGGTGATTTGTTCTGCAATGTTTTGAAGCAAAATGACAAAAGCATCTCTCTCCGTGGAGTGCTCTCCATGACCCACTCTCTCCGTGGAGTAGGCTGACCCTCTCTCTGGGAGTCTTTGTCCAGGGGGAGGTCTCCCAGACCAAACGGAATGTACTCACTCTCTCCGTGGGGTGAGCTGACTCTCTCTCTCCGGGAGTCTCCGCTTGGTTCTTCGTGCACAAAAATCACGGGGAACTGCAGCTTTCTTTTGCTCCACCTATTTCGGTTCGTGGATCTAGGAGACCTTAGGACCAGAGGTCCCTTACCCGAGCATCGTCCAAGGACTGGGGCGCCCTCCTGGAGTGGGGTTCTGAATCAAGGTAGTCCAGATCTGAGTCACGGCACCAAACTGTTAAAAGTGAATTTGACTCAAAGTCCAATAATAAATTTAAAAGTACTGCACTGTTTGGGCAGGGTTGGTTCCTTTTAGTAAGGGACGTAGACTTTCTAATTGATCATTGTCTATGCCTACAATTGGTCGGAGCCACTGAAGATCCCCTAATAATTTTTGAGCATCAGCAAGCGTAGTAATGTCCGTATGAATAACAAGTTTCTGAGGGGAAATCTGTGTCTCACTTATTGTCCAACCCAAATATTTCCATGCTGGGGCTCGCTGTATCTTTTCAGTGGCAGTTACCAGGGAATGCAATTTCAATTGTTGCTGTAAAAATTGCTCTTGATGTTCAGGTGCCTCCTCTACGCTTCTTCTGGTGCCGAGGTCATCTCCACTGTTTCACACTGCCTCTCCCGAGGGCAGCCACGTGGCGAGGGGCGAGCGCGGTTCGGGAGGGCTCGCCCCCCCCCCCAAAATGGGAATGGAGGGGGGAGGGTCCCCTCCTTGGGCTGACTCGAGTGCTTCTCCCGGTGGCTCCGGCGGGAAACGGAACGGGGCAGAGCGGGGCCGGGTCGGGGGGGCGCCCCGCGCCACTGTCACCATTGTCGGGGCCCAGAGCACCGAGGAGCTGCTCTCTCCGCATTCGCTTTGGTCGCCTCAAAGACGGCGGCGGCACTCTCAGGGGCTCGGCCCGGCTCCGGACCCTCCCCGCTCGGCCGCCGCTGCCACTCCCGTCCCGCTCGGCGCAGCGGCGGCAGGAGGAGGCAGGGGAAGCCCCCGCCGCCGGGAGCCGCCACCACCGCGGGGGGAGGCGGGCCCACCTGGGGCTGAGCCGTCGGCTCTGCAGGCCCCACGCCCGGGGCTGCCCGGCGGCCAGACCAGCCACCGCCTCCCGCCTCCGCCGCCCGGCCCCCGCGCGCTGTCCCGGAGCGGCCCTCGGCCGCCAGACATGACCGCCATCATCAAAGAGATCGTCAGCAGGAACAAAAGGCGACACCAGGAGGATGGCCTCGACCCGGACCCGACCCACACTCATCCAAACATAATTGCTATGGGTTTTCCTGCGGAGCTGGCTCGAGTCCGCCCTGCCCAGCAGCGCGTGGTCCGGCGTGGTCCAAGACCGCGAGGAGTACGTGGCCAGCTTTCCCACCCTCCTGCCCAGGACAACAGTCGGCAGCCCATCCCCGCAGCAGCACGGCTACAACCTGCGCCCGCGGCCCGCCGATGGCCAGCCCCGATGGAGAAGGTTCTGTCCCGTGTGCGACTAGCCTGCGGAGCAGCTGCTGCACTCAGTGCGAGGGGACCACGACCACCAGGAGTATGTGGCCGACTTGCCCGCCTGCCCACGCAGGAGGAGGGCCATGGAGAGGACCACAGCCCGCGCAGGAGGATGGCCATGGAGAGGCCCACAGCTGATCCCCACAGCAGTGCTATAACCTGCGCTGGCTGCCCACCATCGACCAGCCCTCAGCTGGCAGAAGGGGCCTGCGGGGACCAACCGCAGACAGAGTCAGGTCGCAGCTCCAGGGCTCTCCAACGCACCCAGCGCCTCTCGGGAGCCAACAGGCGAGTGCCTGCCTGGCCCTGCTGCTCCTCCGCACCCACGCAACGGCACGGTGCAGCTGCAGCCCCTCAGCATCTGCCTCCAGCGCCTCCAATAAACACCCTGTTGCTTTCCAGGCCTTGAGTGTTTCACGAGCAAAGAGCAACCCGCTGCAGGGAATGCTTTCCAGCACTGTCTCAGCAGTGCAGGAAAGCCAGAGAGGAGAACTTCCCAGAGGGCACCATGATTTCATTTCACCCAAGTGCTGCAGCAGGCGACGTGTCCCTCGTGCTCCCCTAGCTTCCCGCTCCCGAGCACTGGGGCCGGGCTGCCCAAGGGTCGCTTGCAGTGTCCCCTGACACTGACTGAGCGAACTTCACGTCATCTCTCCTGCCTTGAAAGACTGTCATGGCACATGGAACCCAAGGTCATGGACTAAGTGAACTCAATAGACATTTTGAAGGAATGGCCCATAAACTAAGGGAATAACAGTTGTGGGTTTATCTCTATACACGTCTATTGAAATCTATTAGAAAGTGTGGAACCTCAGCATGACGTACATGGTGTGGAATAAGGGGGGGATGCTGTCCGCTCAGCAACAACAGAGCCAGACGCCCGTCCCCAGGCGACGGACAGAACTAAGCAATGGGTTCTCATGTCACCGAGTCCCCGACTGGTGGGTTCTGTTGTCCCCAAGGGATGGACTGAGACATCGCCGAGTGACAGACTGTGATGTCACCTAGCAAGCAATTGTGACGTCATAGTGATGCATTGTGACGTGGCGGCCCTCACTGCTTAAATTCGGGCGCCGAGTCCCACCCAGCCAGTTCGCGCCAGACTCCAGCTGAGCGAGTTCGCAAGGCCTGGAGCGTTGAGCGAGGACTTGGTGCTGGTGTTGTGATCACAGAGTTGCTCCTTCCAGCTCTCGGTGACCGACCCCAGAGCCATCAGAGGATTTTCCCCAGCCCTACCAGCTTCAAGGAAGCCCTGGGGCAGAGAAACTCTGCTGCAAGGGACGGCAGCATAAGCCAGCCACCCCAGGCAGAGACAGCGGAGGCAGCAGCAGGCTGCTGGTGGACCATCTGCCTGCGAGGCATCAGAATGGCGGTCCACATTGCCTACTGCATGCTCTGCCTGTGCTTTGCATGCATCTGGTGGTGGGCCACCACAAGCCAGGTCTCCCCAATCGGCAGGTGGCTTTTGGAGCAGCCACGGAACGCAGTGCAAGGGGACCAGGGCCACAAGAAGTACGTGGCCAGATTGCCCACCCGCCTGCTTAGGAGGACGGCCATGGAGAGCGCCCGCAGCCCGTCCCCGCAGCAGCAGCAGGGCTACAACCTGCGCCCGCGGCCTGACCATGGCCACTGCACATGGAGAAGGGATTGCCCGGTCTGCAGGGAGTATTCGCAGCAGCGGCTGAACTCTGAGCAAAGGGTCCAAGACCGCGAGGAGTACGTGGCCGGCTTTCCCACCCTCCTGCCCAGGACAACAGCCGGCAGCCCATCCCCGCAGCAGCACGGCTACAACCTGCGCCCGCGGCTCGCCGATGGCCAGCCCCGATGGAGAAGGTTCTGTCCCGTGTGCGACTAGCCTGCGGAGCAGCTGCTGCACTCAGTGCCAAGGGACCACGACCACCAGGAGTACGTGGCTGCTTGCCCGCCTGCCCACGCAGGAGGACGGCCATGGAGAGGCCCACAGCCCGCGCAGGAGGACGGCCATGGAGAGGCCCACAGCCCAGGCAGGAGGACGGCCATGGAGAGACCCACAGCCCAGGCAGGAGGAGGGCCATAGAGAGGCCCACAGCCTGTGCAGGAGGAGGGCCATGGAGAGGCCCACAGCTGATCCCCACAGCAGCACTACAACCGCCGGCTGCCCACCATCCACCAGCCCTCGGCTGGCAGAAGGGGCCTGCGGGGACCAACCGCAGACAGAGTCCGGGCGCAGCTCCGGCGCCCTCCAACGCACCCAGCGCCTCTCGGGAGCCAACAGGCGAGTGCCCGCCTGGCCCTGCTGCTCCTCCGCACCCACGCAACGGCACGGTGCAGCTGCAGCCCCTCAGCATCTGCCTCCAGCGCCTCCAATAAACACCCTGTTGCTTTCCAGGCCTTGAGTGTTTCACGAGCAAAGAGCAACCCGCTGCAGGGAATGCTTTCCAGCACTGTCTCAGCAGTGCGGGAAAGCCAAAGGGGAGAACTTCCCAGAGGGCACCATGATTTCATTTCACCCAAGTGCTGCAGCAGGCGACGTGTCCCTCGTGCTCCCCCAGCCATGGGGGAGGCCCACAGCCCACTATTTGGAAGTTAGTTCAACTTGGGATGCCTTTTTAGCTAATTTTGATATAAAAATCGAAGGTAAGTCAGCCTACACCCTGCATCTGAACTTCAGCCACCAAGAAAAAGAGGTTGTTTTCATAGGAGACTCCATTCTTAAGGGAACAGAAGGCCCAATATGCAGATCAGACCCACTTCTTAGGGAAGTCCTAAGTGCTGCCTACCTGGAGCCTGGGTTAAGGAGCTCCCCACCCTTAAACCATCAGATTATCCACTATTGATATTTCAGGTGGGGAGCGATGAAGTAGCAACAAGAAGCCCGAATGCAATCAAGAGGGATTACGGGGCCTTAGGACAAATGGTTAAGGGGTCAGCAGCACAGGTGTTCTCCTCTATCCTTCCAGTCATGGGGCACAACAAGGAAGTGAACAGGAAGAGCCAGCTAGTCAATGCCTGGCCCAGAGACTGGTGTCTCTGGCGTAGTTTGGGGTTCTTTGAACACAGGTGGGTTTACAATATGCTGGGCCTGCTGGTGTCTGTCAGAGGCCATCTGTCTCATAGAGGGAAAAGGACACTGGCTCACAAGTTAGTAGGGCTCATTGATAGGGCTTTAAACTAGATTTGAAGGGGGAAGGGGATGAAGCCAGGCACAATGGAGCCGAGTCTGGGTAGCACACTGGTGCTTGAAGGTTGCTGCAATAGCGAGGTCCTTCAGTCTGCTGTCCCAGAGGAAGTAAGAGATAAGAATCCAGGCAGCAGCAGAGATACAAGGTGTTTTGATGAGGTGGGATCCACAGAGGTTCCCAAGAATCATCATGAAGGAATTAGGGCTTCTCCCTCTCATGAGGTGACAGGACCAGCAGCCCAGCTGAAGTGCATCTACACAAACGCACACAGCATGGGCAACAAGCAGGAGGAGCTGGTAGGCATCATGCAGCAGGAAACCTATGATACAGCAGCCATCACAGAAATGTGGTGGGATTCCTCCTATGACTGGAGTGCTGCAATGATGGCTACAAACCCTTCAGAAGGGACAGGCAAGGAAGAAGAGGAGGAGAGGTAGACCTTTATGTCAAGGAGTGTTTTGATTGCCCAGAGGTTAATGATGGTGATGACTGGATTGAGTGTTTGTGGGTAAGAACCAGGGGGAAGGCCAGCAAGGCAGATACCATGGTGGGGGTCTGCTACAGACCACCCAGCCAAGATGAAGAGGTAGATGAAATATTCTGCAAGCAGCTAGGGGATGTCTCACGATCAGGCCCTCATTCTTGTGGGGGACTTCAACTTGCCCTATGTCTGTTGGAAATACAACACGGCAGAGAGAAGGCAACCTCAGAGGTTCCTGGAGTGTGTGGAAGACAACTTCCTGACACAACTGGTGAGGGAACCAACCAGGGAAGGTGCCCCACTGGACCTGTTATTCACTAACACAGAAGGACTGGTGGGTGAAGTGTTAGTTGGAGGCTGTCTTGGGTGCACTGATCACAAAATGATAGAGTTTTCTGTTCTTGGAGAAGTCAGGAGAGGGGTCAGTTGGACTGTCACTTCAGAGTTCAAGGGGGCTAACTCTGGCCTCTTCAAAGACGTGCTTGGAAGAATCCCATGGACTAAGGCTTTGGAGTGTAGGGGGACCCAACAGAGCTGGTTGATATTCAAGCAATATTTCCTCCAGTCTCAAAATCACTGCATCCCTAAGAGTAAGAAATCTAGCAAAGGAGGCCTGCATGGATGAACAAGGAACTCCTGGAAAAACTCAGCCAGAAGAAGGAAGTCTACAAAACGTGGAAAAAGGGACTGGCCACTTGGGTAGAATATAGGGACGTTGTCAGAGTATGCAGGGATGCAATGAGGAAGGCCAAGGCCTGCTTGGAATTGAATCTAGCAAGGGATGTCAAAGACGATAAGAAAGGCTTCTCAAGTACCTTAGCAGCAAAAGGAAGACTAGGGAGAATGTGGGGCTGCTGCTGAATGAGGTGGGTGCCCTGGTGATGAATGATGCAGAGAAGGTGGAGTTACTGAATGCCTGCTTTGCTTCAGTCTGTACTGCTGGCCCTCAGGAATCCCAGGCCCTAGAGGTAAGAAAGAAAGTCTGGAGAGAGGAGGACTTTCCCTTGGTCGAGGAGGATTGGGTTAAGGACCATTTAGCCAAACTCGACACTCACAAATCTATGGGCCCCGATGGGATGAGGGAGCTGGTGGATGTTATTGCAGAACCCTCTCCATCATCTTTGAAAAGTCATGGAGCATGGGAGAGGTGCCTGAGCACTGGAGGAAAGCCAGTGTCACTCCAGTCTTTAAAAAAAGGCAAGAAGGAGGACCCAGGAAACTACAGGCCAGTCAGCCTCACCTCCATCCCTGGGAAGGTGATGGAGCAGTTCATTCTGGAGGCCATCTCTAAGCATGTAGAGGAAAAGAAGGTTATCAGGAGTAGTCAACATGGATTCACTAAGGGGAAATCATGTCTGACCAATTTAATAGCCTTCTATGATGGCATGACTGGCTGGTTGGATGAGCAGTGGATGTTGTCTGCCTTGACTTCAGCAAGGCTTTTGACACTGTCTCCCATAGCATCCTCATAGATATGATTAGGAAGTGTGGGTTAGATGAGGGGACAGTGAGATGGGTGAAGAACTGGCTCAGTGGCAGAGCACAGAGGGTTCTCATCAGTGGTGAAGAGTCAAGTTGGAGGTCTGTGGTTAGTGGTGTTCCCCAAGGGTCAGTACTTGGTCCAGTCCTATTCAAGATATTCATCAGTGACTTGGATGATGGGACTGAGTGCCCCCTCAGACAGTTTGCTGATGACACTAAACTGGGAGGAGTGGCTGCTACACCAGAAGGCTGTGCTGCCATCCAGAGAGACCTGGACAGGCTGGAGAACTGGGCACAGAGGAACCTGATGAAGTTCAATAAGGGCAAGTGTAGGATCCTGCAGCTGGGGAGGAATAACCCAGGCACCAGTACAGTTTGGGGGCTGACCTGCTGGAAAGCAGCACTACAGAGAAGGACCCAGGAGTGCTGGTGGATGACCAGTTGACCATGAGCCAACAATGTGCTCTTGTGGCCAACATGGTCAGTGATATCCTGGGGTGCATTCAGAAGAGTGTGAGCAGCAGGTGGAGGGAGGTTCTCCTCCCCCTCTACTCTGCCCTGGTGAGACCACATCTGGAGTACTTTGTCCAGTTCTGGGCCTCCCAGTTCAAGAGAGAAAGGGAACTTCTGGACAGAGTCCAGAGGAGGCTACAAAGATGATTAAGGGGCTGCAGCATCTCCCATATGAGGAAAGACTGAGAGAGCTGGGGCTGTTTAGCCTGGAGAAGAGAAGACTGAGAGGAGACCTTATTAATGTTTCTAAATATCTAAAGGGTGGATGTGAGGATGGGGCCAGACTCTTTTCAGTAGTACCCAGTGACAGGACAAGGGAAAATGGGCACAAGCTGGAACACTGGAAGGTCCACACAAACTTAAGGAAAAACTTCTTTACTGTGAGGGTGATGGAGCCCTGGGACAGGCTGCCAAGAGGGGGGGGTGGAGCCTCCATCTCTGGAGATGTTCCAAACCCTCCTGGATGCTTTCCTGGGTAACCTGTTGTAGGGAACCTGTTTTGGCAGAGGGATTGGACTAGATGATCTCCTGAGGTCCCTTCCAACCCCTGTGATTCTGTGAAAATCTGCCTGGAATTTTTTTTTTGCATTTTTGGGAGAACTGCACATTACCTTGCCAAAATTAAAACCTGTATTTTGAATACCTAAAACTGTGATCCTATGTTTGTATATCCTTTATACAATTTTAATCATATCATTAAGGTGCTAATGGAATCAGCAAGTTCTTCTTATGAAAGAAGTTACTTTAAAAAAAACCACAAACCACAAACAGATAGTCACTCCCAATACATTCTATGCCTCTTACAAATGGTGCTTTGAAGATGATAGCACACAGGAAAAGACATTTCACACTCCACAAACATGGCTCAAAATTAGAGGGAATGAGCCAGTACACAAAAATGTGCAAATTCTTTTGAGTTTTCAGAACACCTGAACAAAAATGTGCCACATACATCATGACTGTTCTAAATTCAGTTATTTTTCATAGCTCCCTAAACCCTGCTGTGACACTGGTGACAAACAGGAGTTCAAGAGGCACTTGTCTCACTTACACAAATGATTTCAGTATTGCAGAAATTCTCCTGCTAAAGAGTAGTTCAGCTGTTGGCCTGACTACATGAAACGCAGGCAGGAAAATGTAGGCAGGCAAAGAAACAAGAATGCTTTCCTTCTGTGCTTCTGTAAGCTTAAACTTTTTTTTTTTTTTTAAATTATGATTGAACTGATATTTGAAGATGATTCCGTCTGTCCAAAACTAAAATAGCAAAAAGTAAAAGGAAAATTTATCCCACTGATGGTAGAAACAGAGATCCTATGAGGCTGTAATATACCTACAGTTCAAATAAAAGTTTGCCTCAGAATAGATGTAAGACTAGAGCTTTATATTTTGCAGCATTTTTCATTTTATTCACAGGGGGGAAAGGAAGAAGATTTTTCTTACAAAAACTTCAGTTCTTTGCAATGTGCCATATATTGAGCTGTCAAGAAGAAACCGTTTCCACTCTGCCTGCAAAAGCTTTCCTGAGGGCAGAATAATGGATTTAGCATGAAAAAGTAGGATCTTCAGATTACAGAATTTGAAAGATGTCCAATGTTTTCAGTTTTAATGGTGTTGCTTATTTGAGTCTGCCCGTACCACCTTGTCAATGTCAGGATTACAATAATCTACAATAAAGCACAACATGGCACATACATCAGTCATATTAAAGTCACTTGGTATTCAGTAACTCTTTGATCAGTTTAAGACAATTTAATTAAATCTGGTGCCAGAAAACTGTAGTGTTTTCATGCGCAAAGACACGCCTCAGGTGCGCCTGACTCCTTTAAAAGTAACTGTACTTGAAAATAAACCCTCAGATAACTCAGACCTTGAAACAACTCAAGCCCTCAAACCAGGACTTGCAGTGTAAGAAGGACGAGGAGAAAAAAGTAAGTAGAAAGTGCTTCATCAGCACAAATTCCAGAATATATTTATCTTTTTATTATCTACAGAGTCATTACAGTCCTAACTGCTGTTGACTCAGAAGAGATGAGAGGGTTTTCTTTGGAGGAAAAAGATGTGTTGCTTGTTTATTGCTTCTTTAAAAACTACCATTCAGACAGACATAACGGTTTAAAAGTTGTTCACATGCTTTCCCCCTGAAGTCACACACAGTTGTGAGGATGCTGTTTACTCACAGTATGCAACTTATCCTGCCAATGTCTATTAGGAAATGCAATTATCACACCGCATTACACTTCCTGTCACTGACTACAGGCATCAAAGACACTGCAAAAGCAAGTGAAATCACTTTGACGCACTAAACTCAAAACCAGACTGTACTCAGCTCCCCCACACCCCTCTAGCATGAGTTTTGTTCTAGAAAGCTAACACCCCAAATGGGATGAAGAATGACAGAGACAGAGCACAGCACATGGAAAGCACTGCTAGCTCAAGACTTCAGGGCAGTTCACCAGTCTCCTAGGAAAAGAACTAGGATTTGCCAGGCATTGCACTTCTGCTTCTACAGCTGATGTAGCCTAGATCTGAGGGAGCATAGCTCTGACAATTTATTCACTGCTTGCAGAAAATTGGGCCACTGTGTACAAACATACGCCTGCTGTTTGTGATTTCAACCTTCCCCACCTTCAACCAGTACCCATACGAATGTTACGTGGAAGGACGTAACATAGCACTCCTTGGACCAAACCTGGCAAAGCAGGGTTGCAAAGTAATGAGACAGATGTGCTGAAGCATCATTAAAAATGTTTCTGACAGCACTCTGTCACACATGCCTCAGCAGGTAAAGGAGGGGGGAGATGTTCCACAAAGAGTTTTGGCAATAGATGCCAACATAAGTCAAAAGTATGTGAAAATGGAAGAATGTGTGAAGATTTTTTTCCTGTCATCCCGGATGCTGCTTCTCCTCCTTTCCCTCATGCAACCCTACCTACAACCCATGAAACCACTTTAGTGATCAGTCCTGGCCATCAGCAAATTCCCAAACAGTCTGCTGTCCACTATTTGCCATTGGTGGGATAAATCCAGGCCATACCAACAGCTAGGAGCTCCATAGCCTTTGCTGCATCCTCTGGCTCCATCACTGACTCCAAAGGGTTCTGGAGGCTACTGGCGTAGGGTATCCTGCTTTTTGCACTTTTTTAAACAACCCTCATGTTTAACCCATCATGTCAGGATGTTTAACAACCCTCAGCAGCTAGCAGCACCAGTCCTCCTGGACCAGGTACTCAATGGTCTGTACACTGTTCAAAGCAGTGACAGGTCAGCTGAATGGGGAAAAAAATTGGTGTCATCTTGCTGCAACCTGCTGCATGTAAACCAAGGTTGGGCAAGAGCCTCCTCAAGGTTCCTTTCACTGGTGCTGGCTGCAAGCAATACTGCAAAGCAGGGCGGGGAAAAAGGAGAATATCAGTCTCCTGTACATTCTAATTAATTGCTTATGTGTTTAACAAAATGTAATAGACCAAATCTTCATAGACATTTGGTGACAAATGCCAGACTGTAATGATGCCTCTTATAATACAATGAAGAACCATCTAGAAAGCTGCCTGCATTATTTGGGGGAGGGAGTCAGATTTGATAAGTGGCTAAAAATTAGTTTAATGATTCCCTATTTAGCCTTTAAATCTGCTCATAATGTGACATTGTGTTTCTAATTAGGGACTGAAAATGTTGATTTAACATTTCTGTCATTACTGATTAGACATCACAAGCTATCTCTGTATTATAAAAAAGTTCGTATTTTGAACTTAAAAAGGAATTTGTAGAGTCAGACATAGGGTTTAAGTTTTTATAATGAGCCATTCATTTTCAGGTCAGGTTTCATAATAGCTAACTGGTACAAGTCAGTTGAGTGTGAGGAAAATGAAAGGGAAAAAAATGGAAATGAAAATAACCACTGAAATTATAAATGTCACATTTGTACAGACTGCAGCACAGTGGTATTTAAAACGGTCAAACTGTTTGTGACACCTCTTTTCCACCACTGCCATTACAGCTTCTTTGAGCGCATACTGGGCAGCTAGCAAATAATCTACTGGCAGGGCATGTGACGTGACAATCAAGGCTCAGCACTTCCTACTTCAGAGCAAGTACCTCAGAATTCTTAATGACAAGACCATATTCCACAGCAGACAGTGTGGGGAGCAGGATGCTCTGGGGAACAGGCCTATGACAAAGTTTACTGACCACCGCTTTTCCTACTCATGATCACCTGACGTGTCTGCTGATAGATTGTGTTCACATGGAAAAACGTTACCAGGAAAGCAGGAAGCATTATTGTTAGCTGAGGTGTCACACAGCTGATCGATTCTCACAGTGGTTTCAAAGCTATAAACATAGGGCCCATCGTAACCCAAGCAATCCAGCACAGGGCTTGATGTCTGGGGTAGCTCATCTAAAAAGCACTTCCTTCAGCCTCAGAAGTACACCAGCAGGAAAACACCTGCTAAGATTTACAGGGACTTTTCCAACTGACTGGCTACTATCAATCACCTCTGCATTCCCAGCAGGAAATTAGATTTTCTGTTGTTTAATGCTACAGTGCTTGACATAAGTCTTATGAATTTGTAGTTCCAGTACTGCTACATTAAAAATCTAAACTGTGGACAAAGAGGTGAAGAAATATATGTTTTCATTAAATGTAGCAGAGAGAATATCTTTTCAGACACTACCTCTCTGCTTTTGAATGATTTTTAATTTAAAATTGTACTTTAATCAACAAAGGAAATATATGAAAAGTCAGTGAAAGTATACATATGGAGCAAAAAAATTGTTTTCTCTTCCTCCTGTAGAAAGATTTATTCATGTATCAATGACAGTCTGGTCTACAGGAAGGACAATTTACATCTCTGTTACAGGGTGCCAACCTGGCTCATCATTCATACATTTAGAGGACTAAAAATCTTCAGAGCTGCTTGTCTAAGCAATAAATTTGAGACTCCCATCCCTGATGGTGTTTATTTGGCTTCTTCTGAGCTTATTGCTGTTTTTTTCCCCATTTTTAACCCTTCTGTCTCTAGCTGATGGGCAAAGTAGTGACCCATTTTTCAGTCCCTCAGTTTCTCCAGGGAGCAGGGACAGACTTTCCAGGAAGCTGGAGAGTAGGTCAGTCGCAAATCCGTGTGAAGCACTACAAGGCTGAGTCACCTTCCCACACTGGGATAAGCCACGGCTGCAGCTGGGAAGGCCCTGTGCCAAGCTTTATGAGTGGTTTTACTATGATTTTCCTCTGTCCTCATCTTCCAACCAGTCCAATTCCTCCTGCAAGGAAGGACCATTCAAGTCAAAAGGAAAACTACTCTCTATGTACACTAGATTAAGCACCCAGGGATCATCTGACTGTCTTTTAGGGGCTAAGCTGGTAGCACAGAAAATAGAGAGTGCATGTAAGTGTAGGTCCTGGCTGGAGAAGACACTATGAAGAGGGGACTCCAGGTAAGCAAGAGTTAGAAAGGTCCTGGATGCCACTGCATGCTTTTCCCATGTCTCTGGGGAGAGGTCAGTGCTCAGAAGCTCTGGAAAGCAACCATTCACAGTGCCCATTACACCTGCTGCTGCAGTACACTCAAACCTTTCCAAGATTTCCGTGGAAATGGCATAAGTCCTACATAACACCCAGCATTACAATTAGTCTTTGACTGTTCTTAGTGCTTCTCTTGTGGAAGAACAGAAGTTGCCTCACAATTTGGGCCAAAAAGTGAGTATTGCATTAAAGCTACATCAGACAGGTGGCTTTGAAGACAGGCAGTTATCTCCTTTTCACCACCTAAATTTGATGGGAGCTTTCAACCTCCTTGGAAATAAGGCGTTGCTCCTCTTGCCAGGAAAACCATCCCAGCCTTATAAGCACCAGTTGAACGTTCATTGATTTGTTAAGGTAAATAAGAGCAGCACCACCAAAAAAGCAATTTGTAGAGAGTAAAATAATAAGACAATTTAAAAAACCCAAACTACCCTTAACGAAGATATAGAGCCATACTCTGTTGTGGGAAAAACCACCCATGTAACTTCAGTGCTATTCAGTTCACAGCCTCTGTGTGAGCCCAGCTCCTTCATCACACTTAAAGCTTTGATAGGCATGCCTCATCTAAACTTTGTTTCAGCTGAACTGAAATCAGAGCTGAGTGTTGCTTCCTAAGCCTATGAGCCATTAGACTGTGAGATGGGCTGCCTAGGGAGGTGGTTGAGTCACCATCCCCAGAGGTATTTAAAAGATGGGTAGATGGGGTGCTCAGCGATACAATTTAGTAGTGGACAGGTATGGTTGGACTCGATGATCTCAAAGGTCTTTTCCAACCAAGCAATTCTATGATCTCATAAGTGATACATGTTCTCATTGCTTCCAGATATACCACAGGTTTGTTAAAAATCCCATGTTGTTCTATGATCTCTATGATTAGATATTTCCTTAAACAAAATCTAGTCCTTGTGCTGCAGCAAGATGGATACAGGTCTGAGGAAAAATGGGAAGATGAGCAATCACCTGTTGCTGACCTACACCTGCAGCTACTGCCCATTCTCTACCAAATAGCACAGAACTAGCTCACAAATCGGGTCAAGCGTTGAAAACGCAGCATCTGCTTGTTCTTGCATGCTTGTACCTAAGATCTGGCTAACTCATGCAGGACTATTTTCAGGGAGACTTGGTGGCACTAAGTATGAAGATGTATATTAATGTTACCAAGTAAGAAAGCATTCTTCCTTACAAACAAAATGGCCAACAAATGACTTAATTTGAGCAGGGCCAAGCTGCCTTATCTGTAGGCTTGGCAACTGAACACTGTACTCACCTCAACAAAGATGAAGCAGGGGATGATGGAATAACTTCTCTG
Source organism: Caprimulgus europaeus (assembly GCA_907165065.1). Next base: position 12,315,591 of record OU015527.1, read on the forward strand.
GGTATTGTTTCCTAAAGCCATTTCTCATCACACTTCTCAGGGAGGCACTGTTCAGAACTTTATTATCCTGAAAAAGAAAAGACAAAGGTATTTCAGTATGTTTTACCCTTTTACAAACTCCACATTTAACGCAGCAAAGTTCATAATATGGAGCACTGACATATTGGACTCAGGATACAGACTCAAAAGAACATCAAGGTCTAACTTGCAGTTGTACAAAACAACCTGAGAAGGCATTCCCTTTGCAGCACAAAAGCCAGAGACAGATGCAGGTTACAAGATACATCATCTACATTAGAAAGCTATAAGGAATACAACTACTTCCCTTACTCACAATCCACTCTCAAGCAAAGGCTTCTTCCTCAGGATTGTAAATCACATTTTCAGCCCACTGTTCTGCCTACAGTCTGTTTTAAATAAAGAAGTTTTGGTAACTGACTTGCAAACTTGTACTTTAAAAGACACGCTTATAGTACATTAATTGTACACATCATCAAAATGTTTATCTGCATGGAAGTGTGACATGCTCACACAGCATGTCTTAGGCACAAAGAAAGCCTAACAAGCAAACACAACAAAAATGCAATGAAGTACTAGGCCCTTGTGGCAGAATCCTTCTAGCCTGCTACAAATTCGTACATTAACCACAAAGAGTGCACCCTCAGTAAACTTGTGGATGACACCAACCTGAGTGGAAGAGTTGATCTGCTTGAGGGTAGGAAGGCTCTGCAGAGGGATCTGGACAGGCTGGATTGATGGGCTGAGGCCAACTGAGGTTCAACAAGACCAACTGTCAGGTCCTCCACTTGGGTCACAACAACCCCATGCAACGCTACAGACTTGGGGAGGAGTGGCTGGAAAGCTGCCTGGTGGAAAAGGACCTGGAGTTGTTGTTTGACAGCTAGCAGTGTGCTCAGGCGGCCAAGAGTGCCAACAGCATCTTGGCCTGTATCAGAAACAGTGTGGCCAGCAGGACCAGGGAAGTGATTGTGCCCCTGTACTCAGCACTGGTGAGGCCACACTTCAAATACTGTGTCCAGTTTTGGGCCCCTCACTACAAGAGGACATTGAGGCCCTGGAGCATGTACAGAGAAAGGCAACAGAGCTGGTGAAGGGCCTGGAGAACAAGTCTGATGAGGAGCAGCTGAGGGAACTGGGGTTGTTTAGTCTGGAGAAGAGGAGGCTGAGGGGAGACCTTACTGCTGTCTACAACTGCCTGAAAGGAGGCTGTAGTGAGGCAGACGTGTGTCTTTTCTCCCAGGTAACTAGTGACAGAACAAGAGGAAATGGCTTAAAGTTACACTAGTGGGGTACAGACTGGATGTCAGGAAAAGTTTCTTCACTGAAGGGTTCTCAGGCACTGGAATGGGCTGCCCAGGGCAGTGGTGGAGTCGCCATTCCTGGAGGTGTTTAAAAGACGGGTAGATGAGGTGCTCAGAGATCTGGATTAGTAGTGGACAGCTATGGTTGGACTCAATGATCTCAAAGGTCTTTTCCAACCAAATGATTCTGTGATTCTATGAAGACCCTACCTACTTGGTGTTACTTTGGGCTACTGGCTTCTAATTAACATAACCTCATGACACTCTGTGCCAGGAGACTTTATCTCTTTACAGCACAAAAAGCAGGAAAGGAGAGAAGCCTAACACACGGAATTTTTACTGAGAGTGCGTGTGCCTTTCTGCATGCACGAGGTAACACATCAAGATGTGAAGTCTGGCTTGAATGATGTAAGACAGAGGAACAGGCTAGCAGGGAAGTTGGGGCTGGAAAAGCAGCATGTAGCCGAGAGCTGCCAGATGCATGCTTGCATAGAGCACGAGATACAGAAGAGAATGGAAATCCTTTGCTATCAATTTTAATGTGAGCACATCAAGCCAGAGCACAGATTTAGGTGGGCCCAAACCTCACTTCCAACACTCACAACAAAACCCTGCCCTGATCACAACCACCTCTTTGGCTAGGGCCAGAGTGGAGGAAGGAGGTGAAAGCTGCTGTATTTTCCAGAGGATGCTTTGCACAACATCTTCCCCCAGCTCTTTGACCTCACTGGCATCTGAGTGGCAGTTCAGGCCCTGGCATAAGGAGCCTGTGAGGTTCACCAAGGGGTCAGTGCTTTCTCACCAGCTCCCAGCAGGGTTACTGGAAGAAATACTATTATCAGAGCACTGAGTTCAGCAGAGGTTACGAAGCCTGAATGAGGAGCTCAATCAGCTGCCAGTGCTTGCCACCTGCACCATGATGCAGGTTCTTGTCTTGTCACCTATGAACTACTTAATATATTTCTTATCTCAGCTCTTCACAATTAGACCCAGAGCCATAAAATACACAAGGTATATGATAGTTTTGGCAACACAGTTTTAGGCACAGCAGACCTATAGTGACTCCAGTGAAGCCATATCCTGTGACAGAACGGCTCTGAACTACTAACCATTGAAAAATGCAGTTCCAGGTCAAACAAAATACTCTGGAAATGATACCTGTGACATGCTTCAGACAATCCCATCCTACACTGTATTCCAGCTCTGAAATACAAATATTCCAGATTTTCAAAATGCCTGTTTTTCCAAACATACTTCAGCTTTCCTTAGGAGATACAATGCATTTTATCTCAGAGGTTAGTGTAATTGTTTGAAATAAAGACAAGGTAATCCAACCTCACTGGGGCTGTGGACAAAAATTCCAATCATTGATTTTTTTAACAACACTTTTCAAACCAACAGCCCTTGTGCCATGTGTCTCTCTCTTTAACTCAGCAAACACCCAGTGCCTGGTAGAATAGTAGGTTAAAGAGTTAGAGCAGCTTACAGAGAATTATTCCACTAGACTCTTTTTGTAGCTTCGAGATATGCTGTCAGCATCTTTTTTGCAAATCCTGTTTTTCAAATGACTTAGAGAAAAGATGTTAAATACCTCAGCACCTTCATGAATGCTTTCCCAGATCAAGCTCAGAAAGAGCCAAGATTTTCCATAACACTGTCCGGTAACTTCAAGCCACGTCTTCAGTTACAACTGCTGTGATTGCTGTGTGTTCCTAACCAAAGCAGAGGGCTGCAAGGCAACCCAAGAATTTCAGAAACTTTCTCAACACATGACTGAAAGCAACTGCACAGACTATCAAAGCAGCTGAGGGTTCTTAGTAGTCCTATAAAATTGACTAATTTAATGCTAGGGGACTCCTGATGCTATAAATATGTATCACTACGTCTGTTCTTTTAAGCTTACGGTGCACCACTGGTTTAAAAAACTGCATTGCTCATGGGAAAGAATTTTACATGTCAGCTTCTCTCCTATGTGATGACACATTTGTGTCAGGCTTAAGTAGAGACCCAATAGTTGCCTGATCAGGCCAGCTAATTCCCAGATTGTGGGAAAACTCACAGCTGGCCTGTGCTTGTAATAGCAGGTCTTTTCATCAGCTCACTCGACAGAAGAGGAAAGGGGAGCACCATCTTTTGTCTCCTTCCAGCTGGCACTGAGTCCTCCAGGGACACAGACACCAAAAACATGGATTACAGCAATCCCTGGATGCGTCAGTCTGCAGAGCAGTCAGAGATAACCCTCTTTTGGCCCAAAGAATTGTGGAATCACAATAAGATGTAATACAAGTGTTTAGTGACAGTCCTGTTTTATAATCCATAAAGATCTCTTCACATTGAACCAATTTTCATAGTGCAAAGCCTCTGATCAAAGCAACCAGAAACAACAGCTATAATATCAGCACCTGGTATTGCCTTCTTCATTTTTTATTTTTATCAATTTGACTCAGTTGTTAAGGAACTCCTGTGAGCAAAACTGTAAAAGGCTTTTTATCCCACTAGCAGTGACCTTTGAAGGCCTGGTATGTGACCACAGCATGAGAACAGAACCGGTCAAACCTATTCTGAATAATTAGGGGCCACTGTAGAGGGAATATTAGCAATCTGGAGCTCTGGTATTATGAAGTGCTTCTACTCTTTAAACAATATATATAATTGTATAATACAACATGTGTGAATTAATTAGCATTAGTTCTCATCTTGGTCAATTTACCTCACGTGCATTTTCAGAAAGCCCCTGATCTACAGCATAGGAGGTTATTGTCTGACACCTCCTGGGAGAACAAGCACAGACACAGAATACACATGAGTAAACTGAAAATTAACTGAAAAGGACAGCAAAGAAAAAAAGAATTCAAGTGGAAGAGATTTTCTTGCCGCAGGGATCCAACCAGGGGAAAAAAAGAAGAACGAGAGTCAAAGAGTGGAGGAAAGAAGAATGTTCTAAAAAAAGGTATTTTCTTACAGGTTACTAACCAGCAGAATAATTTCTAAAAGCCCCATTCAGGTGAGCTTTAAAGCTTTTTATGTGAGCATGTGGGAGACAGCAAAAAGGACATATCTAGGACAAACTAGCATTTGCTGAGCCTTTATAATATGAAACTCCTGCAGCAGACACAGTACAGCTGATTGTTGTTCTGTGTAATCAGTGCTCAAACCAATTAATTGCTGGTCTGTTCCTCAGGAGACAGTGGCCACCTTTGTGTTTTTTAAGCTACGTGCTGCATAGGTGAGAAGATGAACGGTATGGCTTTAAATATTGCTACAGAGTGCACCTGGGCACCTGTGGAACAAACTAAAACCTAACAGGCACTGTTTATCATAGTTTTCAACCTATGTTTTGTTTAATAAACACCAATGCATGTTTCTTTTGCCATCAGCTCAGACACCACCAGCCCGAAACGCAGTAATTGCTGGGCAGACGAAGAAAGCCACTGGCACACATCAGACAACACTTCACTGCAGGATCCCAAATCTGCCCAGACCAGCAGTGAGGAGGGAAACCACTGACCATTTGGTACCAGGATGCGATGCAAGCACAAAAAAATTGATGTGCTTTCCTGTCCCTCTTCATCTAGACAGTTTCATGATCTTTTCAGCAGCAGCTAACATTCTGTTTAAAAATTAAATGTAAATGTAATATTAGGAGGAACACAAGTCCAGTGTTTCTGTAACAATGTAAATGATACTAAAAATGCAAGCATTTCCCCATTTGTAAAACCTTGTTTTAATGATTTGCAACCCTCTGCTGGCAAGTGGCTTCAAATTATAAAGATCTTTGTTCTCATTAAAACAAGAAAAAAAAAAAATCACTAAAACTTCTGCACCAGTCCATCAAGGATCAATTTGCCCAACCAAAACACAAAACCGTGTATGTCAAACCTCTGTTCAGTTAAGAAAACAAATTCAAACTAATGCCACTGCTTAAGATGACAATCCAAACTTTTGCAAAGAAGTGATCATTATAACCATTATTTATTATGCTAGCTCTCACAGATCTCATTCTAAAGCGGAGTCCTCTATTTCCTGTGAGGGAAACAGAGCCAGAAAGAGTTGAAGCAATTTGCCAGACATCACACAATGACACAATGCCCAGGCTGAAGAAAGACATATTATTCTCAGACTCCTGTCAAGTGCTCCATCCACTTGACAATACAATCTCCACACTTAAAATGTACTTGCTAATTCCTGCACAAGAACCATGCAGTTCTCACTGTACATTTAAGTAATACAGGTTTCCCTTAGCTTGCTGCTGAAACCAAAATGAGTTTTCTTACTGAAACCGTGTCAGAATGCACATCCCAACTCTGCACAAACACTGATCAAACATACACCAAGATGTTAACAGCCTCACATCCTCTCTATGCAACTTCATCCTTGCATGCAGGTCCAAAGACATCTCATTATCCTACTGCAGCCCTACCATGAAGATGCATGTAATTTTCAACAGGCTGCAACGGAATAACAGAGGATTAAAATGTCTTTCACAAAGTTCCTCTCCACATAAACCCAACCAATGTATACAAAAGAGCATAGGGAATCAAAGGTAAGATTTTCCTGCAAAAGGCAGTCATGGCTATTTAATATTTTCCTGGCTGAAGGATACACATTTTTAATGTTTTCAGAATAATAAGAAACATCGAATGCTAGCACAAATCATTCCAAAAGACAAATGGCATGAGGAAAGGTATCAATGACACTGTAGGATAGAGACCTGTTTGTGATTTGGCTTGTCTGCCTTGCATCCAAACATAACACAGACTGTTTGCTAGGTGTTATCGCAAAAAAAAATAGTAAAACTAAGAAAACAGCACCATGTCTGCAACAATCAGAAGGCACTGGACAATTGTCACTCAGTTTGCTATCTCAATGAGACAAAACACACTGGTTTTGACCTACAAATGAGGAAGTTATCCTTTGGATCAGGTTGCCTTTATCTATAGAAAAGCACATCACACACAATGGAGTTTGGGCAAAAGGGAAGACACTCACTTAGCTCTGGCTGCCCATCACCAAAGAACCCTTTAGCCCATCCACCATGAACTGAGAGGCAAAGAGCCACCAACAACACAGCCACCAGGCCAGCAACACGGCATGAGACTGATGACATTGTATGCCCTAACCCTGACTACCGTGGTTGAGCCATACCTGATTTTTAGTTGCTAACTGAGAAATTGCCTAGTAGCTGATCATAAATAAATGTGTGTTCTAATTTTCAAGACTTGGCTGGTGGTCGTCTTCCACAGCACTCTCATATCAGCAGCACAACATCCTACTTTGCAAGAACATTGAAAAGAGGAGCTGAACAGATGAAGCAGGAGCTCAGTTTACCGCATCTCTATTTCACCCCAGAATAAAATTTATTGCAAACTTTCCTAACAGCACAAATGCCTGGTTTCTATTTAAGCTACAGCCATTCAAAGAAATTGGCCTGTCAGTGAAAGTGCTCCTCACGTGTATCTCCACAGATTCAGTGACAATAAGCTAGTTACATATCACTAATGACAGTGAGTAAAAGAACAAAAACACACCACCAACACACAAAATAAACCCACACACGTTCACCATCACCATAAAAGATTTTGCAGTATTTGAGTATTAAGCCAGAAAAAACACTTTCTCTGATGAGAGTTCTGGCCGTTTTCTGCTAGCAGAGGTCACATTTTAACATTTCTGCACTCATACTGGCAAACCACTTTATGGCAAACCATGATACCTAAGTATCATGGTATACAACATGTATATCATGGGATACAACAGCAGATCTGAAGTGATCATCCGTGGTACAAACCCCACCTTGTTATGAAGAAAGCTACATTAATAGCTATATGGATTCCTACACTACCAATCTCTTAAAAATGTGTTACTGAATCCCTGGTAGCAAAGCAGGATTTGACCCACAGAAGACAGTGATGCCAGAGATTTTAAGATTTCTGTTAGGGATTTTTTCCCTTGCCACTAGCTTCATGTGGAAAATGTGTGTCTGAGTGATCTGTGTGGTATTATCCTGTGTCTGAGCGATAAGCAGCAGTATGAAACCTATAGACAGGCAGACTGATAAGGGATCTGCACCACGTAATATCTTCAAGAGAGTTCAAGTGTTATGTCAGCACAGCAGAGGCCTCATAACAACTTCTCACTGCAGGGAGGTAGGTGAAATCCCAGTGCGACAGCTGCTAGCAGCAAAATTTACATTGATGACACCTGGTCAGAATTTCACAGAACTTGTCTAAGTAGAAGCCAAAACTTAACTGTGTAATTAGCAGGTATAGCATGGTAACATCCAGGAAGCCAAACAAAATGACCACAAGCCTTATTCTGAACTATCTCACACCCACAAACCTTTCCTTGCCCTGCACGCCTTAAAGTGTCATCATGGTTGATGTATCATTTAGAGAGGCATCGAATTCCTTGCAAAAATGTTCAGGATATCACCTACTCAGTGTTGCTTTGAATGATACCCACTAAAATGTGGTGTCACATCAGCAAAACCGTATGAATAGAAGGTTTAACCTGCTATAGCTGATAATCCTCCTCTCTTTCTCGCAAAAGGATTAGCAGTGTATAATAAACAAAGAACCTGACAATGAGATTCATTAGAAAAATCTTAAAAAAAGTAACAGTCTCTGAAAAAAAACCAAACCCAAACCACTGAATTTATCCATGCAATTAACAAGACTGATCTTCCTCCTAACTTTAATTTAATGCAAAAAAGCTAATTGTTCTAGCTCTTTTTTTCATCCCTTCAAACTTTAAAATGAATCTAAATGAAATAGTTGTGCATTATTTTGGCCAAAAAAAAAAGATTATTTCTGGCCTTTAGCCATCCACCTGAAGGCACATCATCTTGATGTAGTCTAATTAATTCACCCTGTGAGCTTCTCTGAACAAATGGAAAAGACAACTGGTCATTTATTTTACTTCTAACTGGTTAAAACTCCATGATCTTTAAAGACGTTTATAGTATTAAACTGACAGGTGTGGTCAGCAATAAAGTAGCAGTCCACAGACATAAGAGACTCCGAATTCCACAGATTAGTAATATTAGTTAATGAAAATATAGCAGTCTATCGTTCCAAAAGGAATATATTCAAGATCCAGAACTGCAACTGGTTGAATCAATTAACCAAGGGCTTGAGACTTGGGTACTCTGTTTAGCTCTATGCTAAATCACCAGTCCTAAAATATTGTACAGAGTTCTAATTTCACTGTCTCATTGGCACAACCTACCAGAAAAAATCAAAGTCAAGACTCCTTTTTATTTACAGCTGACAGTCTAGCAAGGCTCATGCTGGAAACAAAATATTAAAGTATAGCCTCCCTGATATTTTGGATACTGTCATGAAGAGCTTGTGACTGAATTTCACCCTTTGAAACCAATTCCATTGCACTTGGTGCCTCTCCATGCAAAGCAGTGTCAGGAACTCAGGAAACTCTGGACAGTTTCAACAGGAGGCAAAGAGAGCAGGCTTCTCAGGGTCTTACCACAGTTAACTGGTGGACAAGGAGGAAGACATTGAAGAGAAAGAATAAAACAAAAGAAAACCTGAAGTTTTGGAACATCAGGTTGTGGAATACAGAGGGCAACAATGCAACAGTGCAGAGGAGAGGAAAATTGGATCAGCTGTTGAAAAATTGCTGTGGGATAGAGGGCAGACGAAGAAAACACACCACCAGTTTTGCCTGTGATGTGAAAGGCACAAGACTGAAAACTTTGTCTAATAAAGAAAGATCAATACAACAGATTCTAGAAAACACTCCCCCTTTCCCCTCCAAATTTCTCACGTTTTTATGGAAATTTGTTTCTAATATTAATTAAAATTATTTTATTTTCAAATTATTACAATAATTAATTTTAATATAAAAATTAACCAAAGAAATCTTCCTCATTCAGATGAAAATTCATACTGCAATCCAGAAAACTGCTACTGTTGCTTAGTTGTTTTTTTTTCTTTTGAAAACATCCTTAGTCAACAGTTCTACTGAAATCTACTGACCTACTAAAAATCCAATTGGTTGCTTATGTGTCAGCACAAATAAAAAGCAATGGTTCTTTATTTTTAATAGAGTTTCACAGCTATGCACAGAAAGAATTTTGGGAATCTCAATATTAAAAACATATTTCATCAATATATGCTGCACAGCCCTTTTGTGTGGCATCCCTGCTGAGCCTAAGTCCAAGCAAGCCGCTGATTCACACTCTGGAGTGAATCACTGAATTATGCCCTTTTCTCTTGCAGGAGGCACTGAGCTGTCACAGTCCCACCCTCACTGGCCAGCAGGGATTTCCCCGATGCCATGAGCAGCTTGCACTGGAACAGATCTAGCGTGAACAGTCCTGGCACCGATCCGTCCCTCTCCCTGCTACCTGGCACTGCCACGCATCTGCTCCCTGCCACTTCCCATGGGTGTACAACCCATCCAGCTGACAGGGATGAAAGAAAAAGTCTATGGGATGCTCTGACTGATAACTGAACCGAGAAAAAATGAACAGCCCTGTCACACCTCTCCTTGCTGAGCGAGCAATGGCATATCCTTCTCTTTTATTTGGAGGGAGAGGCTTGTGCAGAGTGCCGGCTGCTCTCAGGATTCAGAGGGAAATTTCCAGATCCTTCTCCTCTCACTTTCCTGTCACAACAACTTAGGAAGCCAACACTTTTGGAGCATGTTCATACAGGTCATAGTGTAAAGATAAAACAGCGGGAATATTGAGATGAGCACGGGAATGAAAAGAGTACAGCTATGTTAGATAGGGCGAGGGAAGAAAAATCGGGTGAGTAATATGTTTCTATTTGTGTCTGATTTTCTTTTTCAGGGGATGAATGCTGCATTGAAAACTTCAACTCAAAATGGTGAGTTAATAGTAAACACAACACATGTAACAGACACAAGCCAGTAGACTCTACACAGAAAAAAGATGCATTCAGTTTGTCCCCTCAGGGCCAAGTAAGCAAAACTATGTGAGCATTGTTTGCAACCTGTAATATTATGAAAGTAAACAAGCAACTGCCTCACCACACTGTAGCCTTTGGTGATGAGATCCAGAGGCACAACCTCTTGCTCCTCTGGTATTCTGGTACTCATATGGGCTTTGGAGCTGCAGAGATCACAAGGATTGCATGGACTCCCACTCCTGCAAACCTGGCAGCAGCTCAGTTTTCTGTGGATTTTTTATCTGTTCCCCTGGTTTATAAATATCACCTTCACCTTCATCCCTCGTAAGGACAGAGTACAAAGGATTTCTGGCATACCTGCTCTGTTCCCCCATACAAAACACTCTCCTTAATGGTAAAAACAAAAACCAAAAAAAGGGGGGAGGAGGAAAATAGCCCTAATGTTTTGCTTTCCTCTTTTTATCTCCATGTCCATTATGTGGCTGAGGGAAGGAAGCATAACCCTACATTCTGAATACTGTAATTTGTCCACTTCTAAGGACACTATTGTACTACAGCTCATGCAGTTTACCTGGGCCTCAGAAACACAACCTGGATGGAAAGTAAAGAATTTAAGAATTTACTGTTAGACTACCTGACATCTTGACAGTCTAATAAAATAAATGTTATTAGTCCAGAACTATTTATTACCATAAAGAAAAAAAAGAAAATTCAGCCAACTATAACAAAAAATGTTTTGAAATCGGTAAAAATCTTTCACAGACTTTAGAACACCCCTAAACATAACACCACCTTCTCTGTGGTGTTATGCTCACCACAGACTGGTACCTGAGTGCTAAAGCTAACGGCTTGAGTCAGGGATGGGAGAGAGGGTTATGGCAAGCTGTCAATGTCCTGAGCTTTTCTCTGAAAGGAAGGCATCAGTGCTGGTGGTGGCAGCTTATTTCTCTTTAGTCTAGGATCCATTCGGGCTTATTTTCATACATGTTCTAACATACCTCACATCTTGCTTGTTTTACACTCTTCTGCAACTCCAAGTCACATTCAGCTTTGCTATATACAGTATATTTACATATCCTTTCTTTGCTCTCTCTGTTAACAGCTAAAACCAGCTGGACCCAGGCCATGACTACATTCCTTTGCAGACCAGTAACTGACCACTGGTGGGCTGGGTGGCTGTAGCTCTGTTGGCTCTGGAACCACCTCGTACCTACAGTTTTCAGGCCTCTGCTATTACCCATGTCTGTTCTCCTCCATGCTGCATATTTATCCTAGGTTCAGACAGTTCATTTTACACAGAATAGTGATTTGTTAGTTCTACCTGTTAGGTAGAGAAATATATGAAAATTATTATAAAAATAGGCACTACATTACACAATCATATAAAAGTAAGCTAAAGCTAAAACTGATTAAGAGAAGAGCTACCACTTTGGTAGACAATTGCTGTTACAGTTAAAAAAATGAGAACAAAGCTCCAGGCAGGCCAAGACAAGCCCGACAAGGCAGATCTGACAAAACCTTGTCCTCGCAGAATTAGTCCAGAACTCGTGCGGTGTTACTCGAAAAGGCAATACAGCTTTTGTCTGGCTACAAGGCCCCAGCCCCATCCCCCAGCTTTTGATAGACTGCAAACACAGGCTTTCACCTGTGAATCCTGCAAGGCTGTGAAACCTTTTTGTGGAGTTATTAGGTAGGGCCTAAGGTAGCTCCTTATTAGGTAGGGCCAAGTACTGGTCTTCTTGGAGGTCTCTGCTCTTCCTGGTGTGATTTTGTCTCGTGACACCTACATGGGTCGCAGAGAAGCTCACATGGCCCTTGTCTGACCCGTTAAGCATTCGATTTTTAAAACCAATACAGTCTGCACGAACAACAAAACTGTTATGACTAAAATGACAACTGCAGCATACAAAGTCAAACTCTGAAATTCCTATAGCTGAGACCTTAATGTTACTTCTAAGAGTGTGAGTGATTAAAATCACGTTCTTTAACAGAGTTTTCACTATTATCAGGTAAATTGTATACAGAAAGTTTATAATATTCTGTGGACACTTACATATGCGTATGAGTGTATATGTGCATACAAATTTATAAACACTCAAATACAACTGGAACGGACAGGTGGCACAACAGATGATGACTGGAAATAAATGGAACTATTTCATAACCAAATTTGGTCAAAATATGATTAAACAGTAATTTAAACACTAAAAGCTGACACAGGTGTATAAACATGCCCGTCTTGCCTTGTGCTGTTTGCTGCCATCCTTCTAAGGAGACTGGCTGGAAACACTGTCTTGTTTAACAGCCCCTCATTGCTGATACACAGCTGTCACCTCTAAAACACTATTATTCTGATTTTCCAAAATGACCACGTCAGCTCTTTAAAAATGAAAAAAAAATCCTTTCCAGCAAGTTGGTGTAGGACTGCATATCATAAACATACAGTGTTTTGTGTAACAGAGGAACAAATTTTTACCACCTTCCAGTAACAACTAAACTATCAGAATGTTATGAACATTCTTCTCATAACAAATCCCATACCAAAACCAAAGCACAGCTATCTTAGCTCCTAAGAAGAAAATTATCTTTATCCTACAGAAACCAGGACATATGTGCATTTCTTCTTTCTTTGCTCCTGCTACAACCAAGTCCTTAGCCCCTCATTCTCTTTCACTATTTGCTTTCTTAGAACAGTTGTTCTAACTGCCGGTATCTCAGTGTGCACCTGATATCCACTATTTTCTGCATTATCAGTAGACAAAACAGGATGCAGCAGCTCCCAGGCACTTTAATGCCTGGCCAACTCTTAATTCTACTAGAACCATGGGCTTTCCCCAGTTTCCACATTTTAATTTGTGCAAGCCCCAGAAACACAAGAGACAGATAGCTGTAAGGCTGAGGCTGAGAGGTTGGGGGCACCAGGTTTTCTTTCTTTTCTTGTACTGATCTCCACCAAAAGGCCCACTATGACACTTACTGGTTCAATTCCCTCCACGACCTTCATGCTGAGAAGCAAAGGTACGTGCCACAACCTTCTTACCCCACATGCACTTTTGACGCCACTTTTCCTGAGCGTAGTGGGAAGTCACAGTTTGCAAAGGTAGCAGTTTGTACTGCCTCTTTTGTCTTTCCTAGCCCTAGGATTTTTTCCATAGCTTACAGTGATTTATTTTCCTCCCAAACACTCCTATTTCTCTTACCAGGGTTCTGCCTCAGGATGTGTAGTTCACATAATTATAGGTGCTAAAATTAGACACCCTCCTGGGCAAGACCATTCACCACAGTTGTTCTACATGCAGCCTGGTCGATACACAGACCTTGTCCACAGATATTGTTTAGAGCAGCACTCTCCAAGCTTTTGTGATCACAGACTCGTGTGAGTAAAATAACTGGAGCACATCCCCACAATACATGTAATTTATAAATCATATACATGCACTACTGTACTAACTTATTATGTACATAATAAAACATACAGAGAAACTGAAATTAAAAAGGATGAGATAAAGATGAAATAAACACTGTTCTAAACATTTATTAGTAGCACAAAACCATTTTCTTCCACACCCCAGTGGACTGTCTTATGCACCCCTTGCGGTGCATGCACCCTTCTTTGGACAGCACTGGTTTAGAAGACCACAGACAGAGCCTGACAATCTCTTCTGACCCCCCAAATATGCTTTTTTTTGGCACACACTTTTTCCTCCAGTGTAACTTTTCACCTTTTGATATTCCTTTTAAAGCTTGCAGAAGTCAACGCACCTCCTCAGAATCATGATTTGTGGCTGCAGGGGATACATCTAATCCAGCTTTTACAGCCAGCCACTGAGCAGCTGCAGGGGAAGCTTGCATTGCATTTTCTTATTCGTCCACGGTAAGCCAAATACTTCTTTCTTATTTAAGAAGCCATTCAGTGCACATATTTTTATTCAAAGGGCCTAATTTTGCAGGCAAGACTGTTTAAAGTTCTGAGGCCAGCTCAGTAGTTTTATAACAACTTATAGAATCATGGAAAGGTTTGGCTTGGAAGGGACCTTAAAGATCACCCAGTTCCAACCCCCCTGCCATGAGCAGGGACTCCTTCCACTAGACCAGGTTGCTCAAAGCCTCATCCAGCCTGGCCCTGAACACTTCCAGGGAGGAGCAGCCACAGCTTCTCTGGGCAGCCTGGGCCAGTGTCTTACCACGCTCACAGTGAATAATTTCTTCCTGATATTTAATCTAAATCTACCCTCTTTCAGCTTAAAGCCATTTCCCCTTGTTCTGTCATTAACTGCCCTTATGAAAAGTCCCTCCTCAGCTTTCTTGTAGCCCCTTCAGGTACTGGGAGACCGCTATAAGATCTCCTTGGAGCCTTCTCTTCTCCAGGCTGAACATCCCCAACTCTCTCAGCCTGTCCTCACAGCAGAGCTGCTCCAGCCCTTGGATCATCCTCGTGGCCTCCTCTGGACTCGCTCCAGTAAGACGCAGTACGCCAGGTGAGGTCTCACGAGAGCAGAGTAGAGGGGCAGAATCACCTCCTTCGACCTGCTGGTCATGCTTCTTTTGACGCAGACCAGGATACATCTGGCCTTCTGGGCTAAATCTGCCTGTTAGCTCTGCAGGGACATGTATTACCTGGTCCTCAGTGGTAGCCCAACATGCCATGAAGGCCCCCAGAATGGCTTGCTCGCTTTCTCCACCAACTTGATCTGCTTGTTGCATCTATGTGGGCCAAAGAAATATATCTTACATCAAGAGTTAGGAATTTATTGTTGGCCTAACTGAAATTTTTAAGCTAACAGAATTACTTCAGTGTGTGACTTGTCACTAGCAGTGAATACAATGGGACACGTTAAGAGCTGTAGTAGGTTCCCTTTCCTATTTCTTTACAAGTTTAAACTAGTATTTCATAAATGTAGGCTTAGTCTATCAGCTGTTCATGTCAAGTATGAATTATCCATTCATAAGGCCATCATGATTATGAATATTCAAGGGATGATGGGATCATAAGAGGTGCAATTTTCTCTGTGGTGCTTCCAGTGGAGCCATACAATGTTGTACCATTCCATATATAAAGCTAGGCATCAATCACACATCACCACAGCTTAGCCTAAAAGCCACCATTATGCATCTACTTAGCCTTGTATGTGGAGAAACAACCAACCAACATCTGTGGGATGGCTGGCATCTTGGCCAACAGACCAGAGACTGACCCTGATTTCCCCAAAACAAAAAGCTGCTTTAACCTGTGTCCACTTCTCCACAGGAAGGGCTGCAAAACACCCTGTAGGTCAGGCACACAAGGTGTCTGCAAGACAATTTATTCCCCAGTTGGTCTCAGCTGCTCATCATTTAGAAGTGGTGAAACACCGACCAAATCGTTGCCCACCACTGCCAGCTGACAGGTACATCCACAGGGAGATGCTTCTGCTCCTCTTGCAGTCGGATGCATTAATGATGTCTGCAGAGAGCACAGCTGCTATGAAAATGGCCAGGGCTGAAATTTTCAAAGCATTGCTGAGCTAACTGTACCATCACTGAAGGCAGGCAACTTCCATAATTAACAGAGCTCGGTAACAGTTAAGACTGTGTCCCAGTTTAAAAATTCAGCTTTCAGTCTCCCAATACTTGGATCAAGGGTACCAGAGCTGTGTGTCTCCATGCATTGTTCAGATACTAAGCACAGCTGTAATTGAGAATTATTAAAAGCAAGATCTGCAGGTTGTGTTCTGAATCAAGTATTGCCCGTCTTCTTACATCTGCCAAAAAACCATAGAAGAGCCAGATTGTGCAATAAGCAAATTCAGCAGAATCACAGTCACAGGCCCACTACCATACCCAGATGAATTTACCACTGCTTGGCAATCTACAGTGCACTCATCTGGTATTAATAAGTGTGCAACCACTCTCTCAGTGCTGACGAGTATGAATTGGACCCTGTGGACCTCTCCTTCTATGCAGTAACTGAACATTTTTACCTGCTCTTACTGACAAAACTGGAACATCTCCAAACCCCACTTCCTTGCAAATCCTGGCACAAAGGAAAAAAAATCAGCAGGAAATTGACAGAGAGATGGATGATACTGGGAAGGAGGAGACCCATTGTAATGAGTCTGGTCCCGTGGGGCAAAGCTCACAATAATAATGATTGGCATAAAAGAGTCTCAAGATAAGCAATACAACAATTATCACAACAGGAGGTATTTGCTTATAAGAGAATGACTGTGGCAACTAAACATAGCCAGCTTCCTCAAACAATGAGGAACATATGACAGTGCTTTTCAAGTATTTTGGAAGAATAAACTACTTCACAGCTTTGTTCTCTTGAGAGTTACTTTCAAAAAGGTCTTTTCATTTCAGAATCTGTTGGCAAAGGGCAATTCAAGCCCCAAGATGCAAAATAGCAACGTCCCCTCTAACAAAAGAATGTAAGTATATAGTATGTTGATGATAATTACAAGTAGCAGGATGGACTCTAAGAAAGAAAAGTTGTGTGATTTATCAGATTTAATACATCACATATTTCTAGCATGGAAAACTTCGGAAAGATTTCACCACACTTGCAAATGCTACATCTAGCCAATCATACCAAACATACAGCACTAGAGCAATGGCTGCTGATATGAAAAAGCTAAAAGCCTTTTCCCATCTTTTAACTTGAGTGATCAGGCATCAATTTGACATCTCTTCAGCTTTCAGTATGTATACAAATAAATAAACAGCTGAAAAGTAAGCAAGTAAGCATGTAAGCATGTTTTCACCTCTGGTACAAAGCTGAAACGTCTACCAGCCTTTTCTGTCAGTGTCTGCCAGTGACCAGCTATGTGAGATTTCACATTTGCTTTTTATCAAGACATTGCTGTCAGAGGAATAAAATTCATTCCACTGTTAAACTAATGTTTCCTATCATCAGGCAACGTTTTACACAAGACAGGAAAAAGCAACTTGGTTTACATATTTCTCTGCCCAGGACTCATTCTTGGAGTAAGTCCTACCCTGTACAGTCTAGAAAGGAAGACAAGAATAGAACATTTGCTTATATATCACTGTTTTAGAAGGGCTCCTCACAGACCTTAGACAATTTCAGCTCAGCATTTTCATGTGAAAACATAATTAAAAACCAACACAAGTGATACCAGCAGGATGTGTTCCCTTGAACAGAACCTCAGCTTCTGAAGTTTGCAGTCTAAACCAGACAAAGGTAACTTCACTTGTGGGCCATGACTCAATTGTCCTTTGTGGTACCATCTATATGGACACAGCAATGAAAGTGAACTCTTAGCGATACAAATGTGCCAGGAAGTTCACACAGATATAAAAATACAGCTTTCTGTATTGCCATAGCTGTGTTTCTGCCAGCACAGTCAAATTTGCCTGTCAAGGATAAGTATGCATAAGGGCGATTAGAATGCATTCTAATCAACAGAAGTTTGACTTTCTCCAAGTACTTTGTTTTCCCTGGAATAATCTAGGGGATTGGTGCCAGTCCAGGTAATCCACCAAAATAATCCAAAACCAAATTAAATTCTAGAACCCTTTTTTCAAACACTGATGGGGTGGCTAACAGACCATCAGCCCTCTTCACTGTCACTAACTCCAATTAAATTAGGGTCACTCAGGGCAGCACAAGAACCTATTGCAAGACAGAAGTAAACCTTGTAGCTAAACTGAGAGTGAGCTCTGGCTTAACATACAGACTAACGGATTTAACAAAGTTATTTTGAACACTGGGGTCAGTTTGATTCTTCTGACACTGACATAATCCCTGCAGGGATCAAGGGCAAGTACAGGACTGTCAGCAGAGAGCGTTTTCAGCCAAGTCAGAGTGTTGCAACAGAACTGCTAGGATTTGTACGAGGAAAGGATGAATGTAAGTAAGTGGAGGGAAGAGTGAGGCAGACAGGGAAAATGCCAGATGAAAAAAGCAGAAGAAGGGTTAAAAAGAAAGGAATACATAAATTGCACAGAGCACTGTAAGCATGGTTTCAGTGAAACAGAAAAGATAAGCTGCAAGAAGATGAAGAACTTATCTGGAGACATAAAATGCTCAGATAAGGAAAATGTTAGCTGTGAAATTCAAGAACTTTGCCCAAGACTTACAAGAAGGTTGAAAAGGGGAAGGAAAAAAAAAAGTGAAAGACTCAAGCTGGCAGCCACTCCTACAGTTTATAAAAGAAAAGTAGGTCTAAACCCCATTCAGCACTGCGAGCCAAGCAGAGCCCCAGAGATGCAACAGGACTCAGCAGCCACCATGACAGTTGGGTCCCCTGTTTCACACGAGACCCATGCTGTTTTAATATATTAATTCACAACGTGACACAAACCTGCCCTAGTCAATGGCCCACTACAGTGAAAGGGCCCTCCCGTTAAACTGAGTGAAAACATTCACAATACTAAAAAAGTTGTAGCATGCAGGTAACTCATCTACACAAATTTTCAATAAATCCACGGGCTTAGGAGGAATTCAGTGAACACAGAACTATAAAAACACCAGACAGCTTGAAGAATAAATTCAAAGAGGTAGAATTACAGAACCAAAGACAGAAGTGTAGACTAATAAATGTGATACTGCCATAACTAGTGACAGGACACAAAATTTGTATGACCTCTGTAAGGCCTCCAGACTTGTCCAGCTTTATCTTGGCCAGCCTGGAGTTTTGGTTTATCTTACACAGCTGTCTCAGCAGGTAACAACCAGGCAACTGGTCGGTACTAGGACCCGTATTATTCAATATATTCATCAATGACCTGGATGAGGGCACAGAGTGCACTGTCAGCAAGTTTGCTGATGACACAAAGCTGGGAGGAGTGGCTGACACGCCAGCAGGCTGTGCTGCCATCAGAGAGACCTGGACAGGCTGGAGAGCTGGGCAGGGAAAAACTTGATGAAATATAATAAGGGCAAGTGTGGGGTGTTGCACCTGGGCAGGAACAACCCCAGGCTCCAGTATAGGTTGGGAAATGATCTCCTAGAGAGCAGTGTAGGGGAAAGGGATCTGGTAGTCCTGGTGGACAGCAGGATGACCATGAGCCAGCACTATGCCCTTGTGACCAGGAAGGCCAATGGCATCCTGGGGTGCATTAGAAGGGGTGTGGTTAGGAGGTCAAGAGAGGTTCTCCTTCCCCTTTACTCTGCCCTGGTGAGGCCACATCTGGAATATTGTGTCCAGGTCTGGGCCCCACAGTTCCAGAAGGACAGGGAGCTGCTTGAGAGAGTCCAGCACAGAGCCACCAAGATGATGAAGGGAGTGGAGCATCTCCCTTATGAGGAAAGGCTGAGGGAGCTGGGGCTCTTTAGCTTGGAGAAGAGGAGACTGAGGGGTGACCTCATTAATGTTTATAAATATGTAAAGGGTGAATGTCAGGAGGATGGAGCCAGGCTCTTCACAGTGGTGTCCAATGATAGGACAAGGGGCAATGGGTGTAAGCTGGAACACAGGAGGTTCCGCTTAAACTTGAGAAAGAACTTCTTTACTGTGAGGGTGACAGAGCACTGGGACAGGCTGCCCAGGGGGGTTGTAGAGTCTCCTTCTCTGGAGACATTCAAGACCCGCCTGGACGCCTTCCTGTGCGAACTCATCTAGGTGTTCCTGCTCCGGCAGGGGGACTGGACTAGATGATCTTTCGAGGTCCCTTCCAATCCCTGACATTCTGTGATTCTATGAACTGTTCCCCTGATCCACTTCAGCTCAGCTTTGCGCAGTTGTGTGGTGCAATGCCTATTACCAAGATACTTTTGATATATTTCTGCAATAAAGAGTCTTAATGTGAAACTATTTTGTGGGAAACAACCATCTATGAACCTCAAATAAAATCTCAGCACAGGAGTATGGTTGCAGAATGACAGCAGAGATCATAAGCACAGGGTGATACTGGAGGTGCCAGGGCTGTACACAACCCAGCAACAGCCCTGGGCCATTAAAGCAAGGCAGCCCACCTCATCAGTGTTACAAGGGAACAAAGGAAAAACACGACACACAGAATACATCCAGATATAATGTGAAATTGCAGACCAATAAAGAAAGGACAAGTATTTGCTGGTGTTTGGAGAGGTATGAAAATAACCCCAAGCCAGTCCAAGATGAAACCATCAATGTCAGTGTTCTCCTTTCAGGCAAGACTTGTGGTGCTGATGGATTACCATCATTTCCTCTTCCTGATAAAGACTAAAGCCACTGACCAAAGGACCCAGAGGAGACTGGAAGGGTCAGGATGACACAGGGGAATGGGCAGGTACTGGCAAAAGTATGGGTAACAGTTTTACTTGTGTTATGAAAGGGAAGTACTTAAAAAAACAGGTAATTTGGACTGGTAGCATAATTTCACCCAGAGTAACAATAACCAGTGCATGGCGACTAAACTCTTAAGACACTGATTAGAAAATAAACTCTTGGCTCTGCATAGAATTTAAGCTGCAGAGTAACAAAAGGAAATAACCCCACATGTGATGAATTAAAAAAAAAAAATCTTATCAGTCTGATATGGTTATTCCTTTTTAACTTTTTAAATTCCTTCTGGAGTTACTAGTCACTGAATATTTCACTAAGTGGTGGGATAGGGCTTGATAGTACCTGGGACCTTGTAACTTTTCCCAGGATATTTTACCTTGTTTTCACCCTAGTAACTCTTGTCTTTGATTTAAACCTCTTCTCCAAAGCATTTTCCACACCTATTTTTGCTTTAGTTTCTCTTGTTATTAAGTTTACTTTTAAATCATGAAACTTGATCCATAAATCAAAATATTCTAGAACAATGGGATAAAGCAAGCTGGCTACATTTTCAAGGACCCTTAGGTAAGAAATGTCAAAGTATACTACAGACATTCTAAAATCATGAGAAAGATGCTCATAATTTAAAATATTTACTTGAAAAACATAATTTTTAACATAACACTCTGATTAATCTGCCTGGGTTTTAATCTTTTGGAATTCATACCTTCCTGTCATAAAGCCTTTTGCTGAAAGCACTGTGCATAGGAATAAAACAAAAAGCAAGAGAGACGGGGATTATGTAACCACTGGATTCTGCAAGCAAAGGCTTCAAGACAAGTATGAAGTGTAATTCTGCAAACCCATTTTGTATAATCTTATCATCAACACAAGATGTTACAGGCATGGTCCTTGGAGGCTAGCAGAAGAATGGAAACACTTGCATTTTCTTCCAGATGGTAATAGATCTCTGCTTGCCTTTCAGTGGATGCAATGCAGGAAGGCTTTTTGGGTGTTAGGCATAGTAGCGCAATCACAAACGTTGTTGTTGGAGCTCAGCCCCACACACAAGTTCAGTGCTGCTGCATGCATAGAAAAATGGCTGTTTAACACCACTTCCACAAATGACATTTTGTTTTGAGACACTGCAAAAGACAGCTCAGGATATGAGCTGCCACGAATAGGCTGCCTAGCTGATTTAAAACCACTGGAGTGAAACACGATTATTATGCTGTTTGTCTCCATACAAATCAAATGCCTCCATCCCCTCATCCACATTTACCAAAACAGCATCTGACTGACAAAACCTGCTGTCCTTCAGTTATGATGAAAATCACAAAGGTCTAACTGGGAGGAGAGCTGTGGGGGAAACGTCAGTCTGACTTGCTGGTATGATGTTGCAATAGAACAAAAGGTGGAAAGCAAGTCCCATTACCCAGACAGTCTTATAAAATTACCTTTTGTTTACACACAGACCAACAAACCTATGGTGTGAAGGGAAAATGATTTAGTTAAATTCTGTGCCAGTGTTAAGGAACAGATGCCTTTGTTTTACCTTCAGTTTGGATAAACAAAATATGGTTTAAAAAGTGCTATTTTCTAAGCCAAAAGAAATAAAAGACACACAGAAATTAGTGTGTCACTATCATAGCCTTCACTGGCTTATACCAAAGAGACTGTTCAGGCTGAAGACACTGATCTCTTTTCCTTGAGGTAATGAGCTAAACAGTGCTGTTCAAATAGTTGCCTCCTACATTGGCAGTGGGGGGAAAAAAAAGTGACACAAACCAACTGGTTGCCAGTCTCAAACTTGCAGTAAATAGATTTTCTTTGCATGCTTTCTTTTTTTTGTCTTTTTAGGTGCCAGCACAGAATATGTGTAGGTGTGGGCTTGCACACTGTAGACTGCAAAACGACATTCCAAGGGCCATCAGGAAACCTCACCTAAAATTAGATCAGGTGAAATAGCAGAGAGCATACCGCAATTACATAGTTCCATCAAAGTTAAGGAGAATTTAACTGTTTAAGAACATTCTCTTCTGAAAAACAGAACTTTTCAACAGAAAGCTATTTGGACTTTTAAAACCCCTTTTACTACCCTGAGCTGACAGAGAACATGTTCTGTGTGTGCTTGTCAGAGAAAAGAAGAGAGGAAAGAAGTGAGAGGCAGAAGGAACCCAAACTCCTGGAAATATTTGTTTTCAAAACAGTTATCTTAATTTTCAGCTTGAATATTTTGTAAACTTAGTATGGGTAAAAGCCTTTTTAATTAGAAAAAAAACCCCCAACAACCCAAAACCCAACAAAAAACCCTGAAAGACTGAACAAGCTTTAACTTTCAAAATACAAAATTAAACATATAAGCACAGTTTCTTCTCTCTCCTCCTTTTTCCCTCTCTTTCCTCTTGCAGGTTTAAGCATGTTAACTGTAGATCAACAGGGTTTTCTGAGCATGTCAAATAGCAGTGTCTTCACACTTCCCTTAATCTCTTTTGGTTTAAATTTTTAGGATTTCACAGGTTCTCAGTAATAAACACAAGCTCAGTAAGCCTGTAGATAGGTTGGCAAATGTGCCTTCTGTCTATATTTGGCATTAATATTTTATGATTCCTATTCATGTTGGTTCTAGGAAGCAGAGGGAGGGCTGTTAAAATAAAAACAAATAAACCCCTGGATGGCTTTCTGAAAGGGTAAGTTGTTCTGTAAAGGTAGTTTTGACTAATGGAGAGGTTCTTCTGTCTGGTATTTGTAAACCTACTGCCCTCCCTCAAAAGCCAGTGAAAAAAGACTGCTTCTTTCAGCTGTTGTGCATTGTGGCAAACACAGAAAACCACTCATCCTTCCCCAAGCACAGTGTATTCCCTCCAGCTATTCCCTGATGAGTGAAATGGAGGCTATATACCTTTGGGACCAGGTTTTAATTCTCTGCTTGTTCTACTCCTGTTACAGTTCTCCTTGGAGAATTTGATTTGTAACTGCCAGCAAGAGAAATGCTTTAACAAAAACAAACAAAGCCAAAACAAAGAACTCCGCATATGCCATACATCTTGGTCTTTATCTCAATACTCTTTACATTGATATAGAGATCTTCTACTTAGTCCTATTAAAATTATTCCTGTCTCACTTGAAAACACACTTCCTATCTCTCTTCTGGCTTTTCTTCCCTCCCTGTCTCCCTTCCTCCCAACCCTTCATCCATTCATATTTCCTTATTTTCTTCAGACCAAGTAAGTCAGGCACCAGTCTGTCCCACATCAAGGCAGTCCCTCGATTTTTCATGTGCAGAAGGAAGCAACAAAAGCCCACCCTCCTTTGCCCATCCACCCTCTTTGGCAGAGGTGTGACCTCAGGTGACTGCCATCTCTGCGTCGCAGAAATGGTTATTGACGAGCTAACACCCAAATCAGTCCCCAAGAGCTGGGGATGTGGTTGGTTCCCTTATTTTTCAGTCCTGCAGTTGGCAGCATCCTGATTTCAGATTTTTGAATCAAGGAGACTGATACATCTGTTACACTCACATCTTGGGAAATTCTGTGTAACACTGAAAAATCCTCTTTAACACTGGGAACCAGAAACCCTTAGAAAGCAGCTGTTGCCTATTTCTGATGATAAACTGTCAGGAAACACATCTACACATTTGATAGTTTATTTATCCTAGAATTCTGGTTTTGTTTAGGAGTCAAACTGAACAATATATTAGGCCTAATTCTACTTTAGTTACACTCCTAGCCAAATTACCTTCAGATTTAGCAACAGCCAAGCCTTGCATCCTTTTCCAACTTAATAGTCTGCAGCAAGATAAAAGGCATCTAAATACATTTCTCGTATGAATAACCATTGTGTTAAGCATATCCCTTTTTTGCATTATGCAGGTTGTATTGCATAATGTCATGAATCTGTCACCTTGAGGACACATTCACAGTAGTGGTGATATAACTTCTTCTACCTTGCAAGGAACCCAGATTCCCACTGCAGCACGACTGATAACGAGTATTTTAATACCTCCTTTGATCCTTACTCTCAGCAACAGGGAACTGAACACCTTTTCAGAGACTCCTCTTGTGCGTTTTGTACGTGCACTGAAACCCCCTCAGAAGACAGAAACAGAACATGGACTTGCCAATAAGCATAAACATCCTTAAACTTAGTATTTTAAAAACTATGTGTGAACCTTTTAAGACAATTTCTCACATATGATTCTTGTTTTCTGAAGCCACACTGTAAATCCCAGGAGTTCATTTAGCCAAGGTAGCATAAACCAAATGCTGGGCCATGTGGTACGAACAGACGGGCACTGAGACGATGCCAGGAGAACCTGCAGGAGCTTCAGCATCACTTCAGCTCTGATCCTCAGTAGGAAATACAGCTTTCTTCAAGCTAAGAAAGAAACTTCACTGCCAGACCTTAGGCTAGATCAGACCTGTAATCAAAGAATAATCTCCAAAATAAAGTTTTATCTGTAACAGGGAAAACAGCAAAACTTTCAGGAAAGTGAAACTGAAACCTACTAGTTCTTAACTTTCTCAGATTTTCCTTATCATTATTGTTATATGCTCCAAGGAGAAGTATTTACACATAAAAAGGTTGGATTCTTTACACTCTGTAGTCTGACAACTTATCTGATTTGGTCTCAGGGAGGCAGGATATCTTTGTCTGATGAATTACCAACAATGAGGATGGTTTTAGAAAGAATAAAGGGGTAAAACATTCCAGTTTTAGGCTGAGATAAGGTTACTTAACTTTAGTAATACTTGATCAGTCTCAGGAGTAACTGAAGGGACAAAAAAGCAATTAGAAACAAAGGAATTAGAATATTACAGTGTGTTTTACAGCAGATTTCAGAAAATCAGTACAGAGGCTCACTTGTTTAATGAACTATATAACATCCGATACAACTGAGCAATGGAAATGAGATGAAAGAAACTGTTCACAGACCCACAAGGTTTCAGTTTTGCTTTTAAGAACTGCTGCATACAGACAAGCTCCCATATGCTCCTTCAGATAACTTTGTTCTGGTTTCAGCTGTGACAGAGTTAATTTTCCTCCTTGTAGGTGGTATAACACTGTGTTTTGGATTTAGGATGAGAAGAATGTTGATAGCACATGGATGTTTTAGTTACTGTTGAGCAGAGCTTACAGAGAGTCAAGGTCTTTTCTGCTTCTCACACACCCCACCAGCGAGTAGGCCAGGAGTGCACAGGAAGATGTGAGGGGACACAGCTGGGACAGCTGACCCCAACTGACCAAAGGGATGTTCCAGACCATATTACTTCATTTTCAGCATACAAAGCTGGGCAAAGAAGAAGGAAGGGGAGGATGTTGCGAGGGATGGCATTTGCCTTCCCACGTTAAGTGTGACAGAGCCCTGCTCTCCTGGAGGTGGCTGAACACCGGCCTGCTGGTGGGAAGTAGAGAAGGAATTCCTTGTTTTGCTCTGCTTGCATGCTCAGCTTTTGCTTTACCTGTTAAACTGTCTTTATCTCAACTCATGAGTTTTCACACTGTTACCCTGCCAATTCTTTCTCTCACCCCACCGAGGGGAAGTGAGTGAGCAGCTGTGTGGTGCTTAGTTGCCAGCTGAGGTTAAAACCATGACAACTTAAATGGTCTTTATTTCTTCTGTCTTTTTCTCCATGTCTCTAGGCACAACTTCTGAATTGGTAAGTCCTTCAAACACAACAGTCTTCATTATAAAAAGGCAGCATGCTTTTTTAAGTGTTTGCCATCACAATGAAGAACTAAAAGTAGTAATCCACAATTCTGTTAAGAGTGTCATTTCCAAATACTGTTCATCTGCTTATCCTTGGCAATGGCATTTTTTTCTACCACTTTCTTTTCATTATCACATAAAAATTTTTCAAACTTCACATTGTAAGTACTAACGGTTTCTGCACCTCGTGTATTCAGACAGTGCAAAAGTATTTGACTGAAGAAGGCACAAAGCCTGTGAGCAAGTATTGAATGCAGAGACTGCATTCCAGAAGTCTCCTCAGCCCTAGCTGCTTGAAACAGAGGCAAAGTTTCACAATGCTGCAAAGTATAAAATTTGCTTTCAATTTATATTATCACTTTTAACCATCACATTGTTCACTGAAGCCGAAGCACAACTTAATCTTTTTGTGTGAACTGCAGTATCACGGCTTCACCGAGGGAAAATGGTGCCTAACCAATGTGGTGGCCTTCTATGACAGCATTAGTGGATAAGGGAAGAGCAACTCAAGTCATCTACCTGGATTTGTGCAAGGCATTGGACACTGTCCTGCACGACATCCCTGTCTCTAAATTGGAGAGGCATGGTCTAGACGATGGACCACTCGGTGGATAAGGAATTGGCTGGATGGTCGCACTCAAAGAGCTGCAGTCAACAGCTCAGTGTTGGAGACCAGTGATGAGTGATGTCCCTCAGGGTCGGTACTGGGGCTGGTGCTGTTTAACATCTTTGTTGGGGACATGGACAGTGGGGTTGAGTGCACCCTCAGCAAGTTTGCTGATGACACCAAGCTGAGTGGTGTGGGTGACCCACTGGAGGGACGGGACCCCATCCAGAGGGACCTGGACAGGCTTGAGAGGTGGGGCTGTGCGAACCTCATGAAGTTCAATAAGGCCAAATGCAAGGCCCTGTACCTGGGTTGGGGCAACCCCAAGCACAAATACAGGCTGGGAAAAGAATGGATCAAGAGCAGCCCTGAGGAGAAGGATTTGAGGGTATTGGTGTACAAGAAGCTCAACATGAGCCAGCAGTGAGTGCCTGCAGCCCAGAAGGCCAACTGTGTCCTGGGCTGCATCAAGAGAAGCGTGGGCAGCAGCTCAAGGGAGGGGATCCTCCCCCCTCTACTCTGCTCTGGTGAGTACTGCATCCAGTCTGGGGCCCTCCACAAAAGAAGGACATGGACTTACTGGGCCACAGGGATGATGAGAGGGCTGGGGCACCTCTCCTATGGGGACAGGCTGAGAGAGTTGGGGCTGTTCAGCCTGGAGAAGAGAAGGCTCCAGGGAGATCTTACAGCGGCCTCCCAGTACCTGAAGGGGCTACAGGAAAGCTGGGGAGGGACTTTTTAAAAAGGCAGGT
This sequence comes from Caprimulgus europaeus, assembly GCA_907165065.1. Next base: position 12,343,063 of record OU015527.1, read on the forward strand.
AGTGATCGAACAAGGGGAAATGGCTTTAAACTGGAAGAGGGTAGACTAAATATGAGGAAGAAATTTTCACTGTGAGGGTGGAGAGACACTGTCCCAGGTTGCCCAGAGAAGCTGTGGCTGCTCCTCCCTGGAAGTGTTCCAGGCCAGGCTGGATGAGGCTTTGAGCAACCTGGTCTAGTGGAAGGTGTCCCTGCTGATGGCAGGGGGGTTGGAACTGGATGAGCTTTAAGGTCCCTTCCAACCCAAACCATTCTGTGATTCTATGATCACTGCAGCCTCTGTTCTGTAGATGTAATTCAGACCTGCAGTACACAACTGTAAAATAAGCGAGGTGACATCCTGCAGTTATTACTTGTTTACATCAGTGCACTGAAGGAACAGGATGTGATGTTTTATGAGCAGTTGTTCCTGTAATGCCACAAATGGTACAAAGAGATTACAGACTATCTGGGGTAAAGTAGGCCTGTATACACCCTGTGGCACATTAATGAAAGCAACACGAGCTTTCTTTGATCAAGACGTGCCATCTCAAGTTTCACAGCACACTATAGGAGTCTAAAAATACAAAGTAATTCCAAGTGTCACTGAGCAAGTTTCAGCTGGTTTTGCCTTGCTGTTTGCTAGGACTGTGCTAAATCCTGCCTGCTGCATTGCTGGTCTCTGACACTCATGAGGACATAGTGAGGCTCCAGCTGATTTCAGACTTCAGATCAATCTCTAAACAGCAGAAGATTGGAAGGAGATGTTCTTAAAGATCCTTAAAATAATATTAGCTTTCTCATGCAATACATATAAGCTCATTTAAAACAAAGACTTCATCACTCTGGAAGTTTTCAGAATAAAATCCAGCATGGCAGTTATGTATGTTCATGGGAGTAATGTAAATATTCATTTAGAGCAGCTCCAACCCATATGTTCCAAACATTTAGCCTGCAATAAAATTAAAAAAGAAAACCAAAACCCAACCCAAAACTTCTTGAAGGCTGCATTAAGACTTGTTTTGTAAAAGCATTGAATTAATTAGGGAAACAAGAAAACCAATACATAAAATCTTGTTTCTAAAATGGAAAAAAAATCCCTGAAACAAATGAAGACCCAAAGCAGAAATAATGTACATCTCCAGGGGGGTCAATCTGCAAGACTGCTCTGCCTCACCACGTGATTAGAAAATGGCAAGGACCATCATGAAGAAGAAGCCACTTCATAATTAAAAGCAAACAAAAAAGTGCTAGAATAGATGAAGTGTTTCAGGCAAAGTGCTTCTCTCCTAATTTTACAGGCTCACAAATCCTTGAGAAACACACCAAACCATAACAGTAATAAGTACAACTCCTAATTTTTGAACAACAGTTCCTATTAGCAGATGAGCAGCATGGGGAGCAGGAGCCATGTCTCCCACATCCCAGTCCAGTACCCCATCACTACACTACTATTAAAATTAGATAAGAAAAAAAAAAAAAAAAGCCTATTTCTAAATGTATTCATCTTTTCTGTGTTCTGCTGACATAGCTGAAAGTGCAGTACACACTCCTGTAAATTAAGATATGGATACTTCAGAAGTCAGAGCTGTAAAATGCTTTCAGAGCTCCAGGCATAGCACTCTCTTAAATTACCACATTCTGCAAAGGTCTTCCTGGAAAAGGATTGTATCATAAGAAGGAAGTGAGAGGGAGGAAGGGAGGGAGGTAGGGAGGGAGAGAGCAACCTACTTAATGCTCTGATTTAGAAAGGCTTGAGAAACAGTGCAGTAATTGGTGTACTGTCAGAGCTGCAGGATGGTCAGCTAGACCTGAACTATCTGGATGTGTAACAGAAGCATTGAGGTTGGTTTAAATGACGTAAGAATGTAAATCTGTGTCTGGATGGACAGGAACAAACAAAAGGAGACCCGGTATTGGTAAGAGTGGACATGAATTCCAGATGCAAAAGTGGGGAACACATTGCTTCTGCCAAGCCAAGGAGGTTGCACCCAGACACAACCACAGCATCAATGACCCCCATCCCCACATCAGGAAGGTAGCAACAGGAATGAGCAATATTGCTTTTGCCTTTTCTCCAATAATTGAAGGATTTCCTTCCCAATACCCTACCACAGAAACAGACAAATATTCCAGACAAACAAGGGAAAACCGACAATGAGCAGCAACCTTGTTTCAGATTAATGAAACCACAGGAAGCAAAATTCTGATGCACAGAGTATTTCTGCAGTAAATGCAGCCTCCTAAGACTTAGGAAGGCCCTGTCCCAAACCTACTGTGTTGTCTCCAGTCCAGAAGGATCCCAGGGATGTAACTCGGATCAGACACTGGCTGCCCTTGTCCTCTGTACTGCACAGAAGTGGTGCTGGACAGACCACTTGGGAGTGAAGGTCTTTGTGCCTGCAAATACGTGGGTGTGAGAACCTGAGTGAATGAAAACTATGACAGAATGAATGCAAGTAAATTCAACTTGCTAAGAGGTTTTATAAATAAATGCAGCTTTTCTCTTCTGTAATGTCTCCCACAGAGTTTTGTTACACTTATTTCCAACAAACAAGATATTCACACGCTCCTACATTGAGTTGCCAGCCTAGTGATGGCGATGGGATGAGCTCAGTGCTGCTCTCTCCCTGTGCCTGCTCTGGTAAGAAGTTCTAGCTCATCTTTACTTTCTAATGGTTTGTACATCTCTGGACATATTGCCCAGAAAATCTTCCAAACAAAGAAGAAGGTGAGGAAGGAGGAATTTGGAACAGGCTTTAATGAAATTTTCCTCAATTTTTCATCTGAAATTTGGAAGCTGATGTGGAAAACAAATACTTACATTTTGGGCAATTTTTACCAAACAATTCTGTGAAAATTTTTTCTCACTTGCCAACTTTTTGTTTAATCTTTTCCACCCTTATTGTGCGTTCTTCCCTTAAATCACAGCTCTCTAGTAAAGTGAAAAAAGATAACAACAGAAAAAATACAATAAATACAGTGACTGGGAAAAGAAAAAAAAAAACAACAAAAAACCAAACACCACCAAAAATCAAAACAGATTAAATGTAATTCCAAGTTTGTTCTCATTTCAGGAGAAATTACATAGGTTTCAAACAAATTGAGATTTTTGGTATACGTTCCTGTAAAAATGAATAGGCTGGCTGTCATTCCATCCCACGTGTTCTCATAGCTGACTTTCTTCTGACAGTTGTAACTAAGTAGATATTAGCAAACAAACGTTTTGTACATATCTCATCAGAACAATGAAGATGTAAGAGTTTTCACCCTAATGATTAATTTACCATCTTAGGTCACTGTCTGCAAACTCTAAGAATCAATTTCAGATGTGGTTGTTAGGCAACCAAATGAAAACTAATATGACAATTCTTTCAAATAACTATCTTTCTTTATAGCCACATAGTGCCTACTGCCCTCCCCTCCTAAATAGGTTACCATGACAGTTTCACTGGGCTAGCCCTTGGCCAGCAGCCCACACAGCCATTCACCCACTTCTCCCCCATGCCCAGGGGATTGGGGAGAGTACTGGGGGGGCAAGGATAAGGAGGCTTGTAGGGTGAGATAAGAACAGTTCAATAACAGAAATAAAAGAAAACTTAAAATTATTAATATTAATATTAAAATAGTAGTGATAATGATAACAGTGACAAAATATACAAATGAGTGACACCCAGTGCTATTGCTCGTCACCCGCTGACCGAGCCCGGCCCGTTCCCAGATAACGGTCCCAGAGGAGCGACAATCCCGAACCGAAACCGCAATCCCGGGAGAGCGAGAGCCCGAGGGGAAGCCAGAGAGAGCAAGAGAGGAAGAGACCCTCACTAAGATATTGGACATGACAAGATATGATATTAAATATCTCATTGGTATATCTAAATGTCAATTTAGCTTATTAATGTAAATATTCCTCACCCCCTTAAATCTTGCACTTGTGGACTAACAGAACACAAAGTCCTTCACTTCCAGTGACAAAAATGCAAACACTGGTGTGTTCTCAGTGTCTCTCTCATAACAAATCCCAGGTTGAAAGTGAAACACAGCACTATTCTAGCTACTGAAAAAGAAACCCAGCTCTGTCCCAGATAGAAACCAGGATGGTTACAGAAGGTGTAATAAGCAAGTTTATATTAGCCAGGGACTAGGAGAACTTAAGAGTGGCAAAGAGAAAAAGAAATTTTGACTTCTGGCAGCTATGCTTTCAGTCAGCTCACCATCTTAGGAATCAGTGGACACAGTAATCAGATGCAGTGTATTCCATCAATTGTTATTAATGTTTTCTATAAAAATCGAAGCAGTTGCATAATTACACTCACATACATGGTTAATCACTTCTGAATACAGCAACATGTGGCCCCCTTTTACTTTTTAAAGCCACTTAATTCTCAAAAGTCGTATCAGTGTTTCCAAGTGGAATTTCAGAACAACAAATCTATTCTTTTGTATTAGTTATGCAATTGCAATTAGAACACAAACAAAGTTTTTTTCAGGTCTGAAACAGATGCTGACATTTTGAAAAGGATGCCACTGATTTCACAGGTCATTACACAACAGACATTTCCTGAGCCTGCTGAAATCAGTTGGAAAAATAGCTATCACAACAAGACTATATTCAGTACAACAATGCTGTTTTCTCTGTAGAAAATACCTGTCAGCTGACAGCGATGACACTGCACTTGACCAAAGTATCAGCCTCATCCAGTGAAATCGTAAATATGGTGCTTCCACAAAGAACTGCTTCTGGCACTGTGGAGCTTCCCAGAAATGCCTCTTGCGAACAATGCAAGAAACTCATCAGTAAACATGGAAATGCCTTCATAGAACACAAGGAATCAATCTTTTTAGATATTCTACAGCTAGAATCCACACTCTCCAGCTTCAGTACAAGACTCAAACCTCAGGTGTGATACTTTATTAAAGGCACATTACTCAGAACTAAATGCCACCCCTTACCACTCCTCATCTGGATAACATGGGACTGGACTCAAAACATGTGATCCCATATGGAAATGTGTACACCAAGCGGATTTTTATATTAATTCTTATGAGTGACTGCAGGATTTTAAAATCTTTAGGGACATTAGGGAAGATGATGCTTCTGAAATTTTAAGTTGTACTGAAAATCAAGGGGCCTGAAAATATTAACATTTTGCTTTGTATATTAGTAATTCCAACAAAGAGCAGTCAGTCTGAGATCTCCATCCATTTTTCTTCTGTTTATATCACTTTTAAATTACTCAAGGAAGTTTCTTCACGTTATGGTATTTGCATACAACGTTTGTGTAATAGCATTATTCCATTATTGTGGTTTCCCATCCTTTCTACACTAGAAGATTCTCTTCTCTTAAATCAGGATTGCCCTTCCCTCTAAAGAGCACAACAGAGGTAAGATGGCTAGGATTCTCTAATATCCATGCACTAGATCAAGAAATAGAACTGCCAAAAGGATAAACTGTATCCTGGCAAACCGTAAACTTGTGTTTTCACTCTGCATTGGAAATAAGTGCTTAACTTTTCAAGGTGTAATTTTCTTAAAATAGCCTATTTTCAGATCCGGAAGTTCAGGATGACGTTTTCACTCCCAGACTTTTTTCTCCCTTGATCCCTTGTCAGAAGTGACCCTCTGTAAAACATATAATGATAAAAGCTTAACTGTTGCTGATGTGTCTCATGAAATGTTTTGAATTTAATGGAACAGAGCTCTTAACAGCTCCTCTGGAAGCACTTTTGTTTCCAGAAGCAGAGAGACAGCATGCCTCAGCTTTCCTGAGAGGAGAGGTGCCTTCTTCATGCATGAAAGGAATTTGCAGATTTACTGATTTCTGTGTTCCTTTATAAGACAAATAAGTGACTATTTATTCAGAAAAATGGCCCTACATTTGACCAAGGAAAATGAGCAATCCATCAGCTATACACATTTGACAATCAATGAAGAAGCTTTTGAACACATCTATTTACCACTCCCTCTTGTAGGTGTAAGACCTCAGTTTTCTGACTTGTTTGGCATTCCATGGAAATGGTTGAGCTGGCATGTTTTCTATAACACATTCAAATAAAAAAAACAGCCCAACTAGTGAACAACATAACCAAGTACCTCCAGGCTTACATGTGTTTGTGGTGCTCATCCAGCGACAGCAGCCTCTGGGAGTTTCTGCCTGTCCTGAACCCTCCTGTTTGTGCAATTGCTGGACAACTGCTGCTGCTAAGGAAGGAATTAATGCACAAGGCTTTCACCTCTGCAGGGAGAGGTCAATACTCTTAAAAGCAATGCTATGCACTTCTTCCCATGCATCTGAGACACCAAACTGGGACTCTGGAAAGACGGTATCTGTTTCTGCCACCAACATGATGCTGATAGACAGGTGACTGACTTCAGGCAAGTCACTTAATCTCTGAGCATCATGGCATTTTATTTTCCATAATTCAGCATTTGTAATTCTATAGAAACTTGTTCAAAGAATTCTACGAGCTAAATAATACACTATTATCCCTCAGACAGAAAGGAAAAGCACATTATGACAGCTAGGCTACGGCTACTCAACTCTCCATAACACTGACTGAAATGCAGCCAAGAGGTTGTGTGTGTTTTGGCATACTAAAAACTATCAAACTCTTTTTCTTCACTACAGACCTCTTAGAAAATGGTTTGGGGTTTTTTTTTCAAGCTATCTTAGTAGAAAATTAGTCAACAACATTAGTGCAGCACAAGGCTTCTTGTGACCCATTACTGGGGTTACACTGCTGCAAAAAAAAGACAGAGAAAAGCAAGTCCTTTGCAGCCCTGCTTATGTGACTGCTCCTATCTTGTCTGACACACTGGAGACAACTGCCAAAGCTAAAAGGGTAAGTTGTGACAGCATGAAGAGAAACTCTCACTCAAGCTGAAAAAAATACCATACTAAGAAGGAACATGGATATGCAGCATATATTCTCTATTGTACCAATCTTTAAATTGCAGTCACTGTTCTTTTTTTAAAATATACAGTCTCTCTTATTTCCAAAATGCCACCCCACCCCCCCAAAAAACCCCAACCAACCCCCCAAAAAACCCTACCCTACACAGCCATTCTCTCTTTCTCTGGCCCAGTTAAGTCTACCTCTCCATTTGGGTCAGTAAATTGTTTGTCCAGCTCATGGAACAGCACTGTTTTCTGTACGGTTCTCCTCAGTTACATGACCAAAACTCACTTTGCTCCTTGTCCAAACTACTGAACTAAAGGCAAGTGACAGCGCAGGACAGGTTACACCAGCATCAAGGTGTGAAATGATAATTTCACTGCATTCCTAAATTATTGTAAATACTCAAGAATAGGCAGGTAATGGCCAAACTGTGACATCCTGACTAAAACTGGGTTCCATGGGACTCTTGACTGAGCCACTTACTGAGTAAGGTACTGCCAAAAGTGACTAAGAGACATAATATCAACTCATTTGCTTTAATCACTTGGGATTAATTCCCTGACAGATGCCTTCCCATGTATTTGAACAAAACTCAGTTCCTTCATGCTCTGTGAAAGTTACATTGCTGTATTCTCCATCAAAGGAAAATAAAACTTTGCGCAGTGAGCACTAGATACTGTCTACTCACACTGGCAGTTATTGTGCAACCAGACAAAAGAGTCCAGCTTAACTGTGACCAACAACGGCTGTACTGAAGCTAGAGACTGCAGCTTCTCACAAAAGTGCATCCAGAACAGGCTCTGTGCTGGTTTGTTTCCAAATGTCAGCAACTTTCTGCCTTCCAAAAAAAAAAAAAAAAATCCTCTAATTGGTAAAGAATATAAAGCCCTATTCTAGTTAAAAACAAACCATGTTGCCCCTAAGCTATTGTACTGACCAAGTGAAACTGCTGATTTTAATCAATGTATTCTAGTCTATGTGTTTCAGATCATGGCCCTGTTAAGTCACCTGTTAGTTCACTGGTGTAAGATATGTTTTTTAATTTCTGCATGGATCCACTAGTAATAATAGATCTCCTTTTTTCCCCATTAAGGCATTTCAAAGACAATCTGCAATGAGCTTATCATCCACAAATGTTTTTGCACAATTGAATACCATGAACAGTAGTATTATATTCAAATAACAACACATATTAAATGTCATTTGGCATGTGGGAAAATAAAGTGAAAGGATGAGTTTTGAAGCATAAACAGGATAAATAGATAGGATTTTACTTCATCATATTGAATAATTACATCCTGGCACAGTGCCCAAAGCATATTCATCATCAAGATGCTACAGTATACAGCACACTGACAACAGTCTAGCTTCCTCAGACAAAGGCTAGATGATTCTGACAAATCAAAAGTCTTACAGATTTGCTTCCTATTGCTGCATTACAGGTTCCTGGAAATTTCTTGAACTGCAGTTCATCATTACAGTTCATTAACAAGGTCCATAAATATAAAAGGTGTTAATTACACCTGCTTTCTGCAAGTGTTCACACTGCATTGATTGCATTCTTTACATCTCCCAGCTTGCAGTGGGTTCCCTTTCTGGGCTGCTCCACAGCCTGGTTTAAGGATTGAAGAAGGCTGTCATTATTGTTTGCACCGTAAGGAAACACAGTATTGTTCCCATCCTGCTGCTGCTGTGAGGCTGAGCCATCTGTGCACCTTACAAAGAATTCATACTTAGCAGACCTCTGTCTTCTGCTGAGTTTTTCCTTTGTAAATATGCTTTACTTCTGGCATTGTCTAAACTGCTTTACTCTGATCGACAAGAAGCATTCCCAATACCCTACAGTCTATTTTATTAATAAAAAATTTAAAAGCACCAGGTGCCTAATTCACACACCATAAAAGAAAAGGATTCAGTTCCTGGTTGCGAGAGCTGCATTGTCAGTCCCATAGCAGATGCCATTGTTGGCTGCATTTGCTTGCTCTGCAGAGTTGCCAAAGAGGATATGAAGTCAAATTTATTATTTTCAAAATGCAAATTCTTTTCTTTTCTCAGAACAGTCATCCTGCTGTATGCTATCCTCCTGCCATAATATCGTTTCTCCACCTCATCAAAGGTATTTTACCAACTGTCAGGTAATTCCCATGGAAGTACCACTCACAAGATCCAGTGTACTATGCCCAAATGAAACATAAAGAATTTATAACCTGCCCAGGAATACTGCTTCCAGAATATGCTTCCAATAAAATCAGGGCAATAAGATTCTCCATGTCTTAAAATGAAGGTAATGGAAACTACATGGATTTTTTTTTTTTTCTGATTTAAGTGATACCCAAAAGACTAAGTTAACCACACATAGCTATAAAAAACCTTCTTTTCTCCCTTTTCCATTTCAATAGCTTTGCCTCTGCATTACTCTGCTTAAACCTGAGCATGAGAAGCAACCCAAAGTTAAAATCCCTTCCTCCTCCAATGCAGAAGCAGCACTGAAACACAGGCATGAGACTACCCCAGGCAGTCACCAAGGTATTGCATTGGCCTGCATGAACCCACACCTGAGGCCAAAAGCCAGCAAGGAGCAGGCATGAGGAGAAGGGGCTTGCACTACATTTCCTGAGGACAGTATTAGCACAGAGGAGAGCATTTTGGGATTACCTTCCCCTTGTGCTACTGGAGGCAAAGCAGTCCCAACAAACTGCGAGGGACAGTACAGGGTATCTGGGGCTGCAATCGAGGGCTGAAGAAAGCCATAAAGTGGGATTTCTTACAGCAGAGGTGAGGACAAATCTCACGCCTACATATGATTCATTTCTTAGTAGACCTTGGAGAGATTTCTTGTCTAAGGCCTACCCTGAGAGGGAGGAGGCAGAGCTGATCTGTTCCCCAGCTGTTTCACCTCCAAAGGGAAGATGAAAAACCATATTTCAGTCTAGTACCATAAACACAGCCTGCCTCTTTCTCGATCACAAACAATTTCTCCTTTAGGGAGGTCCACAAAGCACGTAGCTTTTCCCTTGCTTCTTACTGATGCTCAAGGACTTCTTTACTGTGATCCATCTTTCTGAAGTTTAGCAATGGAAGCATTCCTAAAAATTTTATGGCCAGCTTGGACAAAATTAGGGTCTCGAAGCCAGTACAAACACAGAAGCTCAGAACTGTTAATTCATAGTACAGAAGCTGCAAACACAAACGAGCAAGGCTATTGCCAGTCAAAAATCCCACTCTATCTTGGCTAATCTAGTTGCTTGCCTGGAAAAATATTTGAACTCCAAGTGCAATCTTATGTGAGTTGCACTGCATCTCTTGCATGATGCAGAGTAAGAATATTTTCTTTGTAAGAAAACTAAGAAAGGACACAAAAGAGGCATGGCTCTCTGAAGAACTAGAAGACACAGCTGTGGATTTGTTCTCCTCTAACAGAGATTTTTAAATTCAAAAGTTTGTCCCCCTCAACTAATCCTTTATGTGACAAACCTAAACAAGAAGAAAATGCTCCTCCTGTTCTAAGGCAAAACAAATAAAAAGGTCAACATTTCACCTGTGCAAAACACAGAAATTAAGTGGACATTTGCATCACTTTGCTTTTCTTCTGATGGGACCTGAACTCAAAACTGAACCAACTACATTCAGTTACTGTTCTAACATGAGACAAGATTGACAGATCAGGTACTGGGATTTTTACAGGCAGGCCAAGATCAGGCAGCTGTCTACACCGAGCCATAGCAAGGCTGTAACTCACTCTTTCCAGGGCACAATATACCTTTCAATCTCTGTACAAAACACCCACTAAAATCAATGACAGCTTCACAGAAATAACTGAGTTATACCTGGATCTCTTAGCACATATACCAAAGGCTGATTCAGTTTAGAACAATCTCCAATGTGTTTTAGAGTTCACTGAAAGGAAAAAAAAAAAAAAAAAAAAAGAAGAATTTATCAAAGATAGCACAGAGTTTTAAAAATGTTTTTAGCAAGGGCAGACTAATCTTAAAACTGTCTTTATATTAATGCCCTTTTATGGAGGATTTGAAAGTACTCTGGTTTCTTTTCTGTTGAAGTCTGACCAAAAGCAATGTAATGGGAGTACCATGCTTCACACACATTGTATATGGACTTGCAAATTTCTCAAAGCCAGAAATGTCTCTTCTGCATGGAAACAAAACTAGAAAGAAGACAGGCTAATACTCTAATTAAAGAACACATTGAATTACTATTAATGATCAGAATAAAAACAGTCAGTCCTCTACCACCCTGAAAACACAATAATGCTTGACTCTAACCTGGCATTATGCATTACTCCTTCCCAATAGAAAAAAACCAAAACCAAACCAAAACACTACGGGATTGAGTACCTAACTGTAATGGTAGTTGACTGCAGCTGTATTTCCTGTTGTCATTCAGCAATCATGCCAGTTTTAAAAGACATCTTATTATACTTTCACAGAAATTCTTAACTCCATTACAGTGTTGTTGAAAGGACTGAAATATGAACACCAAGAGACCATTTAATGTGCTGTGCTGGTCTCCATATAGAACTATAAACTAAAAAAAAGTTTTGACATCCCACTTTGATTTCACCTTCTCAGACAGATGCAAAAGCTTCTCCACATGCAGTCAAGCTTTCTTTTAACAACAGAGGGGTAGGGACAGGTGCCCAAATTGGCATTTGAAGGCAAGCAAAGACTGAAGATAAAGACCGACCCACTTACAGCGTATTCCACTTCAGATTTGAGAAGGCATTACCCCAGTCTTACAGCAGGGAATCTGTTTTGAAACTCGAAACTGCTTTACCTTTTGCTCAGCAAGGTTGATGAGATGAAAGGGACTAGAGACCTGAGCCGTGATAGAGACCAGAATAAGTTATTATTTTCTAGCAGCTTAAGAAGACAGTAATGTCCTTTTGCTACTCATTTACAATATCACTGCAATTTATAGCAGTTCTGCTCTTTTTTGTCTCACAGTGAAAATGTTTCTATTAGCACTGAGTTTAAAGGGGATTTGTTAAGAGATGTTTAGGAGTCCCATACGAACTCTCATTTGATTGAAATAGTATATTATTATCATCAGCTACCAAGAAATTTCGTACCTCTGCTGAAAATTTACATGTTGATAGAGGCTGTTAGCAGATTCATACGTACGTGTGCAAGCTGAAACTTGGTATTTCAAAGGGTTACTTACATAGTAGTAATGCAGACTATGACAGCAGGCTTGTAGGTGACTATACAGACGGGTGCCTGGCATAAAACCCACACCTCTCACTAGGATTACATACTGCTTCTACTTCCACCTGCAGGCTCTGAGAGACTCCCTGTCATTGACATTGCAAAAGGACACACTGCAACACAGCCAAAGGGTAAATGGGAGAGACCACAGAGCCTGCATTTACACATGCATCACTGCCAGAACCAAGATTTATTTCCAGGCCTCCTGCGGGTGCAGAGTAACACTGTCATTACAGTGTCTGTTGGTTTCCAGCACAGATAAGAGTACAGGGCTGGCCTTCTAACCAGGACACAGCCTCAATGGCACATCCTGGGGAGCAAAAGTAATTGCTTTGAGCAAGTATGTCACTGCTTGCTTTGTGTCTAACCCTGCATTATAAAAAAGTAAAACCTGTATGTAAAAGTCTCTTCTGATTTCAGGGTATTTTTCTTGTTGGTCAGATTCTTACAAGAACACCAAGAGGAAGGGTTGTTTTTCTTTAAAACAAACAAACAAACAAACAAAAAAATAAAAAAGTACCACCTACACCATGAATCAGTTACACAAAAGTAATTTCCCAGACCTTAGGAGGGTGCTGAAGGAGCCTTCACTAGGGAGGTACCACTGGTCAACATGCCCAGCCTGTTCCTGAGAGTAATTTGGGAACTGCTGCCCGTGATCATGAACTATTTGGGAAAAAGGACCGTATTTTGCCTTTGTCATCTCAGCATTTACAGAATCCTTAAGCACTTTTGAAGAAGAGTTCCACATAAATCAGTAACAAGAGCCTTTTTCCCCTGAAGAAACCAGGCAGCCTTTATGCACATTATTCAGGGAAGCCACTGGTGAGATGTTTTGGTTTCAAAGGCCAGGGAGATGTCTGAGATAAGCTACTCTGACTTTCCTCACACAGCTGAGGAGACAACCGTATCCTGTGGGTCTTGTGTCATGTAAGTCCATACACAACGTGTCTAATGATTCAGCAGTTTTTTTGCTTGGTTGAGATTATTTTTATCTCCTGAAAAATAAAAATTCAAAATCAGATTTTTATAGTATCCTAACAGAGCCCCTAAGAACTCCGGCCAAGGGCTGAATTCCCATCCAGCCTCTTCCTTCCTCAGCAGGGCTGGGGGAGAAAATAGGATAAGAAATCTTGTGGGTGGAGGCAAAGATCAATTACTGTGGTGGGCAAAACAGACTTGACTTGGGGGGAAGTTTATTTGCCAGGTAAAATAGACTCAGGTAGTGAGAAAGAAAGACAAACAAACCACCACCCTCCCCACAGCACCCCCGGAGCAGCACGAGGTGGTCACAAGATGGCGGCTTCTCTCTGCCACCCCTTCCCACCCAGACTGTCCCCCTCGCTGGGCCCTCCTCGGGCCGCAGTACCTGTCAGGATGGCTGCCCCGGCCTGGGCTCTCCTCGGGCCGCAGTACCTGTCAGGATGGCTGCCCCGGCCTGGGCTCTCCTCGGGCCGCAGTACCTGTCAGGATGGCTGCTCCGGCCTGGGCTCTCCTCGGGCCGCAGTACCTGTCAGGATGGCTGCCCCGGCCTGGGCTCTCCTCGGGCCGCAGTACCTGTCAGGATGGCTGCCCCGGCCTGGGCTCTCCTCGGGCCGCAGTACCTGTCAGGATGGCTGCCCTGGCCTGGGCTCTCCGCAGGCAGCAGGGCACACCTGCTCCATCCCCGCTGCTTGGTGTCACAGGCCGCTCCTTGCTCCTCCCCCTCCTGTCCCTCACTCTTTTTACTTCACTTCTCAGCCATTTTCGCCCTTTTTTCCATATGTTTTATCAGCCGTAGCCGTGGCTGAGCGGCTGGAGCCTTCTGGAATTGGCCATGACCAACCCCAGGCATCTCCCAGCAGAGATATTGATCTGCCTTCAGCAGAGATCTTAAAACTGAGCTGAGAGTGACACAGATTTATTTAGATATTACAAAGGATGTGATTGAGGGGGAGAGAGGAAGGGAAAAAAAAAAATGCTGACTGTTGCAAGACTTGTTTGCAAGGGATGTTAGAGTATTTTCGTCAGCTAAAAACCACACAGCTATTTGTGCTCAGGTCAGATCCCAGCAGGAAGGGAGGAATCAGCAGTTCCTGACCCACTCACTCCCCGGCCTTGGCTTTAGGGGGCACTGATTCCTGCCTGTCTTCCCTGTGGGGCTCAAAGGGAGGGGAGGGCAGGCAGCCCACTCCACTGCCGCCCCAGCCCTCTCACCCTTCTCCCCATCTCCTGGATGGGGAATGCATCCACTGGTCCCAGGAAGTCTTTCCCAAAGCTGGAGATGGGGCAGGCTGACAACCTCCTTGCTCTTTTTCCACCCAACGAGATGGAAGAAATTGTGCTAACCTTGAATAAGGAGAATGCATGTCCTCAAGGCACAGAGATAGTGACTATTTTCTTTCTGTTGATACAGAAGACATAACACACTGAGCTTCAGTTGTATACAACATGAGGAAAAAAAAAAGGCAACTACAAAATTAAGTCTCTGTAGTTAAAGAAGAGAGGTTTCCTTGGGTCCCTGCACTGCTGTTGGATCTGACATAAATGACGCCAGACTGAGCAGGCAGGTAAAGAGTAGATGCTCTTTAGAAGGTAGAACTGGCCAAAACAAGGGCTGCTCAGCTCTGCCTGACCTGCACCCATGGAAGCTTGCGATGTCTGTGCTGTCCTAATGAGGACTGCAGAGGAGCCTGGAAGTTTTGCTTTTGATCTTATTCATTGACATCAAGGGAATTGGGGTCTCCTATTCAGGATTCAAATTGCAACAGGCTGCCTTTTTCACCTCCTAACAAGCACTTCAAAAGCCAAGGAATGGATTAACACTGTGGTTATATTCATAAAGGACTCTTGTGTGGTGTTAAAGGCAAGATGATCTGCAATACAAGCTCACGGAGTGCCTGGACTGATCCCAATATTAAGACTTAAGAATGCATGAGTGAGTTTGGTTGACCTGAAGAAGGATTCATTTAAAACAAATACAATTTTCAGCTACAGCTAGGGATGATTAGTAAAATGTCTCTTAGAGTTAACTCTCAAAGAAAATGTAGATAAAACTAACAGAAGATGGTAACACTCTCCTTAGTTTTGCTAGCTCTGCCATTTACAAAGGCCATAATTCAAGAAACAAACATGGTTTTGATGCACCCATTTAAATCCAGTGATACCATCACAAAGTTTAAAGTTAGGATGTGTTCAAGTAGTTTGTTGAACTTAATATATTGTTTGCATCTCAATAGGCTATACTCCAAGCACCACAATATTTTATGCTATTAATTTACAGTGAATACCTTTTGTCAGAGTTCTTTCTTCTAACAATACTGCTCTGGCTATTGCATTTCCTATGCAGGGATTTCACATCTCTCTCTCTCTCTCTCTCCACTCATTGCTATGATGTCTGAGTGCTTTGTTCACTCTTCCCTTATAAATGGTTAAGAATCAGACAGTATAATATGACAGTGACAATGCCTCCCTATTATGACAATACTTCTCTATATAGGATTTTCTACAGCACTACGCTTAAACTCTTCCTTCACTGGCATCTGTACAAATCGTACCATCAGTTGCTATGTGAGCAAGGTTAGGCCAAGGCTGGATGCTTCAGAAAACCTTGACTACAAAGCTCCAGCACATGCTCAAGTGGCTGTGCTGTGAGTAGCAACACATATATCAAAGTACTCTTTGCCACTGTTCAGATGAAATAATGCTTCCAAGGCTATAGACAGGACTGGCACACTCCCATAGCTGTGAGTCTGCAACAAACAGAGTTTCTCCATGGATTTTGGCTCTCATAATTTCATCTGAAAGTCCTGGCTTTAAACATGCCTGACTTACAGAGTTTTTCAGACATGCTTCATACATATTTCTTGTCTGAAATCTTGTCTCTTGTACAGGAGACAAGAAAAGCTTTTTGTCACCTTGTTACTACTGCAAATGCAAACCAGAAACTGACTGGGGATAGAAATAGAATAAACAGTTCTCCATTCTAGGGATTTGGTCTTTGTCTGTAAATCAGGCTGGCCCCAAATAATTTGTGATTTACTTATGAGGAGGTCACATCAGAGGTGATTACATACTCACAGCTGTGAACTGTAAGGATAGGCCTTTTGTGATCTGAAGAATAAGGCGAGTATGGCAATTGGATCTGCATTGCACTCAAGCTCCAGGCACATAAAACACCAGAAAACAAAACCACTATCATATGTGCCAACACATTAAACTTGTTTCTCCATAAGGCCTTAGGGATCACTGCACCCAAGAAGAGTTCATCCGGGTAGGCAGCCTCACAACCCTATAATGGACATTTTGGTCTCCTTGTCCCCCTGGACAGTGTGTCCTCCTTCCTTCTTTGCCCAGGAGTGGGAAACTGCATGCCTTCTGACACAAGATCAAAGATGTACAACTACTGCTAGTCCTGCTGTGCCACCACGCAACTGCCACATGAAACCACGCTTCTCTCCCATCATTTAATTTGTGTGCAAGGTTGCTCTTCTTATCCTAGATCTGAGTCAAGAGCACAGACAGGTCCTTTGCCCACATATCAGGCCATTAACAAGCTGTCTGCCTCTTCTGCCACTGTTTTGGCTGTGGATCTCACACTTATGGCTCTTTAACAGCAAGATAATATAAACATCTTGTGAGCAGGAGGCACCAGGGTTAAAACCCTCTGTTGACAGCTTTCCTTCCCTGTCTGCAGCAAGCAAACTCTCTGAAGAGACAAAATATTAAGTCCATATCCTCATTAGTATTTCTTAACATAGAGCAAAGGTCTCCTGTAGAACCTTTTAGTTGTGATTAATGTTGTGAAGACATTGGTAGGCAAAGCTTGGCCAGGAAAAAAAAAGCACAAGACATTTTTCATGGATGTCACCTCCAATTCAAAGATAAATTTGCTTCAGCTATTTACCTGTCTCTCCCTGCTCATGTGGCCTTCTCTCTAGTGAATTAAAGCCTAGTAAAAACATGCTTGCCTTTCTCCTCTGAACACAGAAATCACATCCCACTCAGCAAGTCCTTGGACTGAAATGTTTGGAGGTGAAAGAATGTTATAAAGAAGTACTGTGCATGTGCCACTCCAAGGCAGCGTGGTACCCCTGCCTGCATGCTTTACTCCATTACATGGATGTAGTCTGGCTAGGAACCCATGACCACTAAAGCAAATGAGTGCAGCTCCAGATGGAAATAGTTTTTCAGGTAGTCAGTGGTATTCTCACTTTAACAGCATAGCAAGTGAGTTTGCGTATGTGGTTTCTGGAAGCAAGAAGCAGAGGGACAAGAAACCCTAGAGGATGTGAAACAGAAAGCCAAAGAAAATCAAACTGAGAAAAAAGGACTTGGCTCTAACTCTTTAAGTTCCCAGTGCAAAATCTAGCAGCTATAAACTCCAAAATCTTGTAGCTAACAAGCCTACCCAGTAAAAAAAAAAACAATAATCACATCTTTCTTATTCTTTCCGTAGAATATGAAGACATTCTCCCTTCCATGTGTCCTCATGATTCCCTGCAAGCTAAGACAGTAGTAGCAACTCCTTTTTTTGCAGAGGCCAAAACCTGGGAAGATAGCTCTGAACTACCATTGAAGGCCTAGGGCAAGGTCAGAGGCAGAGTTAAGAGCAGAGCCTGTGCTTCTGAAGCTGTAGGGCATTATTTTGATCACCACAAAAAGACTGGAGCCTTCCTTCCCCCAGACAGACACAGATTGCCATTCCTTGAGATCTCCATTCTGTTCAACCAGACAAGTATGAATGACAGAACGGAGGGGCACTACAAGGAGCTCACCTGGTCTCTGTACAGTATCACAGGTCTATCTGGACCCAAATGGAACAGGAAACCCAGCCTGGGCTACCTCTACACTATGTAAGTCACCAGAGCTTATACCCTTCTCTTTTTACATGTCTCAATTTCTTTGCAACTATGAATATAGTCTTAAGAGCGTTCCTTAAATAAGGTTTTAGATGGAAAAAGAATACAAGAAGTTAAAAGGAAATAACAGCAGGTAAAAAAGCTCCCTACCATTTATATATATTCTTATGTCTGGTTTTGAGAAATCCATGCAGTCAAGACTCGGAGAATATGCATGGAAGCCAACGGGAGTTCACCTGTGCTAGGCATCAAGAGATTAACATGACATGTTATGGACTCTTAAAAATGTAAAGTATTTCATCATAAGCATAACACAGAATACATAATGGAGATGAAATTCAACCCTGCTGGGAATAGGAAGCAACCCTAGTCCAGCCAATGTAAAACAAATTTCAGCAGCAGAGCTCTGGAACAGAGACTATAAAACAGCTGGATCGGAGAATACAGCAGTTCAGTGGATCTAATGAGTCTGATGGATGTTTAGGAGAATAAAGAGGACACAAGGCACAGACCAAGATACTGAATCTCAGACATGGAATTTGTATTTAAACAGAATAGCCCGAGTGCATACCACAGCTCTCAGGCACCCGCCTGACTGAAGCAGCCAGCGCATCACATACTGGACCCCAGGTGGCATCTTATCACCCAGTGCCCTGTGTGTCAGTGGTCTAATCTCCATCACCTTAAACCTGACTAAATCAAATCTTTGCTTTCCTCTCCATTTTATTTCCTATCTTATCTTCTCATACAACACAGGGCTTCATCTGATGCTAAGGCTTGTATTTCACATCAAAACACAAGATTTTCTTTCACCTCTTGCCAACTGGCTCTACAAACATGCCACTAAGTCAGTAACAAACACTTTTGATTTAAACCACTCCTTTAACCCTGGATGCTAGAGAAGATGGCTGAACACGGAGCAGCAGCTTTTAGAAAGACACGGTGAATTTCTCACAAGCACGCTTCTAAATGATGCTCAAAGGTTAGGTTATGTTCAGGTGCAAGATTTTATTATTATCTATATACTTATGAGTGCCACACTGCATATCTCTGTCTCTGCCCAGACAACACAGAAACGTCAAAAATAATTAGCCAAATGAACAACCTCATGCAAGAATTAAGATACTTAAAAGAATTGATTAAATCAAGCAGTTACACCTTGGAGACTGATGAGAAAGTGGACAGTAAGTAATTTATCCTATGCCATAAACCTTCCTTGCAAACCACCTCACTCCTTCTCACCATAAAACTAGCATACACACTTTTTTCTTCTTCACAAACCTGTTACAGCCAGTTACACCTCTTGTTTGCTCAGGGTTGTAGTCACCCTTGGTTCAACTGGCAGAGCTTCAATGAAGCCAGGGCTTTGTTCCTGACTTAGATTTAGGCCTTTATCAATTAATTGAAAAATTTCAAGTCCTTGACAAGAAACAAAAGTAGATGCATCTCCTTTTACTGGTTTTCATCATGGATGCAGGAAACCACCTGCTTTTCTTCTTGCTGGCTTGCAAAGTGGTGCTGGTCATGAAGTTTGCCAAAAAGGAGGAAACTTTTAAAAGTTAAGCAAGCACAATCCATTAGAATTCAAGATTCTGATACAGTCCAAGGTGTGCTGAATTGTAAACCAAACATTTGCTCTTTAACATCCAACTCTAACATCCATCACTGTCAAACAAGAAAGGTGGCCAGAAATAGCAAGGGTTGCTGTACCCTGTTGCTGACTGCTGAAGTCATGATAAAGCATAGGACAAAATTCACCTTGGGGTGACTGGCTCCTGCACTGCCATGCTCCTGGGTGAACATCCTCTCTGCAAGTCTCTGGGGTCTAATTCTTGACTCTGACATTTCAAAACTTGTGCTTAGCTATGACACAGCCTGGTGGGCTCCCATTCCTACAAACACCTCCAATTCCTGAGCAGATGCATTTTGAGCAGCTCTAGGGCTGGGGCTGCTTAGAGCAGTGTCCTCCCACTCGCTGCTCTCCTGCCCAATGAGCGGGGCAAAAGACCTCGGGGCATGCTTACATGAAATTGAGAAAGAGCTTTGGAGATATGGCTGCTCTGTTTCCACCTCAAATCCCACACTGCACACTGCCTTTGCTTGAGAAAGCCTATACTCTAAGCAGTGTCTCCCTCCTCCCAGATGAAGTCTTCCACCACCATCCTGTGTGGATACTCAACCCAACAGCAGTGCAACAAAAAAGATTACTGGTAGAATTCGACCATCATCTTTTCACTAGTGTTATCACCCGTCCAGGGAAATGTAACTAGAGCGACCCTAGCTCCCAAGCTTGTGTGCCTTTGTGTAGCACCATATGGCTCTGTGCAGAACCACCAGCTGCAGGAACCACAGGCTGTCTCCACATCAACAGCACCAGCAACTTCAGCCCTCACTGACATACCTGAACCAGGTTTGAGGTACCTCCTGTGACACTACCAAAACCACCAAGCAAGTGGCTACTTCCACTTGAGCTAGCTGCTGGAAGCTGGAGTGAAACAGGAGGCTTTGTCTGGACAGTGGTCACAGAGGAACAGAGCACAGTAATATCAAGGAGAAGGAGGGGAGGACAGTAAAGCCCACCCCAATATATTAATCCTTCTCTTTGCTGCATGCTGAGCTTACCCAAACAGACAGAAATTTATAGAAACTGTCACCAAGAAACTTGAACTCTCTGAAAAACTGTATTTCTAAAACAGATTATCTCACCTCTAAGCTTCTGGATGCCTTTGGGGTATTGAAAAAGGTAAAGAAGCACTGCTGTCTTTCACAGGGAGACAGCTGCACACCACCAAAAGAAGCATCACTGGTGCCACTTTCTCTCTTTTGGGTTCAGGGAAGCAAAGGTCACCCAGACTTTGCTTCACCTGACTCCTATCGACTGTCCAACTGTGACTGGGGTGAGAGAGAAATATTCCACAGCCTGAGAGAGACATGTTGTAGACGTTAGTTTTGCTATCACTCTAAAAGATAATGCAAATAAATTTATACTGTGAAGTGAGAAGGACAGAAGAGGTTAGCTTTGATGCCTTTCCAGAGAGAGTCAAAGTAAGAGGGTAGAAGGTAAGAGCAGTGAGAGGGTTCAGGATGAGGTTGTAACAGAGACAAAACGAATCCCATGGCACAGGCAAGTGAAATCCATTAGAGAATGCAAAGGGCTAAGTTCTGCTCTTCAAATAGATTACACAGAGTGTGTCAGCAGAGTGTGGCCCTGAGTGTCCAGCCGGGCTGGCATGTGGTTGTGGTTGTCAAAGGTAGATCTTGATTGGTAGCAGAAAACAATATTCAGAGAGCTAGCCCTCGTGGGTCCACTGGAAAAAGGTCAAAGAGCAGGCAGACAAAAAAGGAGAACACATCCTCACAAGGAACAGCAGAGATGATAAAAACACTTGAGTGTCAAGATATTCTCTCACCTTTTATCCAAAGATCACAGGCCGCTGAGAGGAGAAGCAATTTAACTGCCACTGGTTAACACTTCTACTTGAAGTGTGTATTCATGTGAGGAGCGGTCTGGTAATCATGTCCACTGATACAACAGCCTTATGATAGAAAAAGGAAACCTGCTACTTGGGAACACAACCTTGTATTAGAGAAAATCTATGTATGGCACATGATCAGATTTCACATAAGACTGATTTTTTCTGAATTTCAAATTCTTACCATTTCTTCCTTTTCATCATGCACAGAAGGGAACTACATTTGGGTTTAATGTATTTGGTTTAAAAGCACATGCATTAGAAGAATAGTAAAGTTGTTTTTTTTTCTTTTTTTCCCATTTTGACTGTGGTAACTGTCCTTTCCTCAAAACCTATTTTTCAAAAACATTCTAAAAAGGAGTATAGCTTTTTTTTTCCTCAAAAAAAAAAAAGACAAAGCAATTGACCTTAAAAATCCTTTTTTCCCTACAGTTTTGAGAAAGAAAACATCTATAATTGGCATATCTCATTAACAAACTCAGCTATGCTATGACAGTAATAAGTGAGTAGCAAAGTGAGACTAACATTTTAATTAAGTCTTTTTCATTTCTAGGCTATTTTTTTTTTATACTATGTGAACCTTCAAGTGTTGTAGAAGTCTGTCCTATGGTCAAAGGCATGCTAAAAACACCATTCCTGTGCCAAATCTCTCTCAGTTACATGCCCACTTCTTCTGTTGAGAGCATTTTAACTGTTTCATCCAGTCCCTCCCTTTACATCCACATCTAGATAAAACACATGGTGGTTTACTTGGCTGGCACCCAAACACTGAACAGCCACTTGCTCACTCTCCCCCCAGCAAGGGAATAGGGGAGAGAATTGCAGGGGTAAAGGTAAGGAGACTTGTATAGAATCATAGAATGTTGTGAGCTGGAAGGGACCCACAAGGGTCATTGAGTCCAGATCCTGTCCCTGCACAGGACAATCCCAACATTCAGACCATGTGTCTGAGGGCACATGTTGGCCAAATGCCTCTGGAACCTTGTCAGGCTTGGTGCCATGAGCACCTCCCTGGCGAGCCTGTTCCAGTGCTCCACCACCCTCGCCTGAAGACCCTTTTCCTCATGGCCAACCTCACCCTCCCCTGCCACATCTTCCTGCCATTGCCTCTGCTCCTGGCGTTGGTGGCCAGAGAGAAGAGCTCAGCGCCTGCCCCTCCTCTTCCCCTTGGGAGGACGTTCTAGACCATGATGAGATCTCCTCTCAGTCTCCTCTTCTCTAGGCTGAACAAACCAAGTGACTTCAGCCTCTCTTCATATAGCTTCCCCTCTAAATTCTTCCCCAGTGTTGTGTCCCTCCTCTGGACACTCTCCAGGAGCTTTAGATCCTTTTTCTCCTGTGGTGCCCAAGCTGCCCCCAGTGCTGGAGGTGAAGCCGCCCCAGTGCAGAGCAGAGTGGGACGATCCCCTCCCTCGCCCGGCTCGCAGTGTAGTGCTGGATGCCCCCAGGACACGGGTGTCCCTCTTGGCTGCCAGGACACACTGTTGGCTCATGTCCAACTTGCCACTGACCAGAACCCCCAGGTCTCTCTCTGCAGGGCTGCTCTCCAGCCCCTCCTTCCCCAGGCTGTGTGTGTCCAGGGTCGCCGTGTCCCAGGTGCAAAATCTGGCACTTGCCCTTGTTCAAGTTCATACGGTTGGTGACTGCCCAGCTCTCTCATTCTCCAGATCTCTCTGCAGGGCCTCTCTGCCCTCCAGAGTGTCCACAGCTCCTACCCATTTGGTGTCATTGGGGAACTTAGTTAGCAGTCCTTCAAGTCCTGTATCCAAGTCATCAATGAAGACATTAAAGAGCATCAGCCCCAGGATGGATCCCTGTGGGACCCCACTAGTGACTAGTCGGTCACCAGCCCAATGTAACCCCATTGACTAGAACCCTTTCAGCCTGACCTGTCAGCCAACTGCACACCCAATGTCTGCAACTGTAGGTTAAGATAAGAGCAATTTAATAACTGAAATAAAATAAAACTTAAAATAATAACGATAATAATAATGGTAATAATAGTAATAATAAAATATACAAATGAGTGATACACAGTGCAGTAGCTCACTGACCAAGCCCAGCCAGCTCCCAGACAACAATCCTGGAGGAGTGACAGTCCTGAAACTGAAACCACAATCCCAGAAAATCAAGAGCACAAGAGAGTGAAAGAGCCTGGGAGGCCTTCATTAATATACTGAACATGACACTATATGATATGAAGTATCCCACTGGCATATCCAAATGACAATTTGGGTTTGCTAAGTTTAGTATTCTCCCCACTCAGCCCTTTGCACCTGCAGACTAGCTAAACACAAAGTCCTTTGACTTCCAGCAACAACTGAAAACACTAGTAAATTATCAACGTTCTTCTCATAGCAAATCCCATGCTGAAATCAAAACAACATGTCACTTGTAGCAGCCTGTCTCAAAGCCTTGGCCTCTTCAAGCTCAGAAAGATTAGATTATGAATGATCTTTCCAAGTACCCTCTTCAGGATGATGCGTATTAGGCAGGTAGTTACTGGAAATACGAGTAGCTTGGAGTCCTGACCTTATCGGCTGACTCAGCAGCCGATAAGATGTGCTTCGAACCACAGATATTGGGACTGGTATAAAGGCATCAGAGCAGCCATATATCACACTTAATATCCCATGTGACAGCCTCCAGGTGCTCAGCAGGCAGTAGCAGACTGTAGAATAAACTTACCTACAGCTTCTTTCTCGTCCTGGACAGAGAGGTAAAGAGTCATGACATAAATGCATCAGTGTCCACCCCTTCCACTTCTGTTAAGCTAATCTATATCCCCACCATTTGCTTTCTGATCAAATCTTCAGGAAGTTTCACTGCCTGAAGAAGTCTCCCAGTGTTAGCAGCTCTTCAGTGTGAGACTACACATTTGAGCAAGCTCCAGGTCTTTTTTTTTTCTTTCTTTGCATGTGTCAGAGAAGCAAAGTTGACTTGATTGTCTTTCTGTTAGGTTGTGAGACAGGGAGACAAGGCTAGCAAATCAGAGTGGAAGGTCACAGAAAAAAAAAAGATGAGCATATAGTGAGGGCTGACTCAAAACAGCCACACACACATTTGGCTGGAAGAGAAATGTCTTAATAAATTGGTGTTCATTGCAAGTCAGCATGTGTGCTTATAAGCAAACACAAGAACTGTACTGTGAAAGTGTTGCCTGGAAAAAAAATGAAATCAAGGCAAGACAGACCATTTATTTAATTATTTATTTTACGCATTAGCCATTTTTATGTTAAGCAAGATGAAACTTAAGTTCTGGGGGATCACTTGCAGATACTGGGTCAAACCTGGATCCCACTGAATCAGTAGAAGCTTTGCCATTAAGTTCAGGAGGATCAAAGATCTATCAAATTCTGTGAGAAACACTGTAACAGTAAGGGGAAAGGTGGTGTGAGAAATCTCTTGCAGCATAGCTTCTCAAAAACATGTAAGAGTTGACACCAAAAGATCTAGCATTTAACTTGAAACATGGATACCCACAGTTTTCAGTTTGCAATTTATTTCTTGTTTCTATTTCTTTTTCAGGGCTGTAACAATGGCCAAAATGGGAGTTGAGACTTCATCAGCAAAATGAAGATTTCTAAAAAATGAACAATTTTTAAGTAGCACAGCCATTAAAAAGAGTTTGAGTGCCTGCATTAATCACTGCTTAACTGAGCAAATCAGAAATGAGAGAAAAACTTAATTACTTTTCTATTTGGCTTAATTTCACCCCACTCAGTCTACCTAATGCTGTGTAGTACCTGAAACTTAGGCTACATGCACAGAGTTGTATTCCACCTTTCACATGGCACATGCTATACTCTGCTATAAACCGGTAAAACCCCACTGGCTGCAACAAAAGAGGCAATTGTCGACAGATCAGTTCCATGAACTGTACCTTCATGCATGGACAGACAGAGAGGGGAAGAAATGTATGCTGCTCTGGAAGGTACTTGTAAAGCGTAGATACCTTCATTGAGGATGTTCCTGAGACAAGACACACATAACTGTTTAAAAAACCAGCAAGTGAAACTCCCTGCGTGTTTGCACAGATCAATCCAAGAGCACATTCCAAGTGCAGAGCAAAGGAGAGATAAAAGTTCTGTAGACACACTAGTAAGAAGATGCATGGCCTTAATCCTGATATAACAGCTCCACAGTACAGCACTGGTTTAGAGATACAGTAATCTGTGTCAACACATGCCTGAGTACAGACCCCTGGACCAAGTGTGGGGAACCCATCTTTGGCTCAACTTGGAAGGTATAAAGAAAATAGGATAGTATCAGAGACCAAATCTCATTCCCCTAACACTTGTCAGCAACACCTGGTGCTCACAGAACTACCACCATTTACACCACTCACTGCCTTCCCTCTCCACCCCCACTTTACATCATACCACTTGCCTCCTGCCCTCCCACTGAAAGTCCAGCTGTATCTCTGGTAACTGGTACTCATCATACATGGATACACTGTGCAAACATTAAATGTGGAGTTTTGCACGACTTTCAGGTGACACCTCAGCCTTTGTCTGCAAGCTATCATCGCTTGATTATTCAGCTACTGTTTACGACAAACTGAGTTTCTACTTCCCATCTGTCGCTCACCTGAACTGAAATACTTCCGTCACCTCCTGCGCTCCACAACTCATCAGCAAAACCCCCCAGCAGAAGAATTGTTTGAAGACTTAAAAGCAAATAATTTTTTAAAGTACCAATATCTTGAATCACTGATGATTTGATCAAAACCTTGAGTCTCTTACGGAGGCTGTTAAGGCTTAAAACAAAATCAAAACTGCAATTACTACCAAAATGCCCTAACTAATACTTGTGAGTAATCTTAGTGTTCTTTCCTGATATAATGCAGTTACTCAGGAAGTTTCAGGTTCCTCCTTCTGTCACCATCACAGGTAGATAAAATCAAAACTGTAAGAGACAAAAGTAAACAAGGATTGAGAAGACCAGTATATTAAAGAAGGCTAAGGCCAGACACCCAAGCAAAGTCAGAGAACACCAGACTCCTCCAGTAGCCAAGCTGGGAACAAACCTGAACAGGACCTGACTCTTGCCAGGCAAGCTGTTGCAGGTTTTGCCACGGAATACATGAGTAAACAAACCCCAGGAGAGTTGTGTGACTCACAGAGTCACACTGAAGTAGTCACATAAAGCAGAAAAAGCTTGCAGTTAAGGTACATGACATGTTGTTGAGGAGGATGAAGGAGATGAACATGACTGGTTTGAGCCCTGAGATGGACACCTCACACATCTGGCATCAGGGCAAAGGGCATGGACAGAGGAGAAAAAATGGCTTTTTCTATTCCAAGAGGATGGATGAAGTGACAAGGGACAAAGCACCACATAAAGAAAATGCATTGGCCTGGGTCTAGGAGGACTCAGGTATCCTGACCTACTATCATCTCTCTTTTTCTCTGTGCATGAAGCCGTTTGATGCCACTCAAAACCCATTTAGGCACTAATACTACCTCTTCTCTGAGGCACAGAATGCAAAAATACCAAAACATGCTTTTCTGTCCTGTGGTTTGACATGAGCTTTACCTGAAACGCTCACTGTGCTTTCTCTGTTCTGATTAACGTACCATTTACTGCCTGACTCATTCATCTCTCCTTGCAAAAGTGTAGATTTTATTCCTGCCTTTCTATTTCCCATGTTGAATGCTTTATAATAGAGTATAATAGAGATAAATACTTTTCTGTTTTCCCCTTTTTTTTTTTATTAGCTGCATCATTGACTGGCTTCTGCTGAAGATCACAGAGCTAAATGAAATTCTACAAGCAGTAACACTCAGTATTTTGCTATGGCTACCTATCCCTACCTTGAATAATATGGAAGAGGAATGGCAATACTAAAATGATTGCTTTCTATTGTTCCATAATACAGTAAGATTTCTTAAAATCATTCCATATACATCATTCCAAATATTAAGTGTGTTTCCCATGCACTCCACAGGAAAATTTAGTATAAGACCTGTGTAATAGGATTTAAAGCTGAACAGCTGTTTTGTTAGCCCTCTATACCAAGGCAAACATCTTGGAATCCGGAATCAGCAAGATCTCAGCAGGAATTTAGGAGCCAGACAAATACATACCAAAAGAATAATGAAAAGTAGCCTCTACTCAACAAATTCTTCTGTTCTTTCAACAATTACCATTTTTTAAGTATTCCTGCCTTCGGAACTCCTGTCTGTCACACTTACAACTGTATTTTCCTGCTCCATAAAGGGAGTAATGCAACCAAACATTTGTTCTCTGGTGCATATATTTTAGATGTGTGAAGCCATTTCACTGAGCTATTCAGCCAAGAACCCCAGGAATAACTTTGGACCAAATTAAGTCATCTTTAAGGACTGTAAGATGCATCCATCAGACCAAATATCTGACAGCAGCAGAAACTGTCACTACCATATAAATGAAGCCAGGGGACTAATTCTTCCTCAGATAAATGAAGCCTTACCATTATAAAATGATGGCAACATCAATAATTTAAGAAAGTGTTATGAAGATGTTAGTTTCTCAAGAAGAAATGACTGAGGAAGACAGAGTCGTATGTTAGTCAAGGTGAGTTTTAGTAAGCAAATGAAGACTTAGAGAAGAGAAAAATAAAAAGTCTGTCCTAAAACATTAGTCAAGTAGCTATTTCTAGTACCAAAAAATTACTTCCTAAAATACTTTAAAAAAACCCAAACTCTGAATTTGGTGAGAATTTTCCTTCCTGGTAATGCTGAACTAAAGCCCACAGCAGAAAACTTCAGTCACTGGGTTTGCATCATCTCCATCACTGCCACAGTCTCCTAAGGAAAGCGGCTGTCTCCCCTCTGGCTGTCAATGGCTCTTTACAGTGCTGCATCAGCCACAGACCAAGGAAAAAGCACTGTCCTAAGAGGGCACTGACATCAAGGATTAACCTCTTCAGCTACTGCCAGGAGTGTGGCGATGACTAACATGACCATGTTCAAAGCCAGCATGTCCCACTGCCCAGTTCAAGGGTGTGAGGGTAACGATGATCTGGATGTTGATGGTATCTGGACATGGATGAGTAATACAAATTTCAAAGTCAGGTGCTGAAAGGACAACATATTCCAACTTTTGACCTAACTCTAAATCACCAGAAATGGTACTAACATCCACCACTAAATTAACTTTGTCTAACCTGAGATGGAACAGAGTTTATGTCAGCTATTAATTAATACTATCAATATTAATTATTTATTATTATCAAATAACTGAAGTTATTTAGTATAATATTTTTTTCAGCACTGAAAGAATGCCTATAGGGCTGCTGAAAGACATTACAGGATGAGCTCCTTCTCAAAATGAATTTGTTGATCTCCTAAGAGCTTTGTTCTTCCTTTGAGCACCCTAGTGATGTTGATTCCAAAGACATGAGCATTTGATTGGATAAATGACTGCAGATTAATTGCAGATCATTACTTACAGGAACATACAGGCTATCATACCAGGAAACGCAGAGCTATCAGTATTGAAAAAATGTCAGCAAGTTTACCATTTCCTTGACCTATATATTCCTATTTAGAGAACAGAGCCAGCAGGAGCACAACAAGGTCAATGATATTTACTAATTTTTTGCCATTCCAGCCAGGGCCCCTTTCTGTTACTCTTTGTTTAGCCTGGCATTAATATTTCTTCAGCAAATAGCTTATTCATGACTCTTGTGAGCAGAAATGAGGTCTGATGTCACGCTTAGGCAACCAGATTGTTACAGGTTTGGGTTTTTTTTAAAAGGAGCATCTCAGTATTTTATTTCAAGAGCTCTTACAGAGTGGCAGACACATCTGTTTGGTGGTCCCTTTTCTGTAGGGATAAACGCAACCACTTCCTGGGGAATCACAGGCAATACTAAATAAAAGCAATCTAGCCAATTCACACCACTGCTACTCTGCTGACACCAGCTGCGTGCTTTCCTTTCTCATAAGGGAACTGGTGAATCCAAAGGGAAGAGCCGGGGGGGGGCTTGGGGACATGCTTTCAGCCAATAACTCCAGCAGGTAGCTTCAAAATTGAACTCTGGTTAATTTTTTTTTATTATTTTTTAATTGTTTTACAAAAAGAAGCTGCAAACCATAAACAGATAAATCAGTGGTACAAAGCTCATCAAGTATTTCATTCTACCTGAAATGACACCACGTTTTCTTCCTGTTGGCAAGAAAAACAGCTTATGGCTTTGGTCAACACAAAACAATTTCCTTCCTGGTTTCCTGCTCTATTACTTTACCTCTTTATTTCCACCACAAAACCACAAACTCAAGATAATCTCTGTAAGAATCCAATTAATGAACACAGATATGTACACAAACAGAATTAGCAGACATAGGGGATCTTCACTTGATCCTTAATCTCTTTCTGTTACTTCAAGCTCCACATCCTTTCTCTTACTCTAGATACCAAAGTCAAAAGTAGAATCTTCTCTGCCAAACTTGAGACCCTAACATAACACAGAAGAACAGATAACCCTCACACTCTCAACTGGAAATAAAAAAAAGAAAAAAAAAAGAAAACCTAATGCAGTTCAAAACGGTGGATTATTTTATGTTTGCAATTTTAAGTAAACATAAAACAAACTCTCCAAAAAAACAGCTCTACAGTAAAAATAAGAAAAATTGTATGCATAATTTCTGTTCAATGTTTTGGGCCAAAATTTTTCAGAACTAAGTAATTTTTGGCAGAAATCTGTATGTTCCAGAATTTTGTTTTGCTATGGAAACTGCCTGCATAAGAGAAACAAAGTCATAGACCAGCCAGTTCTAGTCAAAATTGCTTCCACTTTCATACAAATCATCCCAGTGAATGATTGGCATACAGTACTTGAACAGCTTATCTTTAAAGATCATTCCTTGTAGCACAGACACTGCTTTTCTTGCTGAACACCTGTGAATTAGTTATATTCTGCAACTCTCTTGCATAATCTGTTATATGATGCAAGTCGTGCACAGTCCAGCTCCAGTATCCCCCAAATGAATTGAACTCAGTGACAGCCCATGGGTGGGCCAGGTGCTGTTTTGCTTATGTGAATTGTATCTCCTCTAGGATGGGTGGCAGGAGAGATTAATGCGGCCTTATGCTATCTCTGCATTGCCATTATAGCTTCTGTACAAAGCTCAAGTTGAATATCACCAAACCTCTCATTTTCTTTCCTTTCAGTTCCCTCTGTCCTTACCTAACCTAAGACATCTGAAAATTTCCACGTTGTTTCTCAGATACTTGGTTCACTGGCTTCATGCACAAGGGCATGCATGAGAGCAGAAGCAGATGTACCGTATGTGACAACCCCACATAAACAATGGCCTCTCTCCCCTCACTGCTGCAGCGGTGCCTGAAATGATTATGTACCAATGATTTTTCTCTTGTGTTTTTGGCAGCCTCGCAGTACCAGTGTGGTTGCAGTGCACAACCCATGACCCACCTCTTGTTTTCCCAATACCACACACTGCTACAAAGGGCTGCCCTCCACCTGATGCTCATCAGCACAGAAAACCAACCTGCAACTGCATAGCCAGGACACCCCTTTATGTCTGTACACTGTGTCTGCATTGGGAGTACACAGCCTCGTGCAGCCAGCACGTAGCAGAGTCTCAATGAAAGTCTTGAGAAGCTGGGTGTTTGTTGAATGGTATTTTATTTTTCTGGTATTTTATTTGCTGAAAGACATTACCTGCTCCTAATGGCTTTCATGACTGACAAATTGTATTACATCTTCTCATGTCTTTCCCAATAACATTCACTGTACTCTCAAGATAATCAAGCCTAATGTGTCTGAGTGATGCAAGGATGTGAAACCTTCATCAGTCTGAGGCTTACATTTGCACTGGGGAAACCTAAAATTCCCTTGACTCAGCCCAGTGTTAGAAGCGTAAAGCTGGAGACTGGTGTCTTCTGACCGACCTGGTCCTGCTCTTAAGAAACATACCAACTATCACCACATTTTTCTTAAGGTGGATCCCTTTCTACCAGAAATTCAAATCCTTGAATACCCCAGTTGCAAAGATGATCCACTCTCAATTAGTTTTTCACACCAAGTTCTCTAAGATCTGTTCCACTTACAGCTTAGGAGACTACAGCCATTGGTTCTGCAACCTAGCAAAGGTTCTGAGCTACCTGATATATCTCTAAGTTACACCAGAAAGACGTGCAAACACTTCTGTTCCACACACGTGTATTTTCTCTCCTCTGTCAACAGCATTCCCAGTATAGGGATACCTCCCCAGGGTACCTCTTCATCAGGAGCACAGTCCTCAGTGCTCAGAGCAGCCAACAGGCAGGACCCTTAGAGAAAAAATGGCATTTGGGGGCACTCTGCAGGCTATTGGGGCCATCATCTCACAGCCCCGCATGTTGTAGGCTGTCCTGTCCTGCTTGTCCTCAAGTCTGCCCGCTCAAGAACTGGCACCACGTTTGATGAGCAGGTCCAAGGCCAGTCTGAGAGGTAGGAAAGAGTTTTAGCGTAGGAGAGCCCGAGTTTGCGCAGCAGGTTTGCCCTGTGAGAGGGCAAGACTCCTGCATGAGGCTGTGTAAACAGTTCTCCTGGCTTCCTTTATCCAAATACGGCACTGTCATCAGAACTGTGTTATTCTCACAGGCTACTGAGCATGTTTCACTGGTAATGCAAGCAAGCTTTGAGCACAAAGGAACGCGATTTCAGCGTTTTAGGGAAGGGTCTTATGATGACTCCCAACACTTTTCCTTTCTCATAAGTGATTTCCATGGGATGCTGAAAAAATTCTATGAAATTCTATTTTTCAAGTTTCTTGATAAGTATCTCAGTCCATTTAAAAACAAATAGCTAATGCAAACTTAGTTTATTTTTGTTTCATGCATTGTTAAACACCCCTCCATGCACAAGGAATGGAAGAATGGCTGGATTAAGTAGAAAAATAAATTACCATAGAAGAGCCACCAGTAATTACTCAGCAAATACAATAAATTATTGTATATGTGGAAATTAAATGCACTTCGTTTTGCTGTCAGTATTTTACAAGCGTGGGTGAAAGAAGCATGCAGCAGAATATAAATGTGATACAACTGCCTTTTGCAGTATGTCTGTTTCCATCGGATTTTTTTTCTCCTCTCCTTTTGATTGATTTAAAGTGATGGATGGTGAAGCAGGATGCTGAATTCACTGGTGCCTCAGCAAAGCAGTAAAAAGCAGCACAAGATACATCTATGAAAATTCACATTGAAATCTCATGCTCCCATTTGAGTTACTGAAGGGGGCTGCTCTTCTAAGAGCTCATCTCTAGGAACCCATTAGCTTTGACAAACTCTAAGCAGACATTCAGGTCCACTCAGATGAGACTATGCCAGCATGAGATTCAGACAGGTTTCTTGAGACTTATACAGCATCTGTCCTCAGAGAGCCTTAGGAATGAGGCTCAGTTTTGCAACTGTTCAGAGTTCAACCTCAATTTTAAAATCAGTTTCACCTTCTGAGATTGTAATAGTGGACTTCATAGTGACCGTTAATAGAGTCAGTGTCTCACAGACATTTGCCATGAATTCTATAAACCCTCTTCATCATCAATAATAAGATACATTAATTTTAAATGTTGCTCCTCCATAGGATAAATTTTACAATAAAAGAATCAGCCCTACACTTGCTAAAGCACAATAAAGAGAAAGTAAAAATCAAAGGAGGGGTGCATTGTCAAGGCTATTTAAACAAATGGCTTAAAGGAGTAGAGGGTGTGTGGCAATGTAACCACCCTGTATTGCCATGAATAAAAGTGACAGCTTTAAAACAAGAAAAGCAGAAACCTTTCTGCAAATGCAAAGGAAGTCCAAGACCACTGGTAATTGTAAACCTCTATCTGGCAGACAGAATTCTGTTAGTTGGCAATGAACGGCATGCCTTTACATTTATGCTGGTCCTCAGATCCCTAGGGGACACGGTAAATTAATGATTAGCACATTTGTGCACGTGGATCTGCCTTGAAGCCAATTCTTGTTCTGGTTAAGATATGAGAATAAAGCAGCATGAATCCTTCAGAAAGACGGATCAAAACACTGTCTTGTATATATAAGCCCATTCTGTCCCTACTCCCCTGCCTGCGGCCACCCCTTTCTGACTAATTACGTCTTCAATCACCCCCATATGATTTTCACTATACCCAGAAAGGGTGGCAGCTGCACAAGACACACCAGACACTGTCGTCCTGCACCCCGCACTAGCTGAGCTCAACCCTTGTGAAACAAAACACAGGAACCCACTTGGGTAAGGAAAGTTATCTTGTATTTCAAGAGGATGGACAGACCATGATCCACTTGTTTATTACATAAAAAAGGTAGCACAACAAAGATTACCATATGAATGATGCTACCCCCCATTCCCTACAAATGCGTGGCATTGCCCCCACCACTGTTACAGGTAATTCAGGCAGTTACTGATCGTAAGGAGGTCTGACTGTTGACAACACAGACAGGCTGTTCTGTGCTGTTTTGACAGTGCACAAGGTACAGGATAAAAATCATAGAATCATAGAATGGTCTGTGTTGGAAAGAACCTTCAGGATCATTTGCTAGACCACACTCCATCATCTTTGCCAAGTCGTGGGGAACGGGAGAGGTGCCTGAGGACTGGAGGAAGGCAAATGTCACTGCAGTCTTCAAAAAGGGCAAGAAGGAGGACACAGGTAACTACAGACCGCTCAGCCTCACCTCCAACCCTGGAAAGGTGATGGAACGACTTATTGTGCCATCTCTAGGCATATCAAGAGGGTCATTAGGGGCAGTCAGCACGGCTTCACCAAGGGGTAGTCATGCTTGACCAACCTACTAGACTTTTATGAAAACACGAGGTGGCTGGATGATGGCAGAGCAGTGGATGTGGTCTATCTTGATTTCAGCAAAGCATTTGACACAGTCTCTCACAGCATCCTCGCTGATAAATTGAGGAAGTGTGGATTAGATGAGCAGGTAGTGAGATGGATTATTAACTGGCTGGTGGGAAGAAGCCAGAGAGTGGTGGTCAGTGGAGCAGAGTCTGGTTGGAGACCTGTGTCTAGTGGAGTCCCTCAAGGGTCGGTACTAGGACCAGTACTATTCAATATATTCATCAATGACCTGGATGAGGGCACAGAGTGCACTGTCAGCAAGTTTGCTGATGACACAAAGCTGGGAGGAGTGGCTGACACACCAGCAGGCTGTGCTGCCATCAGAGAGACCTGGACAGGCTGGAGAGCTGGGCAGGGAAAAACTTAATGAAATACAAGGGTAAGTGTAGGGTGTTGCACCTGGGCAGGAACAACCCCAGGCTCCAGTATAGGTTGGGAGATGATCTACTAGAGAGCAGTGTAGGGGAAAGGGGAGTCCTGGTGGACAGCAGGATGACCATGAGCTAGCACTGTGCCCTCATATCACTAACTGCCCTTATGAAAAGTCCCACCCTAGCTTTCTTGTAGGTCCCTTTCAGGTACTGGGAGGCTGCTGTAAGATCTCCCTGGAGCCTTCTCTTCTCCAGGCTGAACAGCCCCAACTCTCTCCAACAATGGAGCAGGTTTTTCCAAAATGGGAAGAAATGGGTGAATGTTGACCCCATACCTAACAACCCAGCTAATGATTACTCAGAGTAACTGTAGCTTCAGTTTTTCAACCCTTGTTCATGCAATTCAATAGGCATTGATCACAGCACGATTTTAACAAAAGCATGAGATTTTCAGAATCAGGACATGCATCATGAACAACAATGCCACTCACAACTGGTCTCTCAGCTGCTGCCAAGCAAGCATTTCTGAAAAGCACCATTGAAAAGCAATTTTCAACCCAGATATGCAAACCCAGCAAACAATGCTTATAAGGTAAGAAAGGATATGTGAGCAAGCTGCAGCACCAATTTCGCACACTAGTACCAATAAACATGTTGGTCGTTAGCTTTATGTTTATGCCTCATCCAAACATCTGCCTATTAAAAAACCCAAGAGCTTCGGTGTTCTTCAGAGAACAACTGGATTTGCAGACCGATGTTTGTACCTAGTCTTCTTTCTTTATGACCAGATTTTTTTTAAAAAAAGAGAGAGAGAGAAATAAAAATATAAAAAGAAAGAAAACACAGCCTGCAAAGAGCACAAAGATAAGTCTGCAGAACTCAATGTAACATCAAGCCAGGCTATCTGAGGAGGATGAATTTCCTCCAGAACTGGGAAATTCAAAGCAGAGAGCATCGCAGAACTCCAGTCCAAGCCCCAATAGACACTATCCAGCAAGTTCTGGAGAACTAACTCCCCGGCTGCCAACCAAGTTGACAGAACAAAACTGGAACTGTTTAATTTGCACATGAATCTCACCTGGGAAAGAATGGACTAAGAATCAAGCAAGGCTTCAAGACTTAAGCTGTCAGAGTGCTCTCACTTCCTAAAAAAATAACCACTCTGATTTCAGGTTCTCAGAACAAGGTGGCACAGCTGATTTCAGCATCCTTGTGTGAAAACTAGTGGAGAACTGACCACATTTCACACAGACTGCTTGGCATAGAGAGCCTCAAAAGGCACCTGGCATCAGTGCTACAGAATTTGTTGTGCTCATGGATTTGCACAGAATTTGTTCTACCTTTATTTTCTAGAAACAATGATGGCGAGAAATAATTTTGAAGATCTTACTCTCAAAGAGATGTCAACTTAAAAAGTTAGTCTTTTGCCATAGCTTCAACCAGTACAAGCAGGCCAGCACTGGTGGATTAAAAAAATGTTTATTTCAAGCACTGATGATATGTAGCCATTTTCCATTAAGAAAAGTTTACATATTGTGAGGCCCTAGTTCCATGATAAATCAAAATTACACAATAAAATCCCAGTCAAAGTGGTATTCACAATAGGTCCTCCTGAATACAACTGGAAAAACATGCTTCCTCCATGCTGTTGTATTATCTACAGAACCTATCAAGAAGAAAAATTAGAGCACTAGAAAGCATGCAGTTTGACACACTATATGATGAAGTCAATTTTTCCAATTTAAAAAAATTCCCTCAAAACAACAAAGTGCACCCTAGGTAGGCTCCTGCCACTGGACAAAGAGGCAGGGAAGAGAGAGAAAAGAAAAAAAAAAGGCAAGTTTTTCATGATGATCAAAGCTGTCAAAGAAAATTAAGGAGCAATATTTTTAAAAAAGACAGCTATGATGCAATTGCAAAATTAAAAATCTCCTTCTTCTGCTCCTGAACTCTCTCAATTCAGTCAAAATATGTCTTCCATTACAAACCCAGCAAAAGGTTCTGTAACTGAGCAGATGTGACTGTGTGGCTGAGGAATTAAGGATACAGTTCCCCACCAGCTCTTTTTTTCCTCTGATGTCTCATCAATTGAAATAATAAAAAACAAAAAAGGTCTTTACTGTGTGTTGAAACATGTTAATAAGCACCAACAGCTATCACAGTTTTGCCCAGTAAGTCTACATATTCTGACACAAGTTCATATCCACCATTAAAGGAGAAATAGCACTGAATATCATCCTTGTTAATACACGTGAGTTTAGCATGATTTCAGCATCACCGGTTTTCCACCCAGAGTGAGCATAAGCCAGCACTGAAATATGTCACGTGAGAGTTAGCAATGAAAGTTGAGGAGGAGGAAGGAACACAAATAAATAAAGGGAGGTAGTAGGGAGCTGTTGTCATAGCTCCCAGTACTTGACAGATCCTCAGCTGATGTAGATTTTGTCCTTTTTCTTCCCCTATATCAAGTCTCCAAAGCAAGTTCTCCTGTACAGTACAATCAAACCTACCTATGGACAAATGCAGAAAAGACTTCCCCTAAGGTCTTACCCATCTTTATCTTTAGAAATAGCCCCCTAAAAAATCACACCTGACAGTAGGGCGATGATTTAAAAATTTTTAAAAAAGAAAAAAAAGAGGGAAGTCCACAGCAATATCCTTGGACTGAACTGGATCTTGAAATTCAAAGGCTGAGGGCAGTCACACCAAGCAGCCTCTGCCTCAGAGGTAACCCCTTCTGCAGTAACTCCTCCGGAAATCATCCTTCCCGAGGCAAGAACAAGAGCCCATTGTACACAACTGAAAGGTTTTAAAAAACCTCCTTTCTTGTGGCTAAGCAGAAACAAGCGGAAATATGAGCACAGAGCTATGACCTCTGCTTTTTCTCACCATACCCATCTCATTTGCAAGAGGGAGGATGTCACCTGAAGTCCCTGCTCTGTCCCAGGTGTCTTCACGCCCTCATAAAGACCACATCACATGCAAAAGGGGTACTGTTACTCTTACCCATTTATTTCTTACCAGAAGGATCAAGAGATCTCTTCTCACCCAGAGGGATCAAGAGAACTATTGTACAACCTCAGTTCTCAGCTAGGAAATCTCAGCCCACTACCTGCACGCTTTAAGTGACAGCTGATCAAAACGCCTGCGTTTTTTCCCTTTTCCTACCACCCAGGTTTCCTAGAAACGCCAAAGCTGCCGGGTCAGGTCTCTCACAACGTCCAGACCCGACAGGGACATTGTATACAGGGACATTTTTGCGTTTCTGCCCCAAAATACCTTTTCTCTGCAGGCAGTGTGCATCCATCACGCCCTGCTGCAGCACACAGGCTGCTCCCAAACTCCCGACCAACTCGGCAGCACTGCCAGAGAGCAGGAGAGGGGACAGAGGGGACAGAGGGACAGGAGCGGGGTGTCCTCCTGCACTGACAGCCGTCTCTCCGTGGGCTGCCCACCGCAGCCCACGCGTCCTCCTCACAGACACACCCGGACGGTTCCACGGGTGACCGGCAGCCAGGCGGGGCCAGGGGAAGGTGTTCGCTGCCCAGGGACCCCGGCCCGCACAGCTCCTCCGGGGCGGGGGGAGGCGGCGAGGGACCCCCTTTGCGGAAGGTTCCCGCGTGGAAGGGCTGCGGCGCGGCCGCTCCGCTCCTTCTCGGGGAGAAGTGGAACCCCGGAACGAACCTGCTTGTCAACACGCCCTCGGCCCCCCGGCCACCCAACCCCTCGTCCTCCGCTCGCCACGTGGCGACCGGCGAGCCCGCACCGGCCCCGCACTGCCCCTGGCTGTGCCGGCCCCGCGGCTCTGCCCCCGCACTTGCTTCCAGCGCACCCCAGGGGTGATGCAGGTGCAGAGACAAACCCGCAAGCTCCCGCATCCCAGCCCGGCTCGGCTCGCAGAACCGGGTGAGCGGAGGGGAAGCAGGAAAACAACCGCATCGCTCCGGCTCCCGCAGCCCACACACCCCCAGGGCCGTGCCGGGCTCCCGCCACCCCCGACTCCCTCCCCGGGACACGGTGCCGCACGGCCGGGCCGCAGGCACCGCCGCACGGGCTCCCACCCGCCCCTCGCCGCACAGCCCGGCGTCGGGCAGCTCCGCAGCGGCCCCTCCACCCCCCGCAGCCCAGCCCGGCTCACCCCACGGTGCGGCGCGGCAGCCCCGCTACGGGCGGCGGTCTCCATGCGGGCGGGCGGGCATCGTGCGGGGTCCGCCCTCCCTCCTCGGCGCGGCGGAGAGGGGCGGGGGCCAGGGCCGCCCTCCCTTTTCCTCCTTCTTCCCTCACCGCCCCCCCCCGCCTGCTTTTTCTCCCTAATGATGCCCGGAGGGAACCCGGCGCGGCTCCTTCCCCATCGCCCGCCTCGCCTCCTCTGCCTCTCCGAGCGCCGCAGCCGCCTTTCGGCCCCTCGCCCGGCGGCGGAGCGGAGGGAGGGGACGGGGGATGGCCGGGGAGGGGAGGGCGGAGGCGAGGGGAGGGAGCGGGATCCCCCCCGGGCCCTGCCGCGGCACCCCCCGCCCGGCCCCCGGCTCCCTCCTTTGTGCCGGAGCCGCCGGTCCCCGGGGCTTTCCCGGCCCCCACACGCCGCGGGGGCGGGGAGCAGCGCGACCCCCCGCCGCAGGGATATGTCTACCTGTAATTCGGCACTTGCCAGGCGGAGGCTGGACGCGGTCCGGCAGCCCCCGCTCCTGCTCTTCCTCCCCCGGCCCCCGCTGCGGTGAGCGCACAGCTCCGCTGGCTTCACCCAGCATCACCGCCGGCTGGGCTGCGCACCCCCCAAAAACGGGGAGGGAGGAGGAGGACGAACCCAGGGAGCAAAGCGAACACACGGAGGGATGAGATCTGGGTGAGCCGAAACAGCGCGGTGCCCCTCAGCCCCAGGGATGCTCTGGGCTAGAGGACTTCGGCAGCCTGGAGCACAGGGTGGGATCAGGCACTGGCCCGGGTGTTGGCCCGGCTGGTGTGCCCCTTCCTCCACGCCTCATGGTGCAGGCACAGGGCACCAGGCAGGACTGACAACCCAGACTGCTGCCCGCTGTTGTGAGCCCCTACTCCAAAACCGTGCATTGCCCCCTCCGCCTGAGGAGTGCGGGAGCTGATGGGCCACTCTGAACTCATGGTACCCGACATAACCTTCCCTCAACACACCATCGTGTAGGGGCTTAGTGACAACAGCGAGAGAGCATCTTGCACTTGCTCTGTGTTAGACTCAGATTTGCCTCAAAGTCACAGATGTGTTAGTATAAGTGATAATAGTACCACCCCAACTATTTATATAAAAGCCAAATGTCTAGTTGGCAGGGCAAAGAAAAGATGACCCAGAATTATTCTACTGCAAATGAGTGCGGAGTCCTGGCTTCCCATAAGTGTGTGAAGTCCTCTTGCCAATATGTCTTCACTGTAAAATGGAAAAAAATAGTATCCACAAACTAAAGCAAATAATGAAAACACTTTTTCTTTTTTTTTCTGTGGAACAATGGAGCTTCATTCCTTAGTTGCCAAGGTAGCTGCAGAGACATTTCTGGGTACCTCATTATTCCCCCAT
The DNA here is from genome assembly GCA_907165065.1 of Caprimulgus europaeus. Next base: position 12,383,234 of record OU015527.1, read on the forward strand.
TTCACAGATGGGACGTAGAATGCCACATGGCAGTGAGGTGACTTGCCCAAAATCAACAGAGAGCCCAGACTGTTGTGTCTGACCAGTATACACCATGGGCCACATGGACTAAGGGGCACAAGCAGATAAATGGCAATGCTAGGTTTATGGTTGGACTAAGTGATCGTAATGGTGTTTTCCAACCAAACTATTCTATGATTCTATGAAGTTACTGACTTAAGTATTAAGTTTCTTCTGCTGCAATGCAGAGGAAAACATATTTGTGTATCCAGAGCCCTTTTCCTTTGTAAGACATGAGGTGCACAGACATAGCCCACTGAAGACATCTCAGTTGTGGCAGAGAGGTATTTCTGTTCATTTGAGCAGTGCAACAGCATGGGCAGCATTGGTCTGATCATACCCAAAGACCAATATTTAACCAACAGATCCATCAGGTTAAGTTAACCTGAAGAATGACTGCTTGGAAACATAGAATCATAGAATGGGTTGGAAGAGACATTAAAGATCATGCAGTTCCGACCCCTCTCTGTGGACAAGGTTGCCAACTACTAGATAAGGCTGGCCCATCCAACCTGGCTTTGAATGCCTTCAGGGATGGAGCAACCACGATTTCCCTTGGCAACTTGTTGTTCCAGTGCCTCGCCACCCTCTGGGTGAAAAATTTCCTTCTAATATCTCCCCTAAATCTCCCCTCTCTTAGTTCAAAACCATTTCCCTTTGACCTGTCACTATCTGCCCATGTAAAAAGTTATTCTCCTTCCTGTTTATAAGCTTTGTTCAAGTACTGGAAGGCTGAAATTCTTTGCAGATTCACATCACTGCAGTTTCATCTTTTCTATCACGTCTCTCCATAACAGAAGTAGCATTTACTGCCCTTGGTGGATGTGAAGGAGGCAGATGGAAACCAAAATACCAATAAAGAATCACAGACTGGTTTGGAAAGGACCTTAAAGCTCATCCAGTTCCAGCCCCCCTGCCATCAGCAGGGACTCCTTCCACTAGACCAGGTTGCTCAAAGCCTCATCCAACCCGGCCTTGAACACTTCCAAGGAGGAGCAGCCACAGCTTCTCTGGGCAACCTGGGCCAGTGTCTAAACCTCCCCTCTTTCAGCTTAAAGCCATTTCCCCTTATTCTGTCATTAACTGCCCTTATGAAAAGTCCCTCCCCAGCCTTCCTGTAGCCCCTTCAGGTACTGGGAGGCCACTATTAGATCTCCCTGGAGCCTTCTGTTCTCCAGGCTGAACAGCCCCAACTCTCTCAGCCTGTCCCCACAGCAGAGGTGCTCCCGCCCTTGGATCATCCTCGTGGCCTCCTCTGGACCTGTTCTAACAGGTCCATGTCTTTCTTGTGTTGAGGGCTCCAGAACTAGACACAGCACTCCAGGTGGGACCTCACAAGAGCAGAGTAGAGGGGGAGAATCCCCTCCCTCAACCTGCTGCCCACGCTGCTCTTGATGCAGCCCAGGATACATGCCTTTCTACTGTTTCCCCACTTTCCTCATCATCAGCAAGCCTCATCGAAGCAAAGCAGGAAGGCAGGATTTGTTTTTTTTCTCCTGCTTTTTGGTCATATGGATTTCTGACCTGCTTGTCATTTCGGGGAAGCTCAGCAGGGCATGAGGTTTTCTTTCCTAGTGTGGGTGTTGTGTGGCTTGTGTGGAGCTACAGCAGCAGCAAGGAGGGCTATTTTTAGTCTAAAGTAGGCCAGCCAGTTCCAGAAGACGTATTAATAGGAGGAACATTTGAGCAAACAAAAGAGAAAACAAACTGAGAAATGTAAACAAGAATCATCATCTTTCAGAAGAAGTACTTGCTAAATAGTAAACACATAGAAACTGCGTCCTGCATCTCAGGGAACATGACCCCACCCCACAAAAAGGAAATAAGTCACAGCCTCTCAGCAGTATGTGTTGCCTTCAGAACAATCAAAGTACTTTGTTTTAGCACCATACATCTGGACTAGGATTTTTAGAGATGCCAAATTTATCAGTTTCCAATATGCATCCATTTCTTAGAAAAAAGCACATCTAGCCTGGTAATTTAAATAGATATTAGTCTCCTTCTTAGAGTTCAATACACATCTGTGTTTTGAACCAGAGTGTAGCTGGTACGCAAAGTGCGTTGAAACTGGTTGCCCAACTTGCTGGGAAAATATCTGCCCATGTTTGTTAGTGAAATTCTGTGGACAAGGTGCTGCTCTCTCTGTGCAGCTCTCCACGGTGGGCAGAACAAAGGGGTAAGGATAGATGAACTACAGAAGAAGGATTCAGTTTTTACTGTTAAAAGCAACAAATTTTAGTTTTCGATCAATGATAATTTCAGTGAGAGGCACAGAGATCTGTCAGCTCCTTCATCTGGTATTGGAGTTGGAAGAATAGATTGCAATAATTCTGCAGTCTGTAACTCTTCACGGAAGAATGAGTGTAACGACTTTCACCACAACTACATGTGTACTTCCCACATGAACTCACATAGCTGGTTTTTACTGATTTTTTTAGCTCCTGGTAGTAGTTTCTCCTCTTTCCAGAAAAATTCCCAGTGAGACATCTTATGTCCTGGCTCTTCTTAAAGCATGAGTCATTCCACTGAAGCCTATTGTAGGACACATTCAAAGCTGTTTCCTTGCCAGAGTGTTTGGGTAGATTCAACCCAGAACCCTGGAACAATCTGTGTCACCATAAGCCTTTAAGAGCTCAGTGTGTGTAGCACAACATGTAGGTTGGAAGCAGTTTCCCCTTTGTACAGGGGATCACAATGAAACTTCAGGTCTCTGTCAGGAGAGATACAGCTACCAAAGTCCTACAGTCATACGTTGTTCCATCACGTCTTGCAGCAGGCTGCACATAGTAACAACAAAAGTGTTTGCTATATTTAGCATGCATTTTTTTGCTGTTAATTTCATGAGAAGATTTCCTCAAAAAAGAAGAAAGAATCAGTACTTTTTGCTTTATGCCTCTAACTCATAAACAACCCTTTGATGTCCCCATCTGACTTTCCCACACCAGCATGAATACATACAAGGTTTCAGGTGAAGTCATGTCAGAGTTCAGTGCATAAGAACTCAACATAAGGCCCCGCTGTTATAACCTGTTGAGAGATTTGCCCCAGTATACTCCTCAGTGTGCAAAAGGTTAGACTTTCTGCAAAGCTTTTTGAACCCAATTAGACTTTTAAGTGTTTCACTGACCAGAACAGCTGCATCTAGTTCATTCCAACTATCTGAGCATGGAGCAAGAAGATGGCAACATACATATGCACAGACCAAACTGCATCTGTAGGATTTGTGCATAAGGCATGGAGATGCAAAGTTTGCAACCAACATAACAAAAAATAATTTTAAGTATTATTTGGGGATTTTTTTAGCCGAGTACTTTCTGTTTGAGAACACTGCACTTACTTAACCATCTTTGCTAAGTGCTTGTCAAGCATCAGTGACAGGTTACCCATCCAAGACCTGCTTAAACCGATTTAAGTTGCCACTCAGCAAAGCACCCAAAGCTAGGCAGGTGCCCAGGGATGGCAGGTCAAGCAGCAGACAATTTATCAGTATTGTTCTGGAAAGCTAAGGCTGATGCTACAGAGCTGCCAGTGAATTCAAGCTTGGGAGATTCCTTTTCACTTTGGTTTATTTTCTCCTGCTATCTTGAAATGGCATCACAAACTCCTCATCACTAGCCAGAGACTTAACCATACCAATTGCTATGGTGTCAGATGTTTCTGGTTGAAAATTCAGTGCACTAATTTGTAAGTGTCAGTAATAGTCTCAATAGCAGGGCACACAGCTGTAGTAATACTGTCTCTTAAAATCTAGATTTATGCAGCTTCCCTAGATCACAGATTGAACACTCAGTTTCTCTAAGGTCTGCGGGAACCTTAGTAGGCCACCATCACATCCAAGAACTTCCTGAGGGGACAGGAAGGAGACAACATCCCTGCCCTGATGTCAAGCAATAGCCCAAGCAAGCCTCTTGTGACTAATTAGGAGTGATCCATCAAATTGCCAAAGTCCTGAAATAGGTCAGGACCACTTTTTACTGGACACTGTCCGACAACAAGCTCTCAACCACTATGGTCTGCAGCAGTGTGCTGCTCAACAGCAAGACCTGGTGGGGAGAGAAAGTATCAGAGAGGCATCGAGGATTTCCTCTCACTCTTTGCGCACTGCATAGCTAATTAGTCGCAGGAAAACGCACCATCTGTTTCGCCGATGTAAAACAACAGTGTTCCACTTCAGCTTCAGGGAAGACCAGTTTCATAAACAACACTGTACCCCAGCCTCCTGTGAGATGGACTCTTTTGGCCACGGGGAGGGACGGTGGGAGCTGCTGTTTCTCATTACACACTCATCAGCAGGCTAAATGCAAAGACCAGTTTCTTATCTGAGAACAAAGGACTCAAGCATTAAGTACAAGTTAAGGCCCACAGAGAGGGAATAGACTGATTTCTAATATGTTACATTGCTACTACTGGTGTGAAAATCAGCTGCCAGTGACATAGAAATCTTCACCATGGAGAAGATTCATGGGGGATGGGAACAAAGCAACCTGGCCAAAGGGGTGTGAATATAATGAACAACACAACCTGCAATGCTGACATCCAAATTATTCACTTTTTAAGAGTGGGGAACCAGCTTTCCGCTTTTCAACATCAGATTGATGCTTTCTAGCAAAATACCCTCTATACACACACACACACATACACACACAAACAGAAGGCTGCCTATAGGGTGTGTTACACCAAGGTTTGGGAAAATCACCTCATAGCTTTATGATAGCAAATTACACTTGCCTAATGCAGTGTACTGGCAGGCAAGCTCAAGCTGAGTGAGTGTAGGCAGGTAGTACACTTCAGCAGTAACTCAGAAAGCTGTTTCCTTAGCACATGAGAGGGATCTATTTTTTGGTTTTAGTTTTCTTAAATTTTCTGAACTCTCCCTATTAGCAAGAGAGAAAATACTGTCTCCATATGGGTAACCATAAATTCCTAATTACTGTACAAGAAGCGATGAACAAACCAGAATTTGCACCAAAGTGGAGATGACCTGTATTTTTTCTGATATGGGCCTAAAACCAGCACTTCAGACAAACACTCCACAATGCCTGAGAGCAAAATGTACCCCAATCCAGTTCTCCATTGCTCTCTATCTGTTGGCTCAAATCCTGACATCAGGACACACCCTCTATTTGGACTCTGTTTGAACTCAAATTTTAGAATGCTTAAACTATTTTTTTTTTTTTTTTAGCCACACCTAGATTTTTTTTTCCTTATTAACTTGTTTCCTGTGGTCATCATTATGCATGGTGCTGGGTAAGTCCTGCCCTAACATGCAGATCAATGGGATTCCTCCTTTGTGGGTCACTAGCAACCAGCACATTTGGAGAAACAGTTATAGCAAAGGGAAGAAGTTCCCCACACACTTGTGTTAAGATTTAACTCATTAAACCCCTTTCTCCATAATTTTGCGAGACTTTCTGTCCACTGACCTCCTATGCCAGACAGCTGTGCTAGTCCCCCCACCACAGGACATGCCACACAAGCCCTGGGATGTTTGCTGTACACCTCAGAAGGTATCTGCCCACAGTTTGTCCTGGAGTGAGTGACAAAGACCAAGCCACCAGAGAAGGCAGAGGGAGTGATCCACAAATACCTGTTTTCCATTTCAGGGCTAAGAACTATTTCAGGTGTTGCTACTCATGTATCTCAAACTCTGTGCTGGAGAATTATATTCTGCTTACATTTTGCAGGTGTGGTCCTCAAATTGTCACTGGGTACCTCACTTGCTACCTGCCTGGGGCCTTGAAGAGGCCACTTGATGTTCAGACAAAAAATCTTTTGACAAGAACAGGGACAAGGAATTCACCTGTATGACAACCATGAAGGCGAAAACTAAAAGTTAGAATTTGGTGGAGTTGTTGCTCTGTTGAGATGGTGTACATTACTTTCTGCAACTTTCTGAACATCATGCATCGTAATAAAGAACAGTGAATTTAACCTCCTATGTGAGGTAACTTCTGCTAGATGCAATGCCCTGAACAGTTGGCTTGGCAGGAGAAAAGCCTTAGAGGCTTTCCATATTCTTAGGCATGAGCGTTTAGGGAGGTTCAAACAAGCCGAAATGTAACATCTCTACACAAGAGAACAGGCATTAGCAAAATAAGCAAATTTATGTTTTCAGAACAACTGTATCAAATTTGTGGGAGACTGCATCTTCAGCCTAGCTCAGAAGCAGGTACACGAGTCGGTGTAGCATGCAGCGGTTTGCTCTCCAGTCAAGTGTTTCGGTTTCAGAAATGTGTCCACCTCTATAAAAGCTTCAGGGTCTGGTCAAATCTTTTGTAATTTTTTGAGTAAGAATCAGTCTCACAGCACAGCAAAACTCAATGTTTTAATAAATGAGGCTCCTCCTCATTTTCTGTGAATAGGTCTGCTCTGCAGTGGTTCGGATTTGGCTGAGTTGCAGACCTTGGAAATAGGATGGTTTGTCCTACACAAAGACGTACCGATTTAGCTGAATTGCTAACCTTGCTATTTATATACTTTTGTATCAACTCACAGTAATTTAACTTGATTGTCTTATTTTGCTGAATTGGATTTAAGCTTCTAGTTTCTAGCCAAGCTACGCAAGATTTTTTCCTCTGTATTTCACATGGTTTTGGTTTACATTAGGTTTTTTTTTTCATTTTTGTACAAACATGTTGAACTGCACTTTCTCTTCAGGCAACATTCATACTCAATGGAGTCCTATTTTAGTCCTCAAAGCTAGACATTCCCTTTCCACTGCTTTGCTTGCTATTGAATACAGTTTCAAAAGACGTATTCAATTTTTGGAGGTTGAGCAGCAGCCTCCGTGCCAAAAGGCAGCGAACTAATTTTCATGTATCAATTAAATTTTATAAGGAAGAGCCCTAGTCTTGTGGCCTAGACAAGCCATAGTTTGTACTTTGGTTTCTTGTTTTTTCTTTTTCTTTTTTTTCTTGATTGTATTTGTTCATGCTGCAATTGCACCTTAAGTTAAAGTCCCGCATCACTCACAAGTTGAGCAAGTTTTTCTGATTATTAAATCCACCGATGTATTCCTGGACCTCTTCATCCTAGAGGAAAAGCACAAGCAACAGCTTGCACTAAAAAGTGCATTTTAGTCTGATCTTCAAGGATGAAGATTTGAGGATTTTTACTGGGCTATTACTGAGACTCGTGCTACAAGACCTGCACTAAAAATCACTGTTAGAGCTGCAGGCAAATGATGGGAGCACTGACTGAGCTCTGGCCTGAGGTTAACCAAATTGAGGAGGACATGGAAAAGGGCTGGACATGACATGAGAAAACTGCTGGACATAATACATAACAGTGTGAGACAGAAGGTATAGATGGTGCCACAAAGGATGGCAACATCTCATAGGTAGTGAACAGGGAGTTGTATGAGACATGGACAACTCCACAGATAACTGGACAGAGTGCTAAGGACCTTTTGGGAAATAGAGTTTTTAAAAGCTCACATACCCAGGTAACTACCAGGAATATATCACATCAGGTGAAGATTACCCAGGTAACAGTATCAGAAATACCAAATTTGCTGTCTGTGGGGAAAAAGTAATTTGAACTTGGTTGTTGATTTGAGAGGAGGCTAAAGTGCACATAAGAAGGTACAAGGGTGGTGAAATGGAGGGTTAGGAGATGGGAAGAGGGATTATAAGGACTGCATATGACGTGCATGGGGCTGTCTGGGGGTATCTGTCAGGCAGCCCTGCACATGGACACAGCAGCTGGAGCCAGACAGTGAGTAGAAGCTGTAGCTACACCTTCACCACGTAAGGGGATCCTGTGCAAAGCCTCAGGAGGACTGAGCAGGAGCGGTCCACCCCTGTACCTGGGTGGACCCAACTGAGCATCCTTATAACAACATGTGGGTGCCTATCCAGGGTCTGGCAGCACTGAGGTCCGTGCACTGCTCCCTAGCAGAGTTCCCACCTGCCTCTCCTTCCTCTGCTCTCTGATGCAGCTCCAGGGAAGGGCCAAGGGATTTATACCACTACCATCCCATCATCCACGTCCTTGCCTCCTGACCCACTTTCAGCACCCGTTATTTCATGGTTCCAGGTACAAACTCTCAGTTATCTGCAAAAATGATGAAGCACAAGACTTTTAAGAACTAGGAGCAGCTTTGGAAAGACTGACCTGCCAACATTAGGGTCACAAAGAGTTGTTAGATATATCAGCTAGTATCTAGCACTCTTCTCTTTTTCTCCAATGTAGGAATAATTTTTAAAAAACCTTTAGCAAGGACATTACTTGTCATCAGTCTAAAATTAGTTGCCTTTATATGAGCTGAGGGCTTTACCTGCCCCTGACCACTCTACCTCTTTTCCCAAAAGGAGCTTCCCGCTCTGTACTCATCTGCTTGCTCATGACTGCAGCAGAGCTCAAAGGTGAGTGCAGTGCCTCTGATAAGCAAGTTTTACATCAGATCAAATGCAAAGGTGAATTTATTTTCACTCTAACAAGATTAGTGTGCAATTATACAGCACCTGAAATTTAAAACTTATTTGAAGTTTGTAGGATAGCCATCTAGAAATTAGGTTGTTAAGAAGGGATGTAATTATTGAGTTAAATTACACTGTCATCTGTCATTTTTGTACATCCATGTGCAGCAGCTGAGAATCAGGTACAGAAGTCATAATGATCATTTTGGTGGGTCAGGAACCTGGGACCTGAACTAAACTGACATTTGGATAACATGTCAAAAAAGTTGTGTGGCTTAGTGGGGAAATGTGGTGTCACACACACACACACACAAGAGCATTCAGTGTAATTTCTTATGTTACAAGGCTTGTTATTAACCTGCTCACTCTTACAGCAAAGCAAATTTTACATCAGGCCTGAGGAAGGCAGCTCCAGAAAGGCTGCTGGTGAAGCCTGGGGGTTTAACAACTGGAAATACAGCCTGGAACAGTAACATCTTTAAAAGGTACTATTTGAGAATAACCTCATTCTGTCAGTACGTGGTTGTCACAACAGGAGATCAGAAAAGCCAGCCTCGGTGCTTCCTTCCTGCTTCAAGAAATTATGTATGAATGTGATGACTGAACTGGCATCAACTTTTTTTTTAAACCATTTCAAGGAAAGAAAGGGCCAAAAAGGAGTTCCTGCAGACCAATCCAGATTCACTGCCCATTGCACCTGTGATACTGGGATTACAGAATATTGTTATCCAAATCTTGCACTGTATCAGTACAAACCAGTCCCACAACCCCTCCAGCTCTATAGTCAGCCTTGCTCAGAATTAGGACCAGGTGCATGGGTCTTTCCTGGATGAGCAGAGCAATGTATGGGGTCCTCACAGCACAGGGTTCCCACAGGACTGACCACATCAGGGTCTGAAAACAATCATGATAACTGTGAAAGTGACTTACCAGAAATCTATAGTTCCTGCTTTATCTTCCTTTCAAAGAAAATTGTGCATATTTGGTGAAAAATAGGTAATATTAATTATGTCTTTTGCACTGTTTAATTTTCTGTAGAAATGAAAGACAACAGAACACACTGTATAACAAGAAAAATGTCTACTTTGGTACATCAGAGACAAGAAATGAGGCAAGGCAGTGATTTTTGACTCTGACCTGATTCAGCAGCTCTTATTAAATAAGGGATATGCATTTAACTGTCTCTTCTTCTGGGGAAAAAGTGGATCAGTCCAGCTCATCACCAGGCAGGGGCTGCATGCCACTCTGAACAACAGGATGATGATGAATCACAGCATCACAGAACAGTTTGGTTTGGAAGAGACCTCTGAAAGTCATCTAGTCCAACCCCCCTGCAGTGAGCAGGGACACCTTCCACTAGATCAGGTTGCTCGGAGCCCAGTCCAACCTGACCTTGAATGTTTCCAGGAATGGGGCTTCTACCACCTCTCTGGGAAACTTGAGCCAGTGTTTCACCCCCTTAATCTTAAAAAAATATTCTTTATATCTAGTCTTAATCTCCGCTCTTTTGGTTTAAAACTGTTACCCCTTGTCCTATTGCAACAGACCTTACTAAAAAGTCGGTCTTCATCTTTCCTATAAGGCCCCCTTTTGAGTATTGAAAGGCTGCAATAAGATCTCCCCAGAGCTTTCTCTTCTCCACGACTCTCTCAGCCTGTCCTCACAGGGAATGTGTTCCACCCCTCTGGCCATTTTTGTGGCCCTCACTGGACCTGCTCTAACAGGTCCATGTCATTCCATGAATGGACTCTTAAACCCTGCGTCCCACCCTGCTACCAAGGTATTTATTTACTTATGCCATTTGTATAGAGGTGACAAGCCATCACCAGCCAAATCAAAGTGCCAGCATGGTAGAAAATGCCATCACAGCTTCAGAGCAATTTGGATGGCAGCCAACAACCACCTACTGCCCTGTGGAGGTGGCTAATGAAGTTTAAGTATCAAGAAGAGGGTAAATTGTAAAGGCTTTGACAGGTAGGTTTAGCTATTAATCAACAGAAAAAAGAATGTATTTCATAAGACAGCCAAGGTACGAGCATGAAGCAGGAAGGACTTTTCTCCTCTGAGAACAGCTTCCCACGTCAGGCCTCTCTAGGTTTTTTTGTGATGCGTTTGATCCCACTGTGATTTGCCAAGATGTGCATTTAAGAATGAGGAGGATACACCATTGACTTGATTAGAGAGGCTGCCAGGGGTGTTTCCACAGCGTGACCAGACCTCTCTGCCTTATTCACTCTAGTAATTCTGTTGATTTAAGAGGGTCATCCAAAATGTTTGGAAGGAAAGAGAGGAAAAAATAAGGAGAATTTGGTTCCCTGACATCTGGTTCCTCAGTTAAAAAATTATTCCTCTGTGAAAAATATAGTGACTGTGTACTGTTTTTGCCACTTCTCTTTGATGAGTGTTGGTGTAGAAGACAAAGTAGGGAGGGTGGAGAACAACCTACACATTTTTCATCATCATCTTGTGCCCTGCTAGGTTTAATACAAGATACAGGAGTATCAAGTAGCACAGAAAAGGGTTTTTATTAGGTAAAAACAATTTTACTTTGAATTGACTTCATTAGGTTTAGACTACCTAGAAAAATTCAGAAATATTAGGGAAAGCATTCAGTTCATGTAATTATTACAACCATGTGATTCCTTTCTCTGGTGTCAAGAGGAGCATGGTTAGGTCTCCAAGCACCATGGTGCTACATACTTAATATTTCACAAGAAGGCACAGTTCATTTTGAGATCAATGCTCTTGAAGGGGCAGATGCACAATATGATCCAGGGGAATTGTCTCCCTCTGTATGGACAGATGTGTCACAAGGCTGTGTAGAATCTCCTGTGATAGCTCAGAGATACAACAGAAGCAGTACCCTACAGGCCTCTCACAACTAGTGGTGATTCATCCTTGACATCAGAATTGTAACACCCCTTACACAACAGCCTGAGCAGAGCAGCTGCTTTTGAATGTCGATTCTTACAGCAGTTTCATGATACACACCAAACCCTGGTACCCTAGTGCTTTATAGTACCTCAGGGTTTTAAAAGGAAGTGTCTTCTTTAGGTCATTGCAGTCAGATTTTTCTGTGGATCTTCGTGAGACCCTGGCCATGACCAGGTATCTCATGACTGTAGGAATCAGAGACACCAAAATCAGTAGAGAACTTGATATTATCAGATCAAAGGATCAACACAAGCCCATACTGCTACTAGATGCATCATCAACTGCATAGAAAATGTTCTCTGCCACCAGAAAACCAGAGTCCAATCAAGACCTGCATCTAATTTTCAAGCCTTGAAAAGCCTGGAAATCTTTGGTAGTTTCTGACTGGGAAAGGAAAGCCAGGGCTTTGGGAGTGTTGAAAGGAAACAGCAAATGGTCAAAGAGCCACAGGAGTGATGTTTCTGGACAGTATCAAGGGAGAGAAACAGTCATATAGTTAATTTTAGCCCTAAATAATTTGCTATCTTAAAATGGAATGGCTATGAAATGTTAATTAAAACAAAAAAAGGAAAACAGAACAACAAAGAAAAAGTTAATGCACACAGTGTCTGCAAGTCGTGGCTCCTCAGATATGGGTTGCCAGAAGTGGGGCCGTACAACCCAGGTTGTGCAATGTCAAGCTCGATTCACATAGCTCCTCCAGGATAGAGAGAAGGATTTGGAACTGATTAATATAAAGAATTTGGATACTGAGGTTGTTGCATACAATCCTAGGACAAGTAATGATTGAATTTATTCACCTACTTTAGAGAGGTTCTGATTACTGATAAAAGAAGGGGAAATGAACAGACAGGGAATGAGAGAGAAAATGCAAAGCAATATCTGTTAAGGGAGCAGGCAGAGTAGAAGCAGGTAGTATAGTTACTCAGCTCCAACATTTTTGTCCTTTCTAGACCTTACCAAAGACCAAAGTTTAGCTTTTACAATGAGTCAGAATAGTCTTGTGTTTATACGAGCAGCAGGAACTTCCTGGATGTTAGGGAGCTCACTGGCACCTAAAGATTTTCTGCAGCTGTTCTCCTGTGTAGCTACAAGGTCTCCAAGGAGTGCCAAGTTTGTGCCAAACACCTGCCATCTTAAAACAAGGAGAGGAAGAGGAAGGAAAGGTGACAGGCAATAACACACCACCTGAGCTGCTTCAGAACTGGTACTGCAGATTCTCTTCTAGGGTAGCATTAACTTCTGCCACTGAGATGAGTCCTTGGCACTGGCTTGACAGCACCAATTAATTCTGGAAGACAAGATGAGCCTTCATGCAGAGACCTCCATCAATCCAACTTCCCTTCTCTATCTCCAGCACCAGCAGGGACTTCCATGGTAAGAAAGAACTGACGCATTTCTGTACCACCTCTGCACATCTCCACCGTGAGCTTTCGGACACACGTTAGCCTGAAACCAAAACTAAAACTTGTCTTTGTTTAACAAAACATGGAAATTGAGAGTGGCAGAAGCCTGCCCTCCACCTGCTTTAGAAACATGAAGACTGCAACTACTGCAGAAGACTCCTGCTTCAGCTAAGCTGTAGAACTGTCTCCCAGAAAGACAAATGGATGCTTCTCTGCCTCCTGCAGCTTAGAAGAAAACTTGAATACCTCACTGAGAGGTGAATATCACAACAGCAAACCAGCGACTGTTTAACAAATGAGATGTTTCTACCATCCACCTTTACTGTAATCTTGCCTCAGTGTGATACCCACCACCACCTTCTGACATTGGAGGGAAACAAGGCAGGCAGGAAAGAAAATTTCATTGCAATAATTTACTGCTAGCAATGGGAAAGTGAATAGCATTAGCATGATTACACTATAATTTAATTACAGAAAATTATTATTGTGATCATCTAACTCAGGACTATTAGAGGAGGATAAACAGGATTGTAACTTCATAATTTTGTCTCCAAGAACATCCTGTCACTTTTGTAGGTGCATTTTCACTTTGCAGGAATAGGAAAGGTCTTCCTCTCCCCCTGCACTTAATGACTGTCACCACAAGGAGAGATACTGAGTGTAATGAAGCAGCTGAGTTGGATCTGTTATTAGGACATGAATGCCAGATGTATTTTCACTACCAAACCACACTGTATTCAACAATAAAACCTGTCAGTCGTTCCATGTGTTTCTGCACATCTCCAGAACATTTACAAGGCACCACTGCTTACCAGATAGTACTTGCCCTGCATTAACTTTTGAAAGGGAAGTAAAGCATTTAATTTCTACCAGTGTTGGGGAATGAGGTAAAAGCATGAATTGCACTTGGAGTGCTTCTATGCTTGCTCCTCTTCAAACACAGAGTTACAAATTAGTTATTTGTGAGGTTCATATTTAGAATTTATTAAAAATGCAAGGAATTAAGTTTTCCTTTGCAAAATCAGGTGTTGGAGGATTGGCATTTCAGTGGTTTTAAGCAAAAAAGGATAGTGGGATTGGTGGGTTTTTTCTGTATACCATCAGATGATCTTACTTAACATCTATCTGAAGAGAAGTAGAATCTGAATCACAACAAAGGCTTTATTTTCTTTGTAAACTCTTAAACTGGGACTATTTAAAAAGTGAGAGTTTTGTAATCCTTTGCTGTATTTGTAAGTCTAGGTACCTCAAATGCTATTTGAAATTGCTGAGTATGGAGAAATGCTCTGGAGAAAACAGTATTGTTAATATACCATTCGTTTGCACTCTGCATGTGAATTGAATTGTAAAAGCAGATGCAGGCTGTAAGGTGCATTGTCAAAGTCTGAAATAATCCCATAGAATTGTTTTGAAGTCACTCTTCTGGTTTTCATTCTGTTTTGGCAGTTTTGGACATTTATTTACTTGCTTGAACTGTGAAGTGAATGATAAATTAAAAAAATTTCTCTTTCTACAATGAATACTTGGTTCTTCCTTGAACATTTGCCCTTGGTGGGTCTCAAAATTTGTTAGAGTTATCAGTATTTTTCCCATCCTACACCTATGGGGGAAAACCCCTGAACAGATGCAGGAACTGGCTCAATGTCATCCCATGCACGTAGCAGATATTCCCCTGCCTGAGGCAACTCTTAGACCCCCCAGCAAAAGGGAATAATTCCTGAGCATTTAATTTGCTATCCCTGAAATACACAGATTCAGGAAAGAGGGTTTAGCTTTGATAACTTGTTTCTGTTAAAAGATCTAGAGTTGAAGGGACCATGACAGCAATTATTAAGCTATTTGAGAAAAGTGATTTGGGGATTAAAATAATGCTGAATGTAGTATGCAAATGAGGATCCACCTGTTAAAGGAAACTCAAATGTCAGGAAGATTTCAAACAAAGCCCATATCTTAATTCTTATTACTTATGGATATGCAAATGCATTTGTGTAGGAAAGAAAGGTTTGCAACAAACGTGTGCTCAGAAGGCACTCACAGAGAAATGTTTTCTACCTCATCCTGTTCTTCCTTCCACTACACCCCCAACAGGGATTCAACCTAAATAGGTCACGAATTTACTAACTTTGATGTGAATGATAAACACTTCATCTCCTACTCTACAAAGTCTGTTGCTTAATATTTATAGGGATTGAGGAATACTAAGTTATTTGAGAAGAAGCATTTATGTTCCTACAAAACCAGGGGAGGAATGGAGGGGAAAACATTGTCAAAGTTTACAAAGCCATCAGATTGTGAAGAATCTTGTGAAGGCATTAGATGGTGAAGGAACTAGTTATTTACAAAAGGAACTGACTTATTTTAATGAACATATTTCATGAAAGTTTAATATTGTCTTAGATTGAGCATCTGAAATCTCAGGGTCCTGAAACAAGATAATTACATGTGAATCTCTACTTTCCTTTTTCATCTAACATTGCTGTTAAAAGTATTAACTCTAGCAACTCAAAGAAAAAATAGATCTTTCGCATGTAGAGCTTCAAAACTTTTGGTTTATGCAAGCTTCTTCATTTTAGAGTTTTGCTTCATCTTTGAAGTGCCGACACTGGGCTTCTGTTGGAGCCCTGACTGACATGATAAATCACCAAGTTTATCAGAGTTCTGGGATTCTTCTCTCTGAAATAAAAGTGAATGAAGCCTGCAGACAGAGAGCATGATAGTTAGGGTGCCTCAGCCTGGCATAGAGCAGAGATTAGGCAACAGGAGCTCTACTTTCACCAGAGGAGGAAAGCTCTGTCTTGCATCCTTTGTCTCACCCTCAGCCCCCTTCCAGTCCACAACCCTGTGGCTATCCCCACACTCCTTACAGTTCTAATCTGCTGTGCATTGGGGTTTTTGGTATTATTCTTCACCTTTCCATTTTTTCACTCTGTTTATGTACAGGGATTGTTTTCCTCTGCTCTCTGACATTCAAAGAGAGATTTTATTCTGCCTAATACTCTGCCTGCTGTATCTTACCACTTAATACCCCATCATACCCTAGTTGGAGCAATTTGTGCTTCGGCATCTTGGAAGATTTTCATACGCTTTCCACTGCCAAATTACTGTTTTCCCTTTCTCATCACCTCTGGTCTCAGTCCTCCTCAGTTGTGCAGATGGAGATGGGGAAGAGTTGTATAATTAAACATTAACATGACAGCATATACATTTTTCAGTTGGTGTGAGTGTGCCACAGACACGTGCCTTAGCACACAGGCTGTTCTTGCAGGAGCTGCTGAGCACAAGTCTTAGATTATCAGTACTACAGAGTGCTGTGAAAGATATCAGTACACATTGAAATAATAGTAAAAACAATTTGAAGTGTGGGAAGGTTAAAGTTCAATTCCTTGCTTTGCCATCAGCTTCATATGCCTTCATCTAAATACTTTGTGGCTCCAGCCCACTGTGCCTTTAACCTGTCTACCCTCAAGGGTAACCAGGTTCATGAATTGCAAGGTAGAACACAATGTCAAGATCCATTAAGGAAAAAAAGGAGGTTGAACTTGGGTTTTGTCACATTTTAGAGTACCCCTAACATCCAAAATAGAGTATAAGGTGAGAGGTGGGGGTACAGGTACTATGTTGTGCTTTATTTTGAGAGACAGGTGGTCATACCAGCCCTCTCTCTAAAAGGATGCTCCAGGTAGGCTCTCTTGGTTAGAAGTGAGGTCCTTCCTGGCAGGACCTAAATCCTTATGGGAATTTAGGCCCAGATCTAGTAGCTAAGAGCTACCAGAGCTAGAAACTCACGATCATAGCGAAGAACTGGAAGCTCCTGAAATAGTGTAGCCATAATAACCAGTTAGAGAAACTCCATCATCAACAGGCTCTAATCCTTTGGGGTGAGCTGGGAGGACTTCTGATAGTAAGGCCGTAGTCTGTAGTAATCTGTCGTAGCCTGTAATGCCCAGCAGGACTGGGAGAGTTTTAAATCACATGGGTTACTTTATGTTTTGATCTCTAGGGGTTGGAAGCAGGACACATGATGCAGTTTGCAATAACCCTGCAAAGACCTGGCATAAGTACCAATTTCTTCTGCAGAAAGACCTTATTTAGTGAACATACATACCTTGTCATGATTTCCACCCCAGAAATATGCATATTTTTGAATACTATTGGCCTACAGAGGTGCACAGAACTGGACAGTCCTGATTCAGTTACTAAGGAATGCACAGACTTGCAGAGGGGTACATAGTGCTGGCTGGATGATTCCCCTGTTATAAGGCAGCTTTAAATTAGAACAGTGTGCAAAATGAGGCTATCTTTGCTGGCCTTGAGTTGAAATAAATCTTTTCCTTTACCTCTGTGGTTCATGTAGTACTGGAAGTTTGCAGAGACACATTGCTTTCCCTACTGCATAAAAATGGCCTCAATAACTCAATACAGCTCTGTTACCTGTAAATCACAAGTATCCATTTTTTATCACTTGTTCAAACAAAACAGAAATAGTAAAAAAAGACCACTACATCCTTTGCTCAGAAATGTCTGCAACCTCCCCAGGTAAGCTAGAATTTCTGCTGCCCCCCAGTATGGACCATTTGAAATGTTTACCTTAGTCATTCTTTGAGAACTTAATGCACTGTAGTAGGAAACTGCTCATGCCCTTCAGGATAAGCCTCTCTCTCTATGTTACTCAATTAGTAAGTACTTCCTGGAATGTTTTGAAATTTAGAGCTTGCTTCTAAGTCAGTAGTTTTTCCTTAACTGCTTCTAAGAGTATTTTTGAAGAAGATTTAAACTTTAAAACTCTTTGTGGCAGAACTCCTCCCATGCAACCATTTTCCTCCCTGTGAGAAACAGCTTACTTTCAACTTTGGCCAGCATCAGGTTATCAGCTCTGCTCTCCTAAGCGCCACTGACTGCAAAACTAAGTAAGAGTTATCTTTGTTTCTTCAGAAAAGGAAATGTACAAATGCACCTCAGTATCCTCTTACAGAGCAAGTTCAGACCCACACCTTGTTGGCCACCTCGGAGTCACAAGCCTCTTCAACGTTGTGCAAGTGACTACAAAATCACAGGAGTCCTTAGTCGTGGAGTAGATCATCAGCATCCCATGGCAGGGGCGCAGCATCAGAGAGGATAGAGCTTGCTGACCTCATAATCAGCTCCTCAGGCTTGATATGCAGAACATGAGATCCCAGGACCACTTCCTGGGGCTGGACCCCAGCTGCACTTTGGTCAGATGGACATTCAAACCTTTTCCTCGTGTTCTAATTTCTGTGTAAGGAAGATAACCTAAACAGGCAAACAGGGAGCTTTGGTGGACTCCAGAATGGCCCATATCATTGCTGATGCTCCATGAGAGAACTGACTGCACTGGGCAGCACAGCTTCCCTGAGGCCATCAGGAAGGACATATTTCTTTTTCTTTTAGCTATTTTCCCAGCTAATACAGAAAAATCTCTATATTATATGAACTCTGTATTAAGATGCTGAACAACAACAAAAAAAATTATCTCATGTTGAGAAGCCTTAAGATAGAATAGAAATGCTTATGGCACTGCAAAATAAAATATTCATAAGGCTTTACACCATAGCAAGGATACACAGAAGAGGAGATAAGAAATAAATGAGGAAACTCTGGCTATGAAAAATTTCCCAGCTGGCTACATACCGACTAAGGGTCAGATCTGGGAGGGTAACCGTTATTTTCTTCACAAGAAGTGCCAGGCAAAAGTGACTGACAACGCTGGGTGTTTAAAGGTGATCTCCAGCTCAGCCCAGACTCTTCCCTTTGAAGATTCAGTGTAACTTCTCGAAGGAAAATAAATTCACCATATCAAATCCCTTTCATCAGCCCACTCAATGGGAATCTGCCTTCTCAACTGTAGCCTGCTCCACTCTTTGTTTTTGAAAACTCTCTCCCCGAAATACCCTCCTTGCAACTCACTCTCCTCTCTGGAGGGCTCCCAGGAGAACTGGATGATCTTCCCCCTCATTGTTTAGTTGTTCACCTCAGTTGGAAGAAAAACAATTATCCTTGACTGGGCCAAGCCCAATGGTTCTTCCTGGGCCAGTTGTTTTGTAATGGACTTGTCTGCAAACACTGCATGGCTGCTTCCAAGTTGTAGGATAGTCTCTGCTTGGAAAGGGGAATGGCACATCCTTTGAAAACAGACATGAGACTAACACATATGTTCCCCTGGCAGTCATGGAAAAAACCAGAAAGCCTCATTAATATATCTGATGTGTAAGGATAACGTATTGTGATTGAAAAGCAGGCAAGGAAAAGAGCAGATGTTATTTTCATGTAGTATTTGTTAGTTGTTTTCCAGTTACAGGTAGAAAACCACTTGTCTCGGCTTTTTCAGACTTAACATCACCCTAATGGCAGAACAGCCTTTCTGTTGTCAATTGAATGTTTTTGATTTGCTGAATGGACATTTTCTTATACATTTGCCTTTTTCTGTTTTCGTAATTAAATTTGTTGCCACAAGCTAGACAGAATAGGGACAGGTTTTGAATGTTTGGCACTTAGCTTTGACCTAGAAAGCTATCTGAAAATATGCACTGTACGAGATTTCTGAGTAGTCCCTCTCAATTAGAGTTAACATGGGTACAGTTGAACAAAAATTTTATGCTCCCATATTGATACTAAGCATATGCTTCTAGTCAGTGTTGATTAGTCTACTCAGGAAACAAGATGATGACATGAACATGAATATTCTCATCCTCCTATATAGATTAAAGTGAAGATTTTTTAGATGTGACTGGAGGCTTTTGTTGCAGAGCATGAAACAGTGTAAAGGGACAGATTTCTTTTTCTTTTAATTAAAGAATAAAACACCAGCCTCTGGAAAACCAGATCCTTTGAAACCGAAAGACTGACATAATGAAAAAGACTTCTGAAAAAGGTGATCTGACCACGCTAATACCAGAGCTGGAGTCTCAAGCTGTTTATACCAACATTATTTTGTTTTGCTATGCAATTCACATTCATAAAGTCCATTTTTATTGACTCTGCACAATTTGTCAATCAGCAACTGGGATCATTCTATAATTCCATACCAGACAAACAGCTCCTTCATAAATATATTTATAAAGTACCTTTATCTGCAAATACTTATTTCTGCAGAAAAAAAACAATAAAATGCCACAGTACTTTAGCAGATGCTGAGTAGATTAGAGGGGTGATTTCTAGGGCAGAAGATGCCAAGACTGAGAGCAGGGCAAGAGGACTTGCTTCCAGAGCTGTTTATCTTCCTCTGATATGTCCCATTGTAAGAGAAAGCTAAAGCTAACTCCATGAGCAGCAAGGATCTTAGATTCACAGTAGCACTAAGGATACCACTGAGCCAAGGTAGGTCTGCAAGTGAATTGTTAACCCAACATAAGTAATTTCAGTACTGCTTGTGGCCACTCAGAAGCTAACCAGTGCTTGCTTCCTTGCTGTGTGAAGGTACATAGCAACTTACTAGGCTGTAGGACCAGTGGTAAATTCCATTGTGGTTTCCACAGCTGCAGTAGGAGAGTGGGGTAATTAGTTGTTTCTGGATGCAGAGTTGTAACCACATACTGCCAAATTTAAACAAACATGGCTGACATAATTGCCCCTGCTATTGCCATGCTTCAGCTGTCCTACTCACAGGTTGCAGTCTGTACAAGCTATTAAAGAGCACTGCAGATATACTTTATACAATCACAGATTCATTCCTGGCTGGATAACTCCACTGCAGGTTTTCCCCAATTCTTGCATTGTTCTTGTTGATGTCTCAATACCGCTATGTCACCACCACTGCCCAAGGAGAGCAGCTGGATGACTTTAGCAGTTCATTTTTGATCCTTATCCAAAGAGAAGGAAGGAAAATACATGTCTTTTGGGATTTATTCTCTCCCTAGTCTGGAGTTATGCAGTATTTACCACGAGGAAGAAGAAAGTGGTGAGTCATGGGCATGTCTTAACAGAAGAGATACAGGAGAGTGAACTTGGAGAAAAGTGTGATTGCAGGAATCAGCTAAGTAGGCAAACAACTCTGAAGCTTTGGAGATACCCAAAAATGGAACCAGAAGTATGAGTGGAGTAGAGGGAAATAAACTCCTTAGATGAAAGGGCATGCAAAGTGCAGATTTTGGCAAAGTCCTGCAGTAAAAGCCTTGTACGTCTGTGGCTGAGGGTGCAAGAGTACATTTAGCAGTTGTGGGTAGTTATGTTAAAAGAGCCAACCACTGCAGGGGTGAAAGTCCAAAGAGAAGAATTAATGGTCTTTGGTGCTGTTGGTCTCTTCAAATGTTTATGGCACTGCTGTCTCAAAAGTATCAAAAGTGCCTGCAATGGACATGGAAATAGCTGTGTACTTGCCTGAGGAAGCATTGCACGCATCCCTGTACAGAGGAGACAGATTGCACCTCTACCTGGCATTTGCTGGTTCTGAGCTGACCATAGCAATAAGTTACAACTAACTAAATGGCTGGTTATTTTACAAATTTAATTTACAACTACCATCAGTTTCTCAACCTTAGAACCTGTCATAAAGCAGAGCTGATTTAGAGCAGCTAAAGATTTGCTCTAGGAATTCATCCCTGCTTGTACCTTTCTATTGATCACACTTCAGAGAAAGGCTCAGAAACTGAGGACAAATCATTCCTGGATTCTTTGAAGCAGTATTTGCTAACCTTCTCAGACCTATTATTTCAAGGCCCTATTTTTTGTTGATACAGCTGTAACTGAGGTTTATATTTTATATGCTTCCCTTTGCTCTTAGACTAAAACCTACACAAATTTTTGTGAATTTTCCTATTTTTCTTTTTTTTTATGCTCCCCACAGGAGTGAGACAGCTCAAACACTTAGCACTTGTACCTCTTTTCACTTCTCATTGATCTATGACTGCACATTTTTAGCATTGTTTATCAAGGTGCAGAAAAATCAGTAGCCTACAACTTTTTGCATGCTTTTTCTAACTATTTACCATTTCTTACCATTTTTTGCTCTGGAGTATTCATAGATCAGTGATCAGTTAGATATCCTGGACTACTGATTTATTTGTGCAGACATGCCTGGTTCCTCACTTAGCATGTCAGCCTGTTAGGAATGACTATTTTTGGAAATGAAACAGAGAAGCCATACAGTAAATTTCTGGTGTCATTTTAATGGGTACAACTGTGTGGCATCCCTGTTACTACAGTGGAAAAGAGATACTGAATTTAGATTTGGGTGTTTCAAATATCTTATTTCAAGAAAAGGCTTATTTGTTTTGATTTTCCAATTTGTAAAAAAAACAATAAAATTTGTCACCTAGTCAATTACTGACTTTTTTTGTCTGCATTGCATGAGCCAGTTCTTGTGTAACAGCATGGAAGTGTATCTGTGGGAGCAGTGTGCCTGTGGAGCTCAAGCATGCGCCCAGAGTTAAGCAAGCAGGTGCTGCTTTACCCATGAAGAGTCAGTTTTGGACAGGAAGAGTTCATCCTTGTTCCACTGAAGTCAGTCGATGATGTATCCTTAATTAAAAAATTTAAGTAGTAGCAGAAATGCCTAACAAGTGAGTTGCACTATGACAAAAGACACCTGAGCTCACACTACGTATGTTTTTGGTGAGAAAATAACTGTTTTGCTAAAACTGTGATTACAGCAATGTGTCAATTCTATCCACACACTTCTTTTCCAGTTCATTTTGTGATCATTTGTCTATCCTGCTTACCTGCCATTTTCCATCTGATATTCAGATTATAAACTATTTTGAAAGGAAAATGCCCACACCTTCTGTCTGACCAGCATTCAGCACAATGAGACCCTGTTTGAGCTGGGAATCCCATACACATCTAGACAAAAACTTCACCTTGAAGCCAGATGGGAAAAGGACATTATCAGTTAGGGCAGGGATGATATGGATATTTTGAGTTAATAGATATACAGTTCTGGTTTCCTTCAAGAGAACTTAAGGCAGGAGAGAGGTAAAGTGTAGAAGAAATCCACCATAGATGTGAATTTTCCTCTGATGAGCTGGAGCGCCTCATAATATCTCAGTGTTAAGATAAAAGCTGTGTTGCAATCTAACTCATGTGCTTCATTAGTAAACATTAGGCCAATTCTAAACTTGTGCCAAAGAGAGACAATGAAAGTGCTAAATTGAATGGCTTTTGACCAAGAACCGCTCACTAGCTTCATAACCCGAGTTCCCTAATTGCAATATGACTGGCAAGCATTGGCAAATGACATACACCTACAGGTGTAGGAAGTACTAATGAGCTCTACACCAACACCACATGGTTGGCAATGTAAGCTTGGGTGCTGGTGTGTCTGAAAGAGGGAAGCTGTTGATGTTGATGTAATTTTGTAACTCACCAGCTGAATAACATGCACCTGGAATCAACTGGTGAATTTGTTGGAGTGTTTCCCTTATAGCAGACCTTGCCCCAGCTAATGATATGAATGCCAGCCTGGAGAAGGTTTGGTCTTTTCTCTGCTCCTGCTCGGTCCCTTGAAGGGTCAAAGTTGCAGAGGATATTGTGTGGACACAAAACTGCATCCACAGCTCAGTGAAGTCAGTGGAGAGACACACAGCCTCTTCAGGCTCAGCTTTGCTTTGCCTGTAAGATGTGCTCAGCCAGCTAAAATGCTAGTGAAAAAGTTCTCTGCCTGTGTGTCCTAGTTTCACGTGGGATAGAGCTGATTTTCTTCTTAGTAGCTACAAGAGTGCTGTTTTGGATTTATTATGGGGTTTGTTATGAGAAGAATGTTGATAATATGGTGATGTTTTTAGTTGTTGCTAAGAAATCAAGGACCTTCCAAATTCCCATGTTTTGCCAGTGTGCAGGTGAACAAGAATGTTGGAGTGAGCATAGCCAGAGCAACGGATCCACATTGACCAACAGGATATTCCATATCATGTAACATCATGCTCAGCATATATAGCTGGAGGAAAGAGAAGGAGGGGAGAACATTCGCAGGGATGGCGTTTGTCTTCCCAAGTAACCATCATGTGTGATGGAGCCCTGCCCTCCTGGAGATGGCTGAACACCTGCCTGCTGATGGGAGGTAGTGTAGGAATTCTTTGGTTTGCTTTGTTTGTGCATGTAGCTTTTGCTTTACCTGTTCAACTGTCTTTATCTCAGCCCACGATTTTTCTCACTTCTGCCATTCTGATTCTCTCCCCCATCCCACTGGGAGGGAGTGATCGAGCAGCCGTGTGGTGCTTAAGTTGCCAGCTGGAGTTAAAACCATGACACTGTAACACACACTTTAATGTCCACAGAAGGGCATTCTGTGGTCTAATAGCAGACCTTGGTCCCAACACAGGGTATCTGGACAAGCCTGGTATTTAGATGTCAGGTCTGGAAGTCCCTTCTGGCTTGAAGCTCTGAAACTGGGATAACAAATTGTTGGTCTATTTGACTGCAGAGCCTGATATCACTCTAGTGTAGAGAACAAGAAATCTTCTGCAGAGGCTGACTGCTGCCACAGCCTGTCTGGAGCCCCATCACTAGAGATTTTGGGTTTTATTGGGATATAACTCATGCAGTAGAAAGTGGCTTCAGTATGTACATGTATATTCATGGTGCAACATCTCCAATCTGAAGTCTGTCCTTCCTTAATTTTCTAGAATAGCCAATAGTTAAGAGCACAGAAGAGAAGGAACATTTTGACCATGGCACATGAGTGATTTTTCTCCCACAGGTCAGAATTTCAGGGACATTCAAGGCAGTCCAGATCAGGCACAGAACAGATGCTGAGGTCCTCTGAAGGCCACTGTGCTGTTGTGTTAGAAGATCCAAACTGTCTGTGTGGGGTAGAATGGTGACATCAGAGCTGCTAAATCAGAAAGCTGGATCCCTGCAGCTGACAAAATCACCACCTCCTTCAGGTACCTCTTGTTTCAGGAAGATGTTGACAGCTTGTGTACAAAGAGGTGGCCCACCAGAGCAGTTGGTCCTTGTTATTCTGGCTGCTGTCATATCACATCAGCAGGACAGGACTTCCAGCTTCATTTCAGAAGAGCATTGCCTTGGCCAAGCCACCTTGTCACCCCTGAGCTCACTCTTACTGAAGGAAATCTGCCTCCAGCAGTTTATAGGCTAAATATGGGTTTTATTTCACGTACATCCTGATGGAAATGTTGTATCTCTTGTGTCTTGGTTGTGTGACAGACAGTCACCCAGGGTGCCCTGGTAGGTGAACAGGAGAAGCCAGTATCCACTGGGAAGGGGCTACTGCTGATCCTTAGAGCAAAAGTGCCCCATGGAGGTGACACAGGGGTCAGGCATCTTTCTGAAAGTCCCTAAGGCAGTGGTTTGTGTTGTGGTGTAACAATGGAAAGAGGAACTTTTAGCTTTTTCTTAACCAAAATTGCATAAAGAAAAACTTTTTGGAGGTGAGTGTAATATTTTCATTTGTGGCTCTTTGCCCTGTGTGTTGACCAGTGATTGGACAAAAGTTACTAAAGTCATTTGTTAATATTGCTAATGTGATGACTTCTTTTTTTAAATTTTATTTTATTTTTAGGGATTAAACGCAGAGCAGAACAAAGCCATTCCTCCTTTCGGGGCCATACACATAGAGTGTGGATAACACAGGGGCTTGAATGCTTCAGAATGGCATTCAATTATGGTTAAAACCAAGAACCATTTTCTATTATTTCATATTAATTACATCTTCTGCAACTGTGCATATTGTCTGTATTTTCAGTGCCACTCCATGTGGAGAGAATGAAGCCCCATTAGAACTGATCCTTCACAAACTGAAAGGTCCTTGTAACAAGGACTTTATCACTTTACAAAAAAGCTGTGAAATACTACCATATTTTATTTTTAACATTGTGATCACATTTTCCTGGTACCAAGCAAAGCAAAAAGCAAAATACTCGAGAAGAAATTATTTTTTGCTTATGTATATATGAAAAGAGTTGTCAAGTATGCCAGAAAAGCTAGAATTTTTCAGGAATTTCAAGGGTTATGCTACACAAGGCAAACCTACATGCTGCTTAGTAATTACAGATGTAATGTCATGTGTGCACTTAGGTGTATGTAAATTGAATAGAAAAATAGGATAGATGTTGGTGGCTCACCATTATTATAAAATGCAATATTTTTTTTGTATTAAAAACTTTTACACTCCATGTTAAAAGCAGAAAGATAATAAAATAGGATCTCAAAAATACATCATTGCTGTCAAAAGCTCAGGAACCTAAAAGAAGCTGTAAGATTTTTCAAGTGGAAGTTGCTCTGCAATGAATGCTCTTTAAAAGCATTGGCTTTCAAGCCTTCACCCAAGTATTACATATGAATTCTCTACACGTTTTTTCCTGCACACTGGTGGACTTTGTAAAGCAGAAAGGAGCAATTAAAAATCTCTCTGTGATGTATTTATGCTTATCCAAACTAATCTCGAACTAATCTTGAATTTTACATTCTGCAGAGTGGCAAAAGCAAGCTATAAAAAGAAATAACAGTTCGAGACCAGAGGCTTCTTTTTCCTCAAATCTCATATTGTTAGAACTGGGTTTAGGGAGGATGGGAGAGATCCATAACCATTAACAGCACATTAATTTTTCCCATTAGGCTGAAGTGTAGAGAAGTGGCCTGCTACAATTCTATTTTTATTATGGCCATCCTAACGCCTGGAAGGATGATATGTCAGCTGCAGAAATACCAGCCTACAAGCTGTAACAAATTATTGCCAATAAAGAGGCTTCTGAATAGCTAAGAAAGATCTTAGTGACAGTTTCTCCTCTCAGTAGGAGTCGGGCTCCTGTTTAGATGTCAACACCACAAAGTGAGCACTCCAAGTGGTGGCTCTTTGGTGTTGATCTACAGGCAGCATTAGAAACATCCTAAAACATCTGTATCAAAGCTGCTATTTTGGCATAGTGTTGATCAATAAACATGACCAATGCTCCTCTCTACTGTAATTTATGACAAAATCACAAAAGGACTGCAGCACAGCTTCCGCCTCCTGCCAAGAGGCGAAGGCACAAAAACTTGGCATCAGCTGTGTGTGGGAGGATGAATGCCTTTCATTAGTCCTAATGTGAAAAGAAAGGGAGACTCCTAAAGATTTCTAGGTCATCCTCATGCCCAGTTCCCGTTGCTAGTAACAGAAGAAAGAGTATTTGGATGCTTTATTTAGCACTGAAAATCTCAACAAATAGGCACTTCAACCTTAGAAGGCAAGTCTGAACATCTTCCAACTATACTGTGGCAGTATGTCTGAGTAATTGCTGTTATTCCATGCCATTTGCCTTTTTTGTAGAGACAGGTCACAGCTTTTTCATCCTCTGTACTTTTGAAGCACTACTTTTCAAGAATCTTATCATAAAAGAAATTATGTGGAAAAACCAAGCCATCTCAAAGCTATTAATCAGTATTATTTATTTTTTATGTGCTGTGGCAATATCAATTAGTGCTGTCTAGCTTTTGTTGTTGGTACTGAGGTACACTTGTTCTTGGGAAAGTAAAAGCCTTTCTGCAGTTGAAGACAGCTTGTGTTTTGTTGGTAGCATTAAAAGATCAGCTAAAGGCAGAGGCTGTGGCCCTGGTTATTCCGATCCACATTGCTCTAAGTAGAATGGGAAACAGTTTTTCAAGTTTGTGAACATTGCTGAGAGTAAAAATGTTTTTTCCCACTTCTGCATCAGATTGTAATTGAGATATTCGTAATTTCTGTTTAAAAATGACCTATTTTATCATTTAGACTGGACATTAACGTCCAGAAGTTGATTCTTTTTTTGCATTTCTCTGCCATGTCAAAGGCAAGGTCAGTACAGAGAAATTCTTCCTCATGAAAGTACTCTTCCACAGCAATCATGCCATGGATCAGCCTTCTTTTTGATAAGTGAATCAGGCAAATTTCTGTAAATTTTCTGTGCCCTGGGAAGGAGCCTGGAGATGAAAATGAAAAAAGTTTAAAACAGCAAAAAGGTATCCCAGGTATTACAGAAGCTGACAATTAAGTCCGTCATTGCTGCGCTTTCCTGGTTGGTAATTATAGAGCAAATGCGTTTTTTTTTTTAAACTGGAAAGCACACTCTGTCAAAAATCAAAACTTTACAAGACAAATGACTTTGATGTATCTCTCAGTTCCTCCGTGGTTGAAAGAGGTGTTGCAGTTTTTAAAGACTTTTGGATTTGTTCAGAAAATTTGGCTATTCTAGAAAGTAAGTGAATTTGTACACAAAAGATTTGTGTTTTTGTCTGGAGTTTTAAAAGGTCAAAATCAACCCCAAATTATCAACTGTCCCTTTTAATTCTTTTTTTTTCTTCCAGATGATCAGTTTGGAAAAACAAAACAAAACAAAACAAGCTAAACCAAATAAGCAAAAAATTCAGGACTGAATTTTAAACCTGATTTGGAAAGAAGATAATTTCAAATTCTTTAATATGATAAATGCAATGATCTTCACATGTCCAGTTGCTGCCCTCTTGTTCTTCCCACATTCCTCCCCAGTGACTTTCAGTACTTTTCATTTGTGCCTTCATCTTAAAGCAATGCTTGTACTTCTCTGGGTTTCTCCTCCAACAGGAGTACAAGACTAGCATCCTTCAGAAACTGCTCATCCTTGTGCTTGACAGGTAGCCTGAATATGGAGAGACCTGGTCTCATCTCTTTCCTGAGCCACTCACCAAAGGGTTCAACCTCTGTGCACAGTGTAGTGGAGACGTGGGCATTAGACACACTGCAGTATGAACTTGTTAACAATTAAGCTTGTCCATACATTTCAGACAAGGTGTGACAGATGAGGAGAAACAGGATTTGATGTGTCAGTTACTGAAGTCAGTTGCAAATCTTCAGTTAGGTTCAGCAGCATCATAAGGACTCCAGGACAGACAGTGTAACATGGGTACGGATATGTAACAAAGGTGATGAGATAATTTACCATCCTATAATAAAATTGAGAAATACCTTCTCAGAGTGACACCTCTCATGACTCAACCAAAAAATACCCAGAAGCCTCTGTACAGAGCAGGAGCCACATTGCAGCACAGTTTTAACTTCTTAATTTTTGTGTCCACAGAATCACAGAATGTGGGGATTGGAAGGGACCTCGAAAGATCATCCAGTCCAATCCCCCTGCCAGAGCAGGAACACCTGGATGAGATCACACAGGAAGGTGTCCAGGAGGGTCTTGAATGTCTCCAGAGAAGGAGACTCCACAACCTCCCTGGGCAGCCTGTCCCAGTGCTCTGTCACCCTCACAATAAAGAAGTTGCTTCTCAAGTTTAAGTGGAACCTCCTGTGTTCCAGCTCACACCCATTACCCCTTGTCCTATCATTGGACATCACTGTGAAGAGCCTGGCCCCATCCTCCTGACACTCACCCTTCATATATTTATTAACATTAATGAGGTCACCCTCCAGCCTCCTCTTCTCCAAGCTAAAGAGCCCCAGCTCCCTCAGCCCACCCTCACAAGGGAGATGCTCCACTCCCTTAATCATTTTGGTGGCTCTGCACTGGACTCTCTCAAGCAGTTCCCTGTCCTTCTTGAACTGTGGGGCCCAGAACTGGACACAATATTCCAGATGTGGCCTCACCAGGGCAGAGTAGAGGGGAAGGAGAACCTCTCTCAACCTACTAACCACAGCCCTTCTAATGCACCCCAGGATGCCATTGGCCTTCCTGGCCACAAGGGCACAGTGCTGGCTCATGGTCATCCTGCTGTCCACCAGGACTCCCAGATCCCTTTCCCCTACACTGCTCTCTAGGAGATCATTTCCCAACCTATACTGGAACCTGGGGTTGTTCCTGCCCAGGTGCAACACCCTACACTTGCCCTTATTATATTTCATCAAGTTTTTCCCTGCCCAGCTCTCCAGCCTGTCCAGGTCTCTCTGATGGCAGCACAGCCTGCTGGTGTGTCAGCCACTCCTCCCAGCTTTGTGTCATCAGCAAACTTGCTGCCAGTGCACTCTGTCCCCTCATCCAGGTCATTTATGAATATATTGAATAATACTGGTCCCAGTACTGACCCTTGAGGGACTCCACTAGACACAGGTCTCCAACTAGACTCTGCCCCATTGACCACCACTCTCTGGCTTCTTCCCACCAGCCAGTTAATAATCCATCTCACTACCTGATCATCTAATCCACACTTCCTCAATTTATCAGCGAGGATGCTGTGGGAGACCGTGTCAAATGCTTTGCTGAAATCAAGATAGACCACATCCACTGCTCTACCATCATCCAGCCACCTCGTCGTGTTTTCATAAAAGTCTAGAAGGTTGGTCAAGCACGACTTCCCCTTGGTGAAGCCATCTGACTGCCCCTAATGACCCTCTTATCCTTGATATGCCTAGAGATGGCACCAAGGATAAGTCGTTCCATCACCTTTCCAGGGATGGAGGTGAGGCTGACCGGTCTGTAGTTACCCGGGTCCTCCTTCTTGCCCTTTTTGAAGACTGGGGTGACATTTGCCTTCCTCCAGTCCTCAGGCACCTCTCCCGTTCCCCACGACTTAGCAAAGATGATGGAGAGCGGTCTAGCAATGACTTCAGCCAGCTCCCTCAACACCCGTGGGTGCATCCCATCTGGACCCATGGATTTATGGATGTCCAGATTGCTTAATTGGTCTCTCACCCAGTCCTCATCAACTGAGGCAAACTCCTCTATTGTCCTGACTCCCACTGGGGCCTCAGGGGTCCAGAGCTCCTCAGGATAGCTTCTGGCAGAGTAGACAGAGACAAAGAAGGCATTCAGTAACTCTGCCTTCTCTGTATCCTCTGTCACCAGGGCACCCACCTCATCCATCAGTGGGCCTACATTGCCTCTAGTGAAAGCTCCGCACGAGCTTTGAGGGTGGCCTTGAGGAAACACATCCTGTGGGTGAGTCTCTGAAGGCATAGGTGGAAAGGACAGATCTCTGTCTACAACCTCAAGTTCAGCCTAATTCTCTTAATCAGAATGAGCTTTTTCAGTGCTAAGCTTTTAAAAACTCTGGGCATGCTACAGTCATCCAGACAAACACTGTAAAGTGAGGTTCACAGAAATCTGTCCTTGGTTGGGACACTGATCCTGCTTCAATGACAATGACCAAGGACTCGTGGCTGCAGATCCAGGTGGAGGAAGGCTGTGTGTTCTTCTCCTTATCTCAATGAACAACTGCATACGTACTTGTGGTGAATGTTAAACATACACTTTCCTACACTTGCTTCCTGAAAACATAAATTCTGCAAACTGCAACATAAGCATTCTTCTGACTTCTCCTGATAATTGGTTTAATGGATACTAAGAGCTGGAGAAGCAATGTAGCCTGCACAATTTATTGCGATAGGTAATTACAGAGAGTGTACATGTGCAGCATATTGCAAAGAAAGAAACTTATACAAATGCACACTTACACAAAGCAACCCTAAATCCTGCTTCTGATGAAAGCTCCAAATGAAATTTCCTTATGTACTTCTAATGAAAGTCTTCGATAAAGCAATCCAATCTTAATGTAGTTAGCATCCTTCCAAAGTAACCTTTTACAGTCAACTTTAAAATATTTGGCTAGATATCAGCACTTATTTTTAAATACTCTGAAGATTTTGAGTCACAGTCTAAAAACCTTTAAACAAGGTGGAAGCAATATTCTAATTGCTCACTGTAGGAAAGAGGGGAGCTTCACCAATGGCTTGACAAAACAGGATCAGCGTTATGTCAATCAGAAATTGTTTTTCTCTGTTGCTCCTTGCTCACACTCAGGATCTCTTTCCTGAGGTTACCAAACTGACCTTTTGCCACTGAAAACGAGGAAGCCTAAGTGATTGGCAAATATCCATTTCATCCTGCTGCATTTTTTGACCACAGCCTGATGTTCTTTAATTAGCTTTTAAATTAAACATTTGCTTCTCCAATATCAACAGTTCTACAACACATAGAATTAGTCAAATTAATTAGTCAAATTATCAACATGCAAAATCATCATGCTAAGATGTAGAAGCCATTTATGGGCCAGATCCAAAGCTTAATTAATTTAATTACTACCTTAGCATTTACTTCATTGTTCCTCGGTCCATCCCTGCATTCGATTTAGGGCCAGTTCCCTCCTGGGCTTTGTCATTGCCTTGCTAGCTTGACAGCAGCTCAGGGTCTAAGCAGACAAAAAGGAAGGTCCCAGCCTCGGGGACACATGTGTTGACCATTTCCAAAGGAGCTACAAGAAGTATTCCTCCCTGTCCACAAAGCCTCCGGCATCCTCCTCATCTCTGCAGAGGGAGAGCTGGAGCCTGCCTGGGGGAGAGCTCCTGGCTCTCAGGTGCGCACTGGCCACCTTCCTGCCATGGACATCTGCTGGGACAGGGTAGGGGACCTGTGGAGCAGCAGGCCAAGGGGAGGAAGCAGCCCATGGGTGAAGACATGTTTGGGAAAGTGATTGGTGTGGGGAAAGGGAAAAGGCTGCTGCTGGTGGTGGCCAAGGGTGGCTTCCTTGACAAATTCTGCTCATCTCTTTAGGGTGAGTGGACCTGGGAAGCCCCTTCTGCTGTGCAGGCACTCCATCTGCCTCAGCACTGCTCACCAGGGCAGGACTGTGTCCGGAACACCTCAGACATTGCCCAGATTTATTCAGCTTCTCCAGGAAGTCTTGCTAGCTTTCAACAGCCCTCGGTGTGGGACAGCAGTAATTGGATTATTGTTCAAGAAACATTCATTTACGTGATCATTGTTGGAGGTCCCCCAAAATACAGTCCAGTCTTCTTGAACTTCAGAGGGACTTGAGCTTTCAAGCTTTTTATCCAAGTGGCTCACTACCTGCCAGGGCAAAAAATTAACATATGCTCCTACTTTCCATTTAACAGTCTCAGTATGGCTAAAAGTAACACCTTCCAATAGCTGGATCTCCACCTGAATTTATTGCTGGCTGGCTGCATAGCTGGAAAGTTGGTTTGGCTGTGGCTTCGCTTTGTTACAGGTAAACCAAAGAGCCACTGTCAGCATGCTCCGAGGACTGCATTGTAAGGGCAGCAAATATGAAAGGAAGTTGCCAGTCAGTGGGAGCAGGATTACCAATATGAGCAGGAAAAGTTAGCTGCAGCTTGCAAGAAAAGGAGAGGATCAATATAGTTACTCTAAACTAATGAATTTCATCCACCATCTGCTTTCTCCCCCTTCCAAACTATTCATCTGTGTGCCCTTTTTTAGTTCTTTTCTCACTTTCCCTTCCATCTGTCTTCCTGGATCAAGTCAGTTTATTACAGAGATAATTGTTATTGTCAATAAAGCAGCACTTCAGCACATACCAATCTACTCAAAAGACCAAACCAGAAAGTGATGAAGAAATGGGATGAGGTGTTCAGGACAGCACAGTGCAGACAGGGACTAACACTGCATGAAACCAATCCCTGGAGGCAATGCCTTGGGAAGCACAAAGCTCTTGTCCGTGTAGTCCATTGTCAGCCTGGGATCCAGAAAGTCCATGTTGAGAAGCTCCTTCTGCTGCAGCTGCTGTAGCTGCAAAAAGTCCTGCCACTGTTCTCATGTGTCTCCTCCTTCATGGAAATGAGGAAACTGTTTTTAACAAAGAAAACAGACACTACCTGTCCTCTTTCAAAGCAGGGGTCAGAGGTATGGGTCTTGGCTTCAAAAGATGAAAATAAATGCTTAATACAATTTCAGAAGCAACGTTACCCTTCAATAGGTGACTCAATACCTTTGAAAATCAAGTGCCTATTTTCTGCTGGAGTCAGGTAAATTCAGATATGAAATGCTCAAAATCTGTATTGCCCAGACTCATCTGGCTTCTGCTTTACCAGAATCACATGGCAAAATTCAACCCCTGATAGAAATTTCTTACGTCAAAGATGAGTCTTAGCAGAATAACGATAAGACTGAAGATGATGAGGGGCAGGTGCTGGGTGGCCCAAATGCAACTGGATATGTCCCAAATCTATCAGATCAGGCCTCCTGCCCCTTGGTAATAACCATATGCTGCACTGATCTACAGCAGCAGCTCATTACATCAAAGGGAGCATTTTACTTCTTTGTGCAGTTGAAGGACCAAGTGTGGCTCTTCCAATGACATTTATTTCCAGCCTAGAGTTCCCCTGACATGAATGAAAAACTGGTAAGCCAACAGTGGAGCAAGCTCTGGGTCCCTAACCATGGAAACGGCAGCGTTTTTTTGCCAGCTGTTTACATTGAAATGTAAGAGAGAAAATTTGCTTTGAGAGAAAACCTTTGCAAGCTACTCGCCCCCAACAGTTTGCTCTTTGTAAACCTACCGCAGCTATAAAGTAGACTCATGCAGAAGCCATTTCAGATAGGCAGGCTGCTTGTCTGTGTTATAAATGGTTTACGGCCAGTTGCACAATGAAGCAGGAACTAGGGGAACTGTAGATGAACCCAAGTTTCTAGTCTGAGTCCGTGGGAAGAGAAAAAGAAGATGTCATGAACAATTATAATGCCTGACTGGAACCTCAGAAATTGTGACAGTGGAAGAAAAGATACTCCACCAGTGTTCCTTCATCTTTCCCCTGCTATTGGCAATTTCTTTAAACTCAGCCAGTGGAAATCAGCATCTTCTATTGCCTGTAGCTGAGCAAGGTCAATTGAGAACAAGTAAGAAACTGGCTCTGTTATTTTAGGAGAGGGAAGGGAAGGGAAAGGGCCTGGAAAGTGGGTGTCTGAGGTCTTTTGGAAACAACCATGCTCATCTTTGTCCTGAGGTTGTTTACAGCATCAAACAGTGCTCTGCTTTTGTCTGGAAGCAGGTTTCAAAATGAATAATGGTATAACTCCTCTCTGGCAGAGAGATTATTCTAAAACAAGTCCATGCTGTAAAGTTCAAGGGCATACTAGTCTTTTTGCATAGGTAATAAAGGGCAGCAATTTGGAGATGTGTAACTGGTGTCAGAGTGATGAAAATGGGCAAGAACTTGGCAGTTCAGTACCAGCAACGGGTTTGACAGCTGTCAAATGAGGTAATGAAGGATGTGTTTTCTTGATGGTTGAGTTTAAGGCTACCAAGATGCTCTAAATTCTTGACCAACAGGTACCGCGGCTGGCGCTGCAGGCAAAGGACTTCAGTGGCATCAGAAATCTCACTGGAGTGAATGGGAAAACAGATAGCTGTAATGCTACCCTGCGACTGCTGGTGAGATCAAAGCTCACCATCTGCACAGAGCAGCTTTAAAACTCTTTATTGATCTGCTGTGTCCTTGCCACCTTTCTATGCCCTTGCTTATCAAGGGTAGCGCGGCCATTTTAACACCCCAATGCACTCTCATTGAAAATCTATAGCAATGGTTATGGGTCACTGGGCTGATAAAGTGGGCATCTCACATTGAATCTCACTGGTGGCACTTCTCTCAGTTCAAGAGCATTCGTTGTTGACAGATGGAGTGCAGGTGCTTGAGGTGGGCATTGCTGAACCTGCTTCCTGCTGAGGACAGCAAAAATTGCAGAGACGATGGCTTTGCTGGAGGCAGCACGCGTGCCTTGTGCGCTGCTGGAAGAGAGAAAAATAACTGCAGTCCATTTGTATAAGCTCAGACCTTTGGCAAGTCTTGGTGGAGTGGAAAGAAACACTCTGACTCCTGCTGCTTTCCCTCAGCACTGTGCATTTTACACACACAAGCTACGTGCAAGCAACATTTTCTAATGGACCCGCATTTATTTCCAGTCACAAAAGCTTGCAGGTGAAGCTGAGCTAAGGATAGAAATTATAATAGAAAAATAGCACAGAACCTCAGGACTGACTCTAAAACACAAGTCACACTGCTGTGGAGGAATTTCTGAAGTGCACTGAAGTCACCTTTCAGACACCTCCATTAACATGTGGACTGAGAAGCATCCGCCTTTCACTGCAATTTCCATTTGCTGCAAAGGCAGTCTGCAGGTGCAACAGATGAAACATCTATACGCTGCACATCGTTGTTTCCTTCCCCAAATCCTTCTCCAAGGGACTGCCAACAAGCGTGAAACTATGGAACAGAGGAGCATAACTTTTTTTCCTAGATGTCATTCCCAAATCCTTCTGTGGAGAACTTCACCATTTTGCATTTTGTCTCTAAACTGCTCAAGCTGAACTATCTTTAGAAGAATGAAAGCTTCATAATTTTCTACAAGCAACATTCATGCATTGATACAAAGAACTCAGCTAGCAGAGCACAGTCTTCTTGCTGAAGTTCATGGAACAAGAGCAGCTTTACTGCTGGGGGAGCCCTACATTCCCCACACCCAAACACTGCCTAGAAACACAATTGGTTCTCATCCCGTGCAGTGGGGACAGAGATCACCCAGCTCTCTACCCAGCTGCTCGTGCTGGATGCCTCTGTCAAGTCCAGCCAGGTCTGCAGTGCTGAGCTGGCTGCAGTGGTTATAGCAGGATTCCAGTAGGAAAGAAAAGACTGTAGGATTTTTTCCCTGCTCTTCCTCTGATCTTGACAAGTTTGCTTGCACCCCTGTGGAGCAGAGAAGTGATCCTTCTCTGTAACAGGGAAAATGCGGGCACAGGGACTCTTAGGTCTGGCTTTTCCCAGAGCTGTTCCTGAGATGCAACTTGTCAGTGCTCTCTGCTCATGGTTTGACTTTGCAATCAGTTTATACACAACTGAGTATCTATTCTTACCTTGAAGAGCTGCTGTAATTATCATTGTCTGGACTAATTAAGCAGAAAGCTGGCCCATTCCCCCAAAAGTTGCAGTACCACTACCTGAGGGATTGCTGTAGATTTCAGCATCAGTGTTTCCACAAGGGCAGAGTAATAAATCACAGTGGGGAAAAGCTCCCAAGTCACACAGCAAGGGATGGCTGTGTTGTCACCACTGTCATGACAGGTCTCAGGCCAGCCATGGGAGGTTGCAAGGACCAGCTATGGGAGCACCCACTCTGCTTCCCATCTGGGTTTGTGCAGCCAGCGGTGAGCTGCTGTGGTTGAGTGAGTATCGAGGGACCAGCAAACACAGCTTTGCTGTCGTGGGAGGCGGGGAGGCACAGCGTGCCAGCAGGAGTGGGCTGGAGCTGCAGACCAGTGCTCACCCCCCTCATAAATCAGTGTCTGGCTACTGCCCACAGAGGATGCCTGCATGGGTGTCGCTGCTCTGCTGCAGAGGCAGGGTTGGAAAGGTACCCGAAGGCCTGTGCTTCACGTGCAAATTGTGTCATGAATTACAGCTTGTCCTGGGGAACTGAGCAGCACCTTTTTACTATACAGCTGTCGACAGATCCCAGTTGAGTCTCCTTGGAATTTCAGTTCATGGAATCATAGAATGTTGTGAGTCGGAAGGGACCCACAAGGAGCAGCGAGTTGCTGCATTTATTTTTAAGAAATTCAACCTTTGCTATTCTGCCCAGCACAAAAGATCAGAATACATCTATTTCACCCTTGCAGTGAGCTGAATTATCCCTCACAATGAGAGATGAGACATAACAGTTACAATGGACGGTGAGCAAGAGCAGCTGCTCCCTTTATCTGAAATGAAAATGTTTTCAAAGTAGCATTGCAATCAGCATCCAAAGATCCAAAGAAGATATCCATCTTCAGGCATTATTTTCAGCATTAATTTATCTCGAAAAAGGAAAAAAACCTCCAGTTCCCTATTTAGTATTTAAAAAAAAAAAAAGAAAAAAAAAAGGATTTTTGTGCCAGATGAGAAATCCAAATTCCTTTCAGTGTAATTTAAAAAAGGATAGATCATCTGGCTGTAAAGTCAAGGGCAGCCTCCTATAAATCTCACACACATCCGTGTTTGAAGCCTACTGGTTACCATGGTTACCATGACATTGCTAGTCTTATTTATAGTCCTGTGCTATATATATGGCTTTCCAGAAGGAATAAAAGCGATAGCTGACTGTGAAGGAATCTGGGAACTGCACATTAAAAAAGAGATGCAGAGGGGAAAAAAATCTAATTAAAGAGGGGTTGCTGAGGTTAGATGCTGGCTTTTGCAGCACAGGGCTGTGACTCCATCCTCACATCAGAGCAGGCAGGAGGGATGCAGGTGACCTCGTGGCTCCTTCACCCCGAGCCTGTCCAAAGGACACCCACAGTGAGGGAAAGCCAGGGCGCAGCTCAGCACTCCTGCAGAATGCTGGGGCAGGATTTCCTGGTACAGGTCCACATTCCTGAGGGACAGAAGGGAGCCCATGGGGGACAATGCAGCTGGGAGGAGGGCTGGGGACAGACAGAAGCAACCTCCCACGTCGTCACATATATATATGTGTGTGTGTATATCTATGTATATATATAGCTATAGATATGTATATATTTGGTTTTTATATATATATATATGTGTATATATATATATATATATATATATATATGTAGTGTTATGAAGTATATACATTTTGTTAGGAGAAATGTAAAAAAAAAAAATTCCAAGTGAGTGGCAACATTTGCACAGGGAGTGTCTGGTAATATGGGATAAAGACAAGCCTCCAGGTCTGTAGGAAAAAGGAAGACAGAGAAGGAGAGTTGGAGGTAGATAAAGAAAGAGAGGAAGGAAGGAAGGAAGGAAGGAAGGAAGGAAGGAAGGAAGGAAGGAAGGAAGGAAGGAAGGAAGGAAGGAAGGAAGGAAGGAAGGAAGGAAGGAAGGAAGGAAGGAAGGAAGGAAGGAAGGAAGAGAGAAGGAAAGAGAGATTGAAAGAGAAAAGGAGGAAGGGAGGCAGAAGATCAGATGGAGGGAGGGAAGGCGGTAAGGGATAGAGAAGGGATGAATTTTTAATAAAATACTTCCCCAGTTTTTAATCTCACTCCAGTTCCAACAGCCAGGTTGCTGCCCAGGTCAGCTGTCAGCCCCAAGGGCAGTTTCAGCCACCTGAGGGCAGATCAATTTATAAATAGAAAATGTAATGCTGAAAGTCTTGAAAATGGGAAACAACAACCTTGACAGCTGAAATGCAAACCAACAAGAGAAAAGAAAGTTTATTAAAAATAACTGACATCAGGGGTTTAAATGGTGTCTCCTAAAAAAAAAAAATCAGGATTGATAATA
Source organism: Caprimulgus europaeus (assembly GCA_907165065.1). The sequence goes on from OU015527.1 coordinate 12,421,933, forward strand.
TAGGTTTGATTATAAAATTCTGAGGAGGGAAGGTCTGCTCAGACTACAGCTGAGCTGAAACCTCTTTGGGAAGCAGCTGAAAATGAGGCTGGGTTACCTTTCATAAGAGCACACACCACAGTTTAAAGACTGTTGCTTTAATGGTGAGTGTTTTGCTGATTAAAGACCCATGGGAAAGAATGGAAACTGATGCCCGTAGAAAAAAATGGCTAAAGTCTGACCTAAACAAGAAAGGCAAGGTATTCTGTGACTCTGCTAATGACATTGAGATGTCCCTTTCACTAACTGTATGAACCTTAACTGACACTGGTCCTGACAAAATGTTCATTTAAAATACACTATTTAAACTTATTTTCAAAATTTCAGTTATAAATGCCTTCTGGTTATCTGTCTGTGGAACTGTAAATCTAGGTAATCCGAAGCTCTTAGACCATTTTGATGAGGGAAAACAAGTAAGCACACAAGCAAATCTCCTCATGAACAGGTATTTAATGAGACAATTCCTAGTGTGGAAAAGTGGGCATACTTGGAAATCACCCACCATTTCATTTTCAGTCCCCTCCCCCTCTTTGATGGTGCCTGAGTTTTAATTTAGTTCATTATTGGCAGTACAGGCAGGTTTAGTTAGGGAGTAAGGAAAAAAACACCCCCCAAAAATGCAATAAGTGGAAAAGAATATGAAGAAGGGACAAAACCAGAATTAGGTCCTGTTGTCCTCACTCAATGTAAAGACATTTTTCCAAAACGCAAAGTATTTTGCCTCTTAAGTCACGCAAGCCAGAGAATGAATGTCCCATAAAATACTGTGGATGCATTGTAGCTGAGCTTCAGTATGTATTATAACATCATGGCTGTGCCTCTACGGAGATTTTGCCTCTCTGCAGCAAGCTATGCCAGTCCTGTATAGAAGCAGTCATCACAATGTCCGTGTACTTTTGTTGTCTGCAAATTACTAGATGGCCTAGTGCCATTGCCAGGGATCTGGGAGTCCTGGGGGACAGCAGGATGACCATGAGCCAGCACTGTGCCCTTGTGGCCAGGAAGGCCAATGGCATCCTGGGGTGCATTAGAAGAGGTGTAGTCAGTAGGTCAAGAGAGGTTCTCCTTCCCCTCTACTCTGCCCTGGTGAGGCCACATCTGGAATATTGTGTCCAGTTCTGGGCTCCACAGTTCAAGAAGGACAGGGAGCTGCTCGAGAGAGTCCAGCACAGAGCCACCAAGATGATTAAGGGAGTGGAGCATCTCCCTGATGAGGAAAGGCTGAGGGAGCTGGGCCTCTTTAGCTTGGAGAAGAGGAGGCTGAGGGGGGACCTCATTAATGTTTATAAATATTTGAAGGGTGAGTGTCAGGAGGATGGAGCCAGGCTCTTCACAGTGGTGTCCAATGATAGGACAAGGGGCAATGGGTGTGAGCTGGAACACAGGAGGTTCCACTTAAACTTGAGAAGGAACTTCTTTACTGTGAAGGTGACAGAGCACTGGGACAGGCTGCCCAGGGAGGTTGTGGAGTCTCCTTCTCTGGAGACATTCAAGACCCGCCTGGACGCCTTCCTGTGTGATCTCATCTAGGTGTTCCTGCTCCGGCAGGGGGATTGGACTGGATGATCTTCCAAGGTCCCTTCCAATCCCTGACATTCTGTGATTCTGTGATTCATTGCATCCTTTTGTAATATTCTTTTTCTTTATATTGATTAAATGTAAATTATTGAGGAAAGTAACTCAGAAAACTCCAAGACAGTGGAGGTGATGGTCTCTGTAACTAGAAGCTGGCTGTCACTGAATGTGATACTTCTGACCTGATAATTTGATATGATGCTTTCGATCCAGAATACTCCTCTAGGAGTCTATTATTTAAGATCCAGTTTGTTTAGATGCCCAGCCAAGCACACTAGAGAGGGAGTGGGAAAATCCATTTGCCAAAAGGAGAAAAGATAAATCTTGAGGTGGCAGCAACTAGAACAATTTTTTAATTGAATTGTACTTGTGGAAGAGAGGAAAGGAAATAATTGATATGGGAATTCAAATGGATTTACACTAGTCTAAGTTTTTTATTTTTACAGGGAAACTCTATGGGAAGTGATATTACAATAGGATTCTATGGAAAAGTGATTCCTGTAGTAATGATTCTAAAACATTTTGACTTTTTGATAATGAATGGTGCTTTGCTTTACATTTTGAGTTGCATATGGATGAGTATTTCTAATTTCCACAATCCTGATTATAAAAAAAAGTGGAGTTTTCATGGAATCCTTGAGGGGGCAAGGTGCCGCTTCTTCAGGAATGTGATCAGCAAAACTCTGACCCTTATCCTATAATTATGGATCACAACTCCCCTCCTGGGGCATAGGATTTGTTCCATTTGCTATAAGGTAACACTCTGATCTTTTAAACTTGTCCACAAAAACATGCATATCAAAAAATAAGGTGCTGCTAGGCGTTATCTGGGATGCTGGATCACCTTTAGCAGCAGGAGTCCATTAACCAGTATGGCTGAAACTGAGTTTCTGTTCCACATTCATCCATTTATTGCAGAATTTAGAATAAAAAGAAGTGATGATGCAGATGCAACTAGATGTTAACAGCAACGTCATAGCCTATGAACTTCAAGTGCTTGCTACCCCCTAGCTCAGACCTGGATTTAGATGTTGGGAGGAGCAAGATGGAGAAGAGCTCGGCTATGTGAGCAAGCAATTCTTATTTTATTGTTTATTCTATAACACCTCAACAGAATCAGAGGAGGGGCCCGCTCCAGTGGACCTCACAATGTCAAACAGCCTTTCAAAACATCAAGAAAGCATTGATGTCAGCCCTGGCACTGGGCCTGCCAGGCCTATTAAAACCATTGGAACTATTTGTGCACAAAAACCAGCATCTGGCACTGGGGGTGCTGGCCCAAAGCCTGGGGAAATGGAAAAAACCTGTGAGATATTTTCCCAAACAATTGGACAATGTCAGTAAAGGATGGCCAGGACGCCTACGAGCTGTGGCTGCAACAGTTCTCTTGATACAAGAGGCCTGAAAACCCACAATGGGAAAAAAAAAAGACTGTTTATGTTCCTCATATGGTCATATCGGTAATAAAGCAAAAGGGGGGACATTGGTTATCCCCTAGCAGAATGCTCAAGTGCCAGCTGGTCCTCCTGGGACAGGACAATGTGAGCCGACCACTGTGATAAATCCTGCTGTCTTCCTCCAGTCTGAGACTGAGGACTGTTTGCAAACCACAGAACAGGGGTGTGCCAGTCGCACAGATCTCAAGGACAAACCACTCACTGACCCAGATCTGGAGCTGTACACAGACAGAAGTAGTTTTTTTCGTGAGGGAAAGAGGATGGCTGGATATGCTGTTATCACCACTGATGAGAAGGTTAATTGAAGCTGAAGCATTGCCTGTCAGTACATCAGCACAAAAACCAGAACTGATCACCCTTCAGAGAGCTCTTGAAATATCTCAAGGGAAGAAGGTAAATATATGGACTGGTTCTAAATGTGCCTTTGGGGTGGTGCATGCTCATGGAGCAATTTGGACAAGCAGTGCACAAACCTGAGAAAGTGGCAGCAGTTTGGAAATACTGCAGTACATGTAAGTAACAGACTGGCAGACAAAACAGCAGAAGAGGTGGCAAAGAAGGGCATCCTGGCTCTAATACCTGTAAAAGAGTTACAACTGACATCTGAGGCACCAAATTATAGCAAAGCAGATTAAAAAAGAAAAAAAAATGGTCTTAGTATTGGCAACTGAAATTGAGGGTGGGTGGTTGATTACTCCGAGGGTCAAATTATCATTCCACCACAACTGATGATTAAAATAGTTGAAAAAAAACCCACAGAGAAACACATTGGGGAATAGAAGCTCTGATTAACAGTCTAAGGACTTAATGTCAGAATGACTAAAATTGTCAAGATGGTAACAGAAAAATGTGCAGTGTTTGAAAAACAATCCAGTAAATAGAAAAAGGCCCCCACCAGGTAAAACCAAGAGGGGAAGCACTCCTGGTGATTACTGGCAAATAGATTTTTTTGAATTGCTGAGACAAAATGGCTCTTGATACCTTCTGGTACAGGCTGATACTTTCTTAATATGGCCAGAAACCTTTCACAGAATCACAGAATGTCAGGGATTGGAAGGGACCTTGAAAAATCATCTAGTTCAATGCCCCTGCTGGAGCAGGAACACCTAGATGAGATTACATTTTCCTGCTGCACCAACAAAACTAAAGAAGTTGTTCAGTGTTCACTAAAGGAGATAATACCCAGCTTCAGGGTACCAATGGGAATGCCTGCAGATAGAGATCCTCATTTAATAGCAGAAATTTTACAACAAATCAGTATGCAGTTCTGGGAATAAAATGGGACCTACATACCCCTTGGAGGTCTAGTTCCCAACACCACAATTATTGACAAGCCACATTCACAGTGTGGAGGGGTCAAATGAACAGAGAGGGTTCATAACGCTACAGCTGACAGGCCCTCTGAGTTTCATAGTTTTGCAAGATGGTTTCTCCCACGGCTTGGAGTAAGTGAATTAGGAAAAAAACCTATAGTGAACATTTCAGCAGTAACAGAGAACACTGAGAATAGAACCACTGATGCCATACAGGCTCTGCAAATTGAGGTATCTATCCTGGCAAAGGCAGTGATCCAAAACAGGATGGCCAATAATAAATTAAGATGATTGGCTTCACAAGGCGGTGTTTGCTCAATCATAAACACGAGTTGTTGTGTGCATGTGAATCAAAGTAGCAGAACCTCTACGGATTTGGAAGAGATCAGGAAACAAAAACAAATATTATATGTTGTTGCTAGAAGTGATACTTCCTGGGATTTTGAGGAAATTTGACATAAACTAACTTCTTGAATACCAAACTGGACTTAGCTAAAAAGATTGTTTCTATTAATTATTTTTATCATAGAAGTATGTATCCAGTGTTGTAATTGTTGCTCTAACCTTTGCTGCAAATGTAAATTAATACGAGGGTTGAAGCTTAATAGCTACAAACCCTCAAAAGAAAAGGGGGGATTGATATCGAAAGAACATCCCCTTCTGCTTAAACAATGTGACATTGAAAGTTCGTTACATGTCAGCTAGGCCTAGTCAAGTTTATAGTCTAAAAGAGATAGCAAGAGACTTGAGGCATCAAATCTTTGGTAAGGTAGTGATGCTAGAATAAACGATTTTTGTGGAGACAGAAGTGTTGTAAACAGGCCAAGAGATGAGCTAAGCATGTGCAGAAAGAAAATTCAACTAAAGGGCACAGTGACAAAAGTTTCTTTGGTCATCAGATGACCCCCAAAGACAACTAGTATGCATGTGAAAAGGATATTTAAATGTATTAATGAGTTCTTGGAAATGTGATGAATATGTTAAAGAATGCCTGCTTTCTAAAATGCCAAAACAAGTCTTAGATGGTTTCTTCTAACTGTCTTTTTCATTATCAATGCAGAAGAGCTTGGCTATGTGAGTGAAAAATTCTTATTTTACTGAGAAGGATTTAGGAAAGTATTGCTTTCAGTAAAATTCAAAGGGTTAAGTTACGGTCTGAAATGAAATCTCATTAGATATTTTGGCCTGATTGTGAAAGGTTATTAATAAAATTTGTGACTCCTGCCTTCTAGAATTAACAGCAGTGTTCGGTGCCAACAAAAATTCTATCTCAAATCTCAGTGATGCCCAGTGAAGACTTAATTATCAGACTGCTGAGATGTCTTTTAACACTCCTATTGATTTTGGTTAGGAGTAAAAGGAGGCAGCTTTCAGATGGCAAAGTTTAAATGCAAAAAAAACCCCAATGTAGAGGATGCGAAGTTTTGTAACACAATAGCTGTAGGTCCTTTAACCTCTAACACGAGTGCTTTTCCATTTCCTTCCTTTGGAGCCAGAAGAACTTTTATATATAGCTATATTCTTCTCAGTACTACATGCCAAGAAAGTACCTTTGCCTTCTCACTGTTCTTCTCGGGTATCTTCCCATCTATAGCTGTGTATCAAGCTCTCAGCTTTCCTGGGACCATCTCTGTTTTGCAGCTCCGAAGCTTTCCAGTTGCTCCTCAGAGTAGAGCATTCAGGATAAATTGAACAGAAAGCTGGTCTTGTTGCTCCCTAATCAAACCTTTTTAACAAAGTGTGACACAATGTAAACAGTGAGCATCTGTCATGGTCAGCTGCAAGACTAAAAACCAGGCAGGCATACACCATTTCAAACACTATGAAAGTAATCACATAGCAAAACAAGTGTATATAACTAGCAAACCTAAAACATGAAGCTACTCAAATACTATTATAAGCAGAGAATAGTATGTGAAGCAGACTCTTATGTAAATATAATTTCTACAGCTGAAATGGTTTAAACTGTTGTAGATAACACAGGAACAGTACCAGAAAATGTCAAGGAGGCTGAAAGAACATGAAGCATGTTTCTCACCTCTTGGAAACTGTGGGAAAAAATATATTCAAATATAAGTCCTTGCAATTAGCAGCTCCAGAGCACAGTGGCTTTTCCTATAGGACTTGATATTTTTTCTTATTAGTGTTCCTCCAAGTGGTACTTTAGTCTTGCAGAACTACTTGCTGTTCTCTGTATTGCCATCAGCCCTTTCACAAGTGTCAACTCCTTAGCATTATCTGCATATTCATCAGTATTTGGACTTTTACTGTATTTGTAAGCTTTGTTTGTCAGAAAAAAATGAATGAGATTATCCAGTATGATTTACTTATACAGTGATCCTTTTCCACTTCTAGTAAATCTCCCTTCCAGTCTACGTGGCAATCAGTAATTTCGATCATTAGAAGATGACACTGGGCATTCAAAGTGGCTCCAGCTTGCCTTTTATCTGCCAGGCAGTACTCAGAGACTGATCTAACCTTTGGTGCAAATTAAAGCAGCCTCAGGGCATGCAAATTTATGCTGCCAGAAAGGGTTCTCTGAGGACCTGTTGAAGATCCCCAGGTCCCCATTGTGCTCCAGTTCTGCATCTGATGAACATAAAACTCCTTTCATTACAATCTCTGCCAAAATTACTTAAAGTGTCATTTCTGTGGCTTAGAAAGGATTATATATATCCATTTTTCTACAAGCAACAGGAATATCCCATGAAACATGTGACATGGTGACTTGGGTTAGTAAATTAGTCATAAATTCATTAATTTGCATTCCCTAAAGTGTTTTTTTCCTGCCACCTTTTTGAATATATCTAGCAACTATTAATAGTCAGCATGGTATTAAGGACTCTGAATCTCGTAGTAAGTTTTTGTTGGTGCAGTTATCCTGAGAGCAAAAAGCAAAAGCCTGTGCTTTGGTTATTGCACATTGACACACAGCACTAAGGCAAAGGTATTAAAAGTCCCTTTTCCAAAATATTTCTTTTTCTGGCTGGATCTGGAAGAATAGCTTCCCAGTTTGATGGCTAGATACAGTTTGTAAAACTTTTTTTGATTGGTATCAAAACCCAAATCGTGTATTTTGACAGGAAAGAAAGAAGACAGCAATATGGAAACTTTCCAAATTTGGGAAAAAGATTAAGAATAACTATGAATTTGAGTAATGCCTAGGAAGAATGTGTGTTCATATATTAGACTGGGGAAGTGCAGGCACACCGTGTATGAAGCAGCCCTGGTCTCACATCTCTTCTGGCAGAGCGATTTGCTGCAAATTGACTTTCCTGATGATGTGAATTCCTGTGAGCTGCCTTTCTCACATTACCAGGTATCATTTTCTTTTTATCTTCTATAGAAATTTCTGCTTCTCATTCCCTTGTGCATAAAGTCAGACAGGAACTTTGCTGTGCAAATACCTGACTAATGAAAACTCTAGTACTTCTGTGAAACTTTGTCACCATAAACAACTTCGACCAAGAAAAGAAAATTTTGCAAAGAAAGAAAGACAAGAGACTCCATTTTCAGAAGGGCAGTAGTGGAAAATAAGATTTCACCACAGAAAGTGTTAAGGACAGTTGATAAAATAGTAATACCTTCTTTAGCAATAAAGTGATCAAAGGGTTCAGTTCGCAACAGAAGTAATTGCTTTCTGTTTGTCTAAGCACACGGTGTGTCTGTTGTCCTATAAAGAGTAATTGCAAATGGCATGATTTTAATCTTTCATCCCCCAAAACATCATGAAAGTGAAGTTGTATGGTGCCTTACCCTTGGCTAAAAAACGTGTTTTAAGCAGGGAGTGTTAGACTGCAACTATGACCCCCCGAAGATCACTGAGAAGTGGAGTCAACTCATTTAGCAGGTTGGTTTGACTTCTCAGGAAAGGAGGAGTACGCTCCTCAGTTTTACTCCCAAGATTTACTCAATACATCTGATGCTGTGAATATGCAACTACCTGCTAGCAGAAAGGCTGTCATAGATGTAGTTGAGAGTCAGGTATGTAAAAGAGAGAGAAGACAAGAAGGCAATTTCCTAAGCAATATTTTAATTCTTTATGTATCTTAATTCTGTTAGGAGCATCATTGCTGTAACCAAGACGACCTTGTTAAGTATTTCATAATATTTATTAAATGGAGACACTAAAATGTTTTTTTGTATTAAGTGTAATAGTAAACAACCAAGGGAGGGAAAAAACTAAATCCAATTTTGTAACATGTTGTTCCCCAGTCTTTTATCTGTGACCCATAGATTATAACCTGCTCTGTGCTGCTGCTAGTATCTGACAGTTGTGCAGTTGACAGAGGCAGAATCACCTTCTTTGTGTGCACTGTCTCTTTCTCTTTAAAAAAAAAAAAATGCTACCACATAGTGCATTCCTAAGTGTACATATTAGGTCAAGCCAGCAAATCAAATTCTGATTTATTGGATTGCATGAATCAGAGAAGGAAGAAGGAGGGAAGAGTACAGTGTGGGACGAAGGAAGATACAGGAATTATTCCTTTATGAGATACTGATTAAAACTAATTTATGCTTCTAGGAAAGAGGGAAGTTGATTGTGGTCTCACAGCTAGGAAAGTCAAAATTATTGCCTGGGACAAGTTGGGGAAAGCTGGGGTTTTTTATGACTCTAGGATGATGTTAGTAATCAAACACTTCACTGTAAGAAGATTATGTCTTCCCCATGCTCTCTAGATTTTTGTTCAGCATCCTTTTAACTAGCCTGTACCCTGCTTCTACAATCATGTCTTCTGTGAGGATAAGGCACCTTTCTTGCCCTCTGAAACGTGTTCAGATGTGGCTTCGATTAAAAGGTGCACATCTGAATCACTTGCTTGTTTCTGACTTAGTCCCCTGCTTACTGATTTATGTATTCTCCAGTCCTACAGCTGGGTCTTCCCAGTTTCTCAGGCGTAGAAGTTTCCATGGTAACCTCATGAGTGAAGGTAAAACCGTAGTGGAAATCAGCATTAAGCCAGCAAGCCACCAATGTGCAGAAAAACTGCTCAGGACCAGGTTACGAAACATTCTGGCACGGTAAGCGCAGATCCTGTCTGAGGTGTTCATGACTTTCTGGGCTTTTTTTCCTTTTCCTTGTTAGCCTGCCTCTTCCTCTCTCCAGACATAATGCAGTACCCTAACTACGTTGCTAGGACATAACAGTAAGACTGAACAAGAGCTGACTGAACAAGGGCTAACTGAACAGCTCTGCGGCATATGTTGGAGACTGGCAGCAGTGGAGATACAAAACCAGTTCTGTGGTTACGCAGGATTGTCAAAATCAGGGTGTCTACAACCAGTCCTGCAGATTAGTCAGATTATGGGTTGAAGTATGTAGCCCTGTGCCATAAACCCAATTTATTCTGCTAGCCCAGGCAAAGTCACCAAGTTCAAAGATCACTCTGGTACTCCCCATCATCTCTGGTCACAGCTTGAAGATGGGTGTTTTGTCTTCTTGTCTCTTCCTAGAAAGCACCTAAACTGTGTAGTCTGGTGCTGGTGCAGCAGTGTTTGTGTGTGAAGAGGGCAGAAGAGAAGGGAACAGCAGCAGTCCAAGGCTAAGGATGATGCTAAGAGCACATGGGGCCTGGAATGGAAGAGGCAAGAGAACTATGGATGCAGTAGCATCCTGGTGAGAGCCTCTGAAGCACTATCTGCAGGAGCAGGCCTCAGCCCATACTCAGATTTTTTAGAGAACAACTGAATTATCAATAGGAATATGGAGTTTGGCTAAAAATATTATCAACTACAGTTGGTCTTTTCCAACCTAAATGATTCTATGATTCTGTGACTGGAAGACTCTCTGCTGCTACTGACACAGAGAGAAAAAAAAAAAGCTAGATACACACTTTTATCTACCTTGAAATAAAGCAAAAGCACATCATATTTATATGCACATCCCTGCAAGGAGCAGATATTGCACAGCACAGAGGGCCCCAGAATCCTTGTGTAGCATCACAAACTGGTGGTCAGCTGAGGACCCGGCTGCGGGTGTGCTGCGGCTGCACTGCTGAGCTGGTGTCATTGTCCCTGGAGGATGTGCTGCTGTGGCAGCTGGTGGAGCAGAGGCAGGAGGAAGTGAGCTCCTCCTCAGCTGGCACCACCCTGCTGAACTGCCACTTCTCAGTTTAGCCCAAGTATCATAGTTTAACTTTGCTGGCAGTCAAACACCACACAGCAGCTCGCTCACTCTCCCTGCACCTTCCACCCGCCTCTCCCCCTTCCCCAGAGGCGGGGAATTGGAAGGGTAAAGATAAGAAGACTCATAGGTTGAGATAAGAACAATTGAATAATTAAAATAAAACTTAAAAGAATAATGTTAATATTGATAATAATTATAACTATAATGATGATAATAATAATAATAATAATAGAATACACAGTGCAATTGCTCACCACTTTCTGAACAATGCCCAGCCCATTCCTGAATAGCAATCGTGGAGGAGTGAAAATCCCCAAACCACTGCAATCCTGCAAGAGAGAGAGAGAGAGAGAGCATTCTGGTCAATCCTCATTTATATACTCAACATTATGTTATATGATATGGAATATACCACTGGCACATCTAAATGCCAGTTTGAACCCACCACTCTCCCCCCAGCTTCTTCTGCACTTGCAGACTAGCAAAACATGGGAAGTTGGGAAGTACTTGATTTCTTAGCAACAACTGATAACATCAGTATATTATCAACATTCTTCTCATATAAAATCCCATACTGAACCCAAAACATAGAGCTATTCTAACTACTGACAGAAGAAATAAGCTCTGTCCTAACTGACACCAGAACACCAATGTTGGGCTCTTGCTTCACTTTGAAGCTGATTTTGCTGACTGAAGCTGATCACAGGGTGTGATCCTCCTCTTTCCTTGCTGTAGGTAGAAGGACTGTTACCTTACAGCAATATTCAATGACAGTCTAAGCCAGAAAGGAAACGGTGGCTAGTGGTCTTGTTTTTCAGGTCTAGGTACTCCTGCTATAATAGACTCACCTGATCATCCACTTTCATCAGATAGCTGTGAACTTTGAAAAATTTATTTTTTCCACAGCTCTGTGAACGTGTGGATTTGAAGCTGTATTTCCTTGTGCTCCTGCTCCCGAGAATCGCTGTGAGCCAAGCATACATCCTGCCCAGCACGGCAGGACTCTCCTGGTCAAGCTTTCTGTTACTGAATGAAGTTTTTTGAAAAATGCTCTGGGCACCCAAAATAATGGTAGAATTTATGAAAACAAGAGAAGAGCCCAGACTGTCCAAGTGAAACATACTAGTAGCTCTACCCTCAGCAAAACTTGACACAGCAACACCATCAATAGCAGAGTGGCAAGAAATGAGTAATTATTGGCCTGAGTCACAGTGCCAAGCGGATCTGCTCATTCAAACAGCAACAGGACGGCTGGGTTGTGAAAGGAGCTGCTGCCTCCTTCCAAAATATACTTTTTCACACTTCGGATACAAGGTGGTTTCCTTAAAGAAACCAATGGATCCTGATGGAGGTGATTGCAGTTTCACAGGGACATCAGAGTTGTTCCTGACACTGGCTTCCTACTCCTTGTCTGTGACCAGTGACTGCATGTGCAATAAGTGGAAGAGGAACTGTGTTCAAATCTATTCTGACATTTATTCTTTCATGAAACTCAGAGTATTTCCTAGTAACAACACAAAGACTTCTACACTCCTGATTTTATGAGTCCATGGAGCAGCAATGTTCTCAGGGTTTCTCTTTAAAGATTTTTATCTGCAGGTTTACTAATTCTCTTGCATGTTCTGCTTAAACTTACAAATCTGGAGTAATCTCAAGAAAAACATTACTTAAAGATGAATTTGTAGAACTCCAAAGGGGCTTATAACTCAGGTTTATCTCTTAATTCTTAGTGTGCTATGCCAAAGGCAAAAGCACATTTAGTTGTGAAGCAGTCTGGGATGTCCCTGCAGGTCTGGGATATCCCTGTCCCTGCCCCTGCAGGTCTGGGTGCTAGTTGCCAGCAGACATCCACAACAGGCATGCTTGGTTTTCAAAGATCCCCTTTATTGTGATGGCAAGATATAAAGCTAAAGACCATTTTTCCTGGTCTGGAACATACTGCTAGGAAAAAAGCCCTCACCAATCCGTGAAAAAAGTACTTTGGCCTGATATCTTAATACAACAGGGTTTCTTTAGGTGCACAAACTGGCTAATCAGCTCTGAAGAGGGATGGAGAGTTAATAACTTTTAAACCTACTCATCACTGGACCTGTTCCTTCCAGAAAGAGAAAGGACTGACAGCTATCATGTTCTGCAATATTCAGGAAAATATCTGACTACATGTGAGGGAGGCAGTGGGAAAGACTTTCTATGATCAGTGGAGGAAAGTCTGTAGCAGAAGCCCTAACAAGAACGTGTACATATAGTGAAAGAAAATGGTGTCTGTGAGGTGTTATCTGACTGCTTTGCTGTTCACTGGTTCTGTCCTACGGACACGTAATGCATTTGCTCTGCATTTGGTATTACCACACAACCAACACAATAAAGAAACACTAATGCACTAAGCTGCAAACTTGTGTCTCCATCTGCCAGGGATTAGCTGCCAGAAGAGACAACTGTTTTTGTATTAAATGCTGGAATAGCAATTGCTTCTTACAATAAGGGTTGGAAAAATGAGGCTGCATTTTGCTTCTCTGACGAGTGACAAGTTTCTTGCTAGCATTGCACTTATTACCTGACCACAAGCTGCATTTTTGTAGCTCTCTTGATCTGTACCCTTGAACAGTGTGGATAAAAATTGGAGAGTGCAAAGCAAGGATCTGATTTTAATTATTGTGAGAATAGATTTTTGCAACTGACAGGATGACAGAGATGGAAATACACCAAAAGATCTGTCAGAGAAGCATCCTATTGATGTAGGCGTATATCAGCATACTCCTTTGTTTCTATTGACATCAGTACACTTCATGTTGCATTGGGAATAGGTTTGCAACACACTTCAAGAAGCAGGCCTAAATGACCATTGCCTTTTCAGTTTGGTCTTAATTTATGTTTTCAAGAAGCAGGTGAAAGAGATTGTCATTCAGATGGCATCACATGTAGCAGCACTGGTATGAATTCACGGCATTCTGGGGAATTCTGCTTACAGACCTGAGTTATTCTCCCTGACGCAGTCACTGAAGGTTTCTCTTTCCAGACTCAGTGTCTCATGGCTACCTGGTCATCTGAAGTAGTGTTTTGTCCTCTGATACTCTCTGTCTAGTTCCTAAAATTAGAAAAACAAAGCAGCCTGAGGACGTTCTGCCTGCTCAGAATGTTCCTTGGTCTACTCTGACATGTCTGCTGGAAATATAGTACAGCAGAGAGGAAACAGACTAGAGGGTTCTTGGAGTGTGTGGAAGATGATGACTTCCTGACACAGCTGGTGAGGAGGCCAACTAGGGAAGGTGTCCCACTGGACCTGTTGTTTGTGAACAGAGAAGGACTTGTGGGTGATGTGATGGCATAGTCTTGAGCATAGTTATAATGAAATTATAGTTTTTGATTCTTGGAGAAATAAGGAGCAGGGTTAGCAGAACTGCTACCTTGAACTTAAGGAGGGCAAACTTTGGCCTGTTCAGGAGCCTGGTTGACACAGTCCCTTGGGAGGCAGTCTTGAAGGGCAAAGAAGTCCAGGAAGGTTGGACATTCCTCAAGAAGAAAAACTTAAAGGCACAGAAGTAGGTCATCCCCATGTGCTGAAAGATAAGCCAGCAAGGAAGAAGACCTGCTTGGCTGAACAGAAAGCTTTTTGTCTAGAACTCAGGAAAAAAAGTTTATGGCTTTTGAAACAAAGGGCAGGCAACTCAGGAGGACTACAATGACGTCATGAGGTTATGTGGGGAGAAAATTAGCAACTAGAGCTTAGACTGGCTACTGACATAAAAGACAAAAAATATTTCTATAAATACATTAGCAACAAAAGGAGGGCTAAGGAGAATCTCTATCTTTTATTGGATATGGGTGGAAAAATAGTGACAAGGGATGAGGAAATGGCTGAGGTTCTTTGCCTCAGCCCATAACAGTAAGATTAGATTTTCTTTGTATATCCAGCCCCCTGAGCTGGAAGACAGGGATGTGGAACAGCCCCATAATCCCAGGGGAAATGGTTAGTGCTACATCACCTAGACATACAGAAGTCTATGGGGCTGGATGGGATTTATCTGAAGGTACTAAGGGAGCTGTCAGAAGTGTTCACCAGACCACTTTCCATCATTTTATCAGCAGTCCTGGCTAACCAGGGATGTCCCAGTGAACTGGAGCTTATTAAATGTGATCCCCATCTACAAGAAGGGCTGAAAGGAGGATCCAGGGAATTACAAGCCTGTCAGTCCGACCTCAGTTCTCAGGAAGGTTATGGAGCAGATTATCTTGAGTGCCATCAACATGGCATGTATGGTACAACCAGATGATCAGGCCCAGTCAGCATGGGTCCTGCTTGATTAACCTGATCTTCTTCTATGACAAGATGACCTGCTTAGTGGATCAAGGAAAGGCTGTGGATATTGTTGACCCAGACTTCAATATAAAGTCTTTGATACCATTTCCCACAGATTTCTCCCTTAGAATCTAACTTCTCCTGGCTTGGATGGGCATAATTTTCATTGGTTAAAAAACTGGTTGGATGGCCAAACGCAAAGAATTGTGGTGAATGGAATTAAATCCAGTTGGCAGCCAGCCACAAGTGGTGTTCCTCAGGGCTCAGTACTGGGGCCAGCTCCCTTTAACATCTTTATCAATGATCTGGATGAGGTGATCGAGTGCACCCTCAGTAAGTTTCCAGATGACCCCAAGCTGGGTGGGAGTGTTGATCTGCTTGAGGGTAGGAAGGCTCTATAGAGGGGTCTGGACAGGCTGGATCGATGGGCCGAGGCCAATTGTATGAGGTTTAACAAGGCCAAGTGCTGGGTCCAGCACTTGGGTCACAACAACCCCATGCAATGCTACAGGCTTGGGGAGGAGTGACTGGAGAGCTGCCTGGCAGAAAGGGACCTGGATGTATGAGCCAGCAGTGTGTCCAGGTAGCCAAGAAGGTCAATATCATCCTGGCTTGTATCAGAAAGTGGGGCCAGCAGGACTGTGGAAATGATCATCCACCTGTACTCAGCACTGGTGAGGTCACACCTCGAATACTGTGTTCAGTTTTGGGCCCCACACTAAAGGAGAGATATTGAGATGCTAGAGCACGTCCAAAGAAGGGCAATGAGGCTGGTGAATGGTCTAGAAAACAAGTCTTATGAGGAGCAGCTGAGGGAACTGGGGTTGTTTGCTCTGGAGAAGGCTGAGATGAGACCTTCTTGGTGTCTACAACTACCAGAAAGGAGGCTGTAGTGAGGTGGGTGTTGGTCTCTTCTCCCAAGTAACAAATAACAGGCCTCAAGCTGCACCAGGTGAGGATTAAATTTGGTATCAGGAAAAGCTTCTTCACTGAAAATGTTATCAAGCATTGGAACAGGCTGCCCAGGGAATTAGTTGTGTCACCTGGAGGTAGTTAAAAGACGTGTAGATGTGGTGTTTAGAGACATGGTTTAGTGGTGGATTTAGCAGTACTAGGTTAATGGTTGAACTTGATGATCTGAAATGATTTTGATGATCTTGACAGCCTTTTCCAACCAAAATGATTCTATGATTCTATGTCCCAGCACTTAACCTCAGCAGTGGGAAATCACAGAATGGTTGAGGTTGGAAGGGACCTCTGAAGATCATCTAGTCCAATCACCTTGCTCAAGCAGGAACTCCTAGAGCACATGAGCCAGGATTTTGTCCAGATGTTTTTTTAATATCTCCAGGGAGGGAGATTTCACAACCTCTCTGGGCAACCTGTTCCAGTGCTCAGTCACCCTCACAGTAAAGAATTTCTTCCCAACATCTAATCTAAACCTACCCTCTTCCAGTTTAAAGTCATTACCTCTTGTACACCTCCTACTTATATTTGAGTTTTGCCAGGAGCTCCTTTTTCATCCACACCGGTCTTCTCCCCCCTTTGCATTGTTCTTGAGCCTGGAGGAAGTGATGTTTGAATATTAACCAGCTCTCTTGCACCCCTCTTCCTTCAAGGGTCTGACCCCACGGGATTCTTCCAAGAAGGTCCCCGAAGAGGCCAATGCTAAGCAGTTTGTCAGTGTTGGCACTAAAACTGCTTTATAGGAGGTTTTGTTTTTTTTTTTCTTCTGGCTCCTTCTTATGTAAGTTTGTTGTAATAAGCTGTAAATAAATGTATTGGTTAGTCTGCACTGAAGCTGCCTGGAGCTTGAAGCTGCTCATGGTACTAACAAATAATTTTCCTGTTTCTTAATCAGTATTCTTCTAACCTTAACAGCCAATTAAGAGACCATATACTGTACCTGCATTAATTTGCAGGATGCTTTTCAAATGTTTGAATTAGCATGCCATGCAGGAAATGGCTAGTGAACAAGTTAGTCCGTTGGCTAGGCATTATGTTTACATCCATTTCTGCAGGTTTTTGTGGTCATCTTGCTGCCTGGAAAGATACACAGACCTGAAAGGAAAACCTTCCTTCTGAACCACAGCTCTGACTTCTATAGTTACTCTGCCTTAGCAGCTGCAGGAGGAGGTTATATTCTGTGTCACAGCTACTTCATTTGAAGCTTGCACAATTTCCCTGATAACTGAGGTGAGGAGCTTGATTTTGCCATATCAGAGCAAACAAGGGTTGCTTGGGTTCCATACCAGATCTTCACGATAGAGAATGTTAGCCAGAAGTTTTCTACCGTGCTTATTGCGACGCAAGCAAAACAAAGCAGGGAGCTTGGAGTCCAAGACAGGTACAGGCAGAGCACTGCAAACAAGTGAATAGTTCAATAAACAGCAGAACTAACAGCGCTTAGTTTCCTGAGGATTTGTCCCCAAGCTGATAGGTAAGGAGGATGATGTCAGTATTGTCAAAAGCTTTGTTTGCGATTAAGAGTGTTTATAAGGTCTTCTCATCACCTGGATCTTGATTTATCCTGTTCTCCCTTCGCTCAGTGTCCTTTCAGCAGGGTCTCTGTGTTTTCTCACTCCTGCACAGCCACCTACTTTCCTGTAGCAATTAATAATCTTTTTGGCTCTCTTGCCAAACTGAAAATGACAACAGAAAACGACAGGAGATGCAGAGGTAGTCAGGGAGCCATCTACAGTCCTTATTTCTCTAGGAAACCTGGCTAGGGAAGGTAGAGTGGAAGCATGGGAGGTAAACAGTTGTGTTTGAAATGGGAGGTATAATTATGTTTTGAGTTTTTTGTTCCTCTCAGCTTCTTCCTTCTGGTCTCTAGGGCTCTTCCATGTTTTCATCAGGCAGAGGCAATTGAAGGAAGCAAAATAATCTATGTTGAACTCATTGCTACTCTTCTATAGAGGAGGGTAAGAAATCACAAACAATTCTTTTGATCTTGATGGAAATTTACCTGAAAGTAGAACATTGCTTTAGCATTGTTCAAATCAAGGGTGCTAATGTGAGCAGTTACATGGTATTACTTAGAGGAGTTAGGGTGAAAGGAAGGTGTCCTTAACTAGTAGGAACTATCACACAAGATCTTGACTTGTGTTGTTGTAAGGAATGGCACAGGTCTGTGCATGAATTTGAGGGCTTGTCAGCCAAATCCAGGGTGTCAGAATTGGGGTACAAATCATATCAGATAGAAAAAAAAACAAAACAAGCAAACAAAAAGACTGTTAAGCAGGTGGCATTAAGCTGGAAATTACACTGATGGACTTGTTTAATGTAGCTTTAAGGAGATGTGTTCTCTGCACATAAATTCCCCTGCATTGTAGGATGATGTCTGGAATCCTCCCTACCTTCCAGGGTAAGGTGCAGAATGCAGTTTGTAGTGACAATCAGCTGCACAACAATCTGTTTTCACCATGAAGGTTAAAACTGGTTTAGCTTTTATAAAGGCAGAGAAGCCCATTCACACTTGGATACGTGAACAGTATAGCTGGGGAGGAAGCCAGCTGTCCTTACTATCTCAAAAGATCAGCCTGGGAAAACAACAGAGAGGCAATAAATGAGCGACCTTTAGTAAAAAATGTTGGTAAACAAAATGCTAAATTCTTTGACAATGCAATCTGATACGTCTCAGGCTGGTACAAGAGTAAAGCTCATCTCTCAAACTTCTTTCTTTTGCCCCTGGATAAAGTGGCTATCTTTGCTACTGACGTAGAGCAGTGTCATGCACAGCATTCTGGCTGTCTGATGTTAAATGATGACAAATATGAAACAAATTCAAGATTTGCATTGGAAAAGGAGATGAAAAACAAGTTTTTTATAGATTTTAGTTTGTGTATGCCTGTTTAGTGTATACTACATAAAGCTATCTTAAAAAAAGACCTAAACAAATCTTAATTCCAACCTCTCCTCTTGCTATTTGCAGCGGGAAATATGGCACAGATGCTGTCAGCCTGCAAGTGTCAAGGCAAAAAATGTGTCTACACACTACTAAGACAAAGCTGTGAGGAATATGTTGTTTACTCATCCATTTTATTTTAAAATTCATATTCTAAATAATTTTAACATTTTTTACCCATCTTTGTTGACCTTGAAGACCTTCTAGCATAAAATCAAATTATTGTGGAGTAAAAATCAGTTGTTGAACAGCACACAATCTGCTATGTTGCAAAACAAATTACTAGATAATTAAAAGCAGACTCTGATCAGATTGTTTGGAACACACTTTTCACACAGGTGGTAGTGGCTGGCATATGAATAAGGGTTGAGGTGTTATATACTGCCTTTTCAGTAAAAGCTTGTTAGAACGAGTGATTTTTTCTTCTTTTTTGATGGACTTAGGTAGCAGCAGGAGGAAACATTGAAATGCACAGACAAGGTTTAGGGATCTGCATCAGTACAGGAGTAAGTTTCTTCTTCATCATGATCTCTCTACAGTGTTTTAACTTCATCTATCTTTCCAAAATGTCCCACATTAGTATGCAGGACCAGGATCCTGTAATTTGTCTAATCCATGGGAAGTTGAAAGTATCTATCAGGAAGACAATTCATGTTGACTCCTGTAGGTCAGCAGTAGCTGGAGAAGGACTAATAAAGCTCAGCCTGGGAACAGTTCACCAGACTTTTATTTACAGAGACATCTTGCATTTTATGCCCACAATTTCTAGCAAGTGCTGGTGAGATATTAACACCTCATGAACTCACACCATCAGAGTTTCAGGAGTAAAGTTGTGAAAGACCTATACCAACCTGTCTTGAATGGGCAGCTGCTGCCAATATTGACACTCATGGCATCCTAGTGTCCTCAAGTTCCAGTGTGGGAGGGCTGGAGTTAATTGCCTTAAATATGATGTCTTGAAGACTTCAGAGCTATGACCTTTTCACATATACTACACCAAATGCATTCTGAAGTCTATGTACATTTTAAATTTCATGGCTGCACTGCAGTCTTCCATAAATTGAAACTGTCTTTTAGAGTTCTGTCATATTCTGTGCTTTATTAATGGCCCACAGAGTGTTGTTCTGGGTCTGGGGTTTATCTTCTAGCTGGATAAAATTGAGGAGAAAACAGACTTAACAGCTCTCTGTTTCGTTTTGTTTGGATTTTTTAGCAAATGCATGAAGAATGTGATACACAGCACTCTATCATACATGGTCATCTGGTGTACAGTACAGCTCCAGCCGGTGGAGATTGAGGAATCTTAATATGGGCAACCAGAAAACCCATATATTAATGTGTATAATTGCAGCATAAGAGCTTTTGTCCATACACTCAGGTCTGCATAAGTCTTATTTCCATAAAAAAATGTCTAGGAGACAAGCTTGAGGAACGTGTTGTTTCATGGACCAAACCATGAAGCAACAGACTTCTCTGGTAGCTTCTTCAAAAGCACCTCCGATGGTGTTTCACTAACCAGTATCACTGTTTGAGAAACTTGTAGAGAAGTCACTGTAAAAGTCATGTGAATATTTGATAGAAAGGGGTATGTAATAGAGAGGCAAATGTTAGATCAAGGGAATGTAAGTGGTGCAAAGAAATCTGACATCTTAGAATCATGGAATGGTTTGGGATGATCTTAGAAGGGACCTTGAAGATCATCCAGTTCCAACCCCCCAGCCATCAGCAGGGACACCTTCCACTAGACCAGGTTGCTCAAAGCCTCATCCAGCCTGGCCTTGAACACTTCCAGGGAGGAGCAGCCACAGCTTCTCTGGGCAACCTGCGCCAGTGTCTCACCACCCTCACAGCCAAGAATTTCTTCCTAATATCTAATCTAAACCTCCTCTCTTTCAGCTTAAATACATTTCCCCTTGTCTTGTCAAGGACATGTCTTTTAAACATACACAACATCTCTCAGCACTGAATACTGCATTCACTTCAAACACAAGACTGAAAAGTAACAGTGTATTTGGCCTATGGCCCCTCCTTCATCTTTTACATAACTTAAGTTGGCTTATTTCCAAGGATTTCAGCAGAGTTGTATCAATTTCTATTTCTAGAGAATCTGGCCTACCATGTTTGATCACATTGCTCTGCTTTTGCGATTTATTTGGTATTTCATGTCTGAGAATTCTCAGTCATCTGTGAAACAGCAAGAGTACAAAGTGCCTTAGAGAAGATATCAAATTGTACCAGGTGCTACTTTTAGGGGGAAGGAAAGACTTCAGGATAAGTGAGAGAAAAGGAAAATTCTTGTATTTCAAGAGAAGCTGCTTTTAATACACTCTGATCAGTGGTAGAGGCCAGAGTGTCTCCTGAGCAGAGAAAAGGAGATAGTTATTTCAGGCTGAAAGGGGACAGTGCTCCTTCCCAGTCCATTTCAGAAAGCAGCACATCTCTAAAGGTGAGAAACTGGACAGCATTGTGTGTTAGGAACAGACAAACTTTATTGAGTGCACAGGCCTGGGAAGGCATCCAAACTTTCTCTTCATTTTTCCATCCTTCTCACTACCATTGCCACCTGAAATAGAAAAAGATAGCACTTTGGCAGGTGGAAGAAGAACCTGCTCTTCCTCTTGTCTGTGATTGCAGCACTTTATCGACCATAAAAATCTATGTGGCCTCAGTGCTCTTCAGACGTCAGCTCCTTTGGTGCAGGTCTTTTCCAGGCAGATTGGTTTTTCAGCTATTCAGTGCCAAAACAAAGATGCTCTGCATCACCTCAGTCTCCATCAAACTGTTTGTGTATACTCAATTCTATAGAGTTAGCTGAAGGCCTGATAACCAAGGACAGTGTGGGAAATGGTGGCTCCTTCTGTATCCCAGGAGAGCTGCGAGGAGTCATGAAGTATATAGCTTTTAAATAGTTAGTATTATTCTACACAGTTCTGTCACAATTAATTGCATATGTTTTACAGGTTTATTGATATTTCTGTAGTAACCTGGTTTATTTTGGTACAAACATCTCTTTTTTCCCCCTCATTTCCTAGAAGTTGCGCACACTGGTACGTCCCAGCTCGGGGAATGCAGGCTGATCAGCACTTCCAGCACAGATCGATCTGAAGTGATCACCTTGGCCAAGCAATCTCAGAAGCGATGTGTCCTGTTGCTGCAGCCACTTCCCGCCTGAGCGGGCGAAGAGCCTGGCAAAAGAGAGAGGGTCGTGCAGAACACGGTGCCAACAGGCACAACAGGCCAGCTTCCAGGCAGCGTAACACTGTCACGGTCCCTGTCAGCTATTTCACAGCTGTGCTATCTTTTTCAACACCTGCTTGTCCTTCTTTCACAGGTGACTCTAGAGGGACACCTGACACCACCCAGGTAACTGCGCGCCCCTGCGCCTCAGCCCGCGGCCGCCATCTTGTGGGCAGGCGGCCATTAGCCGCGGGGGAGCTGGTCACGTCCCCCCGCTCCCGGAGAGGGGGCCTGGGCGCCAAGGGCCGCGGGAGATCGGTGTCTGCACCGCGAGCTGCGGCTGTGTGTGTGTCTGCAGAGGGTAAAACACAGCTCTGGTAGCAGCAACAGCTTCATTGCTGAAGGACCTGCCCGTCCCCACAGCGCTGGGTGCCGGTAGTTCATCCGCTTTGCCATGGGGCATGAGGACAGATCCTGGGCCAGGGCCTGCCATGTCCCAGCGTCTCTAGGCCGCGCCTGCCAGCCTGCCGCACACCCAGGGAGAACATGGTGAGTTGTTCCTGTGAGGAGGCGCCTGGCAGCCCCCACATCCTGCTGGCTGTGAGGGGTGCGTTTGGCCATGGGTTGCTGTCGGGCAGCCTGTTCTTCATGGCAGCGTGTGCTTCAGCGGGAGGCCTGGGGGAAGGCAAAGTGTGACACGATGTAATGGACAAGCTAAAACGTAAGCAGCCAACAGCATGTCGCCACAGGATGAAATGCAGCTTAGTGGCTTAGTGGTTAAGAATGCTGTGACACAGCAGCGCTTTTGAAAAGTTCTACATCTGTGTTGATGTTTTGTAAAGACTTTTTTGTTTGTTTTATCAAAAGAAGTGTTTTTTTCTCTCTGTTTCTCACCTTAGGCTTTAAAATTGGACTGAACATCTCCATACTGCGTGGGTGTTAATGAGGGACAGCCTGTAAAGCAAATGTGGAAAATCTCTGCACGGCAGGGAAAGAGATGACACGTGGGGAGGGAGGTCTGTGGGACAGTGAGTTGCTGCTTCTGCCGCTGATGGGGAGGTGAGTGCAGGGAAGAGCTGCTGCTGTTGGATGGGGGAACCTTCTCAGGCCAGTTCTTTGTGCACACTCTGACTGTCTGTCAGTAGCAACATAATGGGTGGGTTTCTGGCACGCTGGCTCAGGCAGAGCAAGTGGTGGGAACGTGGCCTTTTGCAGCCTCTTGAAGGTGATGGTGCCACCTCAGAGCAATGACCCAAGGAGGCAGATGACTTCTGTGAAAGTGCCCATTCCCTGTTGACCAAAGGCATTGCTCAGCCTGGTGAGATTTCTTCTTCCCTCTGTTTTTCACCTTTCCTCCCCAGCAGATGGTTAAGTGCTGTCCACTGAAGTAATAGCAAGCATTATTAGCAAGAGTCAGAAAGAGAATTGCTATGCAAAACAGACAAACTTGCATCAGGATTCCATTTTTAATATACTCTGTAGCACGTTTAATAATGTAATTCTCCAGTGCATCTGAATATTTCAATACAGCTTTGAAGGAGAAGAGTCACTGGCTCGTGCAAAATTGCTGTGAAATGTATCTTTAATTCTGATACACGGAAAATTCCGCAGGTCTACACTGAGTTATAATGTTGGGCTTTCTATGGGTAATTTAATGCAAATGAGAAACCTTTTAAGCCTGTGGATTTTATCTGAGGTGATGGTGACTCTTGTTTCAGTGAATGTAAACTTGCCTTTTGCAGCATATACACATTTCTGACATTATCTCCAGTATAGCAAAAGAATTTGTCAATGCCGTGTGAGGTCCCAGTAGAAGCCTAAACATGGGAAAAATACAGATTTTAAAATAAATTGCTCATGTTGTTGCCTGTGAGTAAAATGCAAGTTTCCAGGACCTGGGCAGATGGCTTTTATGTTTTCAGAACCTGTCAGGTTTTTGCTTTGCAAGTGAAGAGCTTGGGATTTTTTTCTTGACCTTTGCGAGGCACCTCTGGCACTGTGAGGCAATATGGTGCTCCTGGCCATAACTCAGCTGTGTGACACTTACTCAGCTGTGTAAGTGTCAGTACACCAAAATACAGAAAATACCTGGATACAGCCTGGGATTGTGTTACAGTCCGGATGTGGGCAGAGCTGGTGTGGCCATGGCCAGGGTGGTCTCAGGCTGGTGAGACCACCGTCCTGGAACAGTGTAACTGTGAAATCTCAAGTGGAGGTGAACAGCTTTGTTTATACGTGGAATATTCACCTCTGCTGCTGCTTTCCTGTTGCATCTCTGTTACTGTGTTGTCTGAATCAGCAAATTCTGAGGTAGCTCAGGTGTATCTTGCAGACAACGTGCTTGGTGTTTGTCAGAAACTTGCAGAAGCACAGCTCAGGGGTTTCCAGGCTGTGGTAGATGTGGCATCATTGCTGCGGGGACCGGTGGCAGCCTGGCCGGTGCAGAACCCAGCTGCAGGAGGTGCCCCAACTTCCCCCATGTCTTGTCAAACTAACTAAACCTTGCTGGTGTGTTTAACAGCATGGGCATGCCCAGCCCTCTCTTCTGACAGTGTGACCTTTGGACACCTTAAAGCCAATGGTAGAGTTTATCACCTTTTATCTTAAGCCAGCATCTCCCAGGGCTTTGGAGAGCACAGTCCGCAGTGGGATTGCACCACAGCAAGAAAGCAGAGGCAACATCTCTCTGCTGTCCTGGGTACACCATGGCTGAGACAAAGAGGTTCAAGCATTCCCTCCAGTGGTGCTTCCTCTGCTGAGCAGCGCCTGTGCTGAGCGCTTGCCCTGCTTGCCCCAGCCATTTCTTTCCCTCCTTGTACTGGAGGGAGGGTGAGGTGAGCCAGCCCCTGCCCTGCGCTACATCTGCACGTGTTGTAAGAACTTTGCCAAAACCAGGCGCTGTTAAGTGAACGCTACATGCTGCTGCTGAGTAACCAAGTTTGCAATTTGCCTTCGCTCTCTGCTTTTGTGGCATTTGCACTGCTGCAGGTAAAGCAGGAGAGCTTAATTCTGCTTATTCTGTGGTGGATGCGAGTGCCG
This sequence comes from Caprimulgus europaeus, assembly GCA_907165065.1. Next base: position 12,446,864 of record OU015527.1, read on the forward strand.
TGCTAGGCAGTGGTAGTGTAGCCCTCCGTTCACAAAGCCCAGCTTTGTTGCAAAGAGGCACAGTAAAGAAAAATGGGATGATTAATTCAGAGTCTGTCAGTGTGGACTAGGAAAAGTGGGAGTATATTTTAATGTCAAAGAAGAATGAAATTTTTCCATGTGAAATTGGTGTGTGCAGATGTTACTGATATGTTAGAATTAATTATTAGTTTATAGTTTATGAATAGTTTTGATTTTAATAATATAAGATTATAAGAAATATTTTAATGAAAAGTATGCTGGCACAGCAACCGAATGCTACTATAAAATCCCTGTACAGCCCCGTACCAAGGCTGAAGGGATTGGTCAAAATCATTTGGTAGGAACTGTAACTTAGGTAACAAGTACAAGTTGATCTGTAAACTGATTTATGATACTTATATAGAAAACTAGAAGAATACATGTAGCTGTCAAAATCTGGATTAATGAGAATGGTGAGACAATGGGAAGAGAAGCCTACTGTAACGGTTTGTAGGTGTTGCCAAGAAAGGGAAGCCTCTGTAACGGTTTATAGATGCCTGCCACGAAACCGTGTCCTTAAGCAAAAGGTAATTCTGGCAGGGGGAGATTGTGACCACTGATTCACCGATCGCCCACCCATTCGACACCCCAGACTCATTTCCAGGTGGTTGTAACAGTTATTGCGCAGAATCGGAAATAGGAGGAGAATATGCTAATGATTTCTTGGAAATAGCATGTTTATGTATGACTACTTAATGAATACGTATGAGTAAGCTCTATATAAGATGTATGATTTTGGGGCATGGTGTGCGTTGATCGTGAGAGGACTCACTCACACACCCGGCCGTAATAAAGAAGTGTCTGCTTATCTGCATCACATTGGTGTTGATAAGTTTCTTATTCCGGATTTTCGGTAACACAGAGAAAGACAGTGATGAGTAGGGCACTGAGTGAATCAACAGCAGCAGTGAGGTCACAAGTGCAGTGAAATGTGGCAATACCTCTTTACTGGGCAATAATGTTTCTGTTAATGTCAGCAGCATAGAACATTACCAAGAATTAAAAAACTGATTAATAGAAAACAACTTTTCTTCTAAGGCAGTGTACCCAATCTTCAGTGCAAGACAATCAGCAAGATAATAGCTAGAAGCTGTGTGCTATAGGCAGATGAAAAAGGGGCAGTGAACCATGATGGAGGGAAAATTGTCTTTCCATCTGGAATTATTAATTAAAGGAACTCTTTCAAAGCAAACACATTTTAAGCAAATATACAGTAAGACACCTAGAAGTAAAACTAGATTTCCATTTTTTTACCTTCTCGGACAATATGTTTCTGGTGGAGCTTGCAGAAATGATTACTATTGGAGAAATTAATACAGCTGCTGTCCTCATATGTGTATCTATATAAGGTTTCTTTCATGTGAAACGGGTGCTTTCCTCTAAAATTTTGTGCTTTAAGGCATGAACACAGTACTCCCACCTGGGAAGCATAAGACAAAACTCTTCCTTGAAATCCCTTTGCTAATCTTAGCAAAATGCCAAGTTTCTGCTAATGGTGGAAATCAGGCTCACTTGTCAGATGTGCTTTTGGAACTGACAGGCCCTGAACAAGTAACTCCTCTTTGGGCCTGCTGTGGACTGATGAAGAAGCTGTAAGAAAACGAAGAACAGGTATCTGTTTCCTGCCCTGCCTCTTGAGGAAATTATCTGCATGTCTCTCAGAGTCATTTACAGAATGGAGATTGGATTCCCTCCATCTCAAATCTCTTTCATCAATCAGTACAGGTATGGGCTAGGTGAAATATAATACATCTAGGGAGGACTGTCCAAGGTGATCTTCCTCAGGATGTCAGCAAGGACTGAATCAGGGTCTGAAGATTTGAAACTATGAGACTGAGCAAAAGATTAGGGACCTTTGGATCTTACACCATTGTGCAAAAATTTGCTATGCCTAAGATTGATTCTAATGCTGTATGGTAACCTTGCTGTCTATAGGAAATCTTCCAAAAAAGCTAGTAAATGCCATTTTCTCCACCCAGAAGCTTGTGGAAATATTAGTGGTTGGTTTTCAGCAACTAAAAAAGTAATTCTGCCTAAGTACATGAGTATTCTTGATTTTTAATTGCATAATGTAAAGCAATTGCAGTGTCACTAGGAACCCTGTTTGACAGCAGCTTTTCCTTTGTGGGCTGCCTATCCCCTTTTCAATAGGAAAGGAGGCAGTAGGTGGAGGAAGGTTCTGTGGCTCCTCTCCTTGTGTTTTGTTTGGCTGTCCATCTTGTACTGTCAGGACAGCTTGGAGAATATAACTGATAGTGCAGCGTCTGCTGGTGTCAGCAGAGAGCCTGAGACTTAAAAAACCAGGAGCAACCTCACTCTATTCAGTGACTTTTGATCTGTATGCCAGTAGTATTTCCTGCATATGTGTTCCTTCATACTTCAAAATGTTGAGTGAGAATGAAGTATTTGACTGCAAAACTCTTGAATTATCTTGAAAAACATTAGCAAAAGGCAGAGAGGCTCAGAAAAAGTTTGTATTACTTTTTTGAGGGCTATTAATAAATCAAAGGAGACAGAAGAATCCGAGTCAAGGTTGGAAGCAGAGAGGTTCCTTTGGGAGGCCATACCAGAGGAGTGGGGATGTCTATGTCCCACCAAAACCACTCACAAAACGCACCGTTAAACCATCTGAATTGCAGGATAAACAGACTGTGTTTGCAGAAGACCTCCAAAGCTGATGAACAGAGGTGGGTTGCTGGTTGCTAGCAGCCTGTGCCAAACCCGTCAGGTCAGGGAATGTGTCTCTTGGTCTTGGGAGAGTGAGGATGGGGACAGTGATGGAAGCAAACTCTTCCTCTAGGTCACACAGCAAAATGGTGACAGGGCTGTGACCTGAAGGCCAGGCTAAGGGAGCAGTGTGCTTCCAAGATGGGAGAGTTGGTGTCCAAGTACCGTCAGAGACTGCTTGCAGGGAGTTCTGGTGATTCAGGATTTGTAGGAGCTCTAGCTATCAGTCCAAAAATGTGCTCACAAAGATGGATAGAAGGTGGGTTTTAGGACAGATGGATGGCCTGGCCTACCTTGGGCTCTTTTGCAGAGTCACAATAGCATGACAGCAGGTCATCTGTTCTCAGTAATTGAGCAGAGTTTTGTCTCTTGTTGTGTAGTCGTAGCATTCTCTTTGCAGAAATGTGTGCTTGGTGATGCTAATGTCACAGTCAAGGAAAATAGTGGCATGTGTAAAACCGAGTAGCCCAAAGCTCCTGTTGTTTGCACAAGAATAAGCAGGGAGTTTGGTTTTGGCTTACTCAGGTTGAGGAGCAGTGTTGTTGAAGTGGGAGAATAATAGATGCAGGTGATAAAATAGTTTAGCAGCACTAAATTATTCAGCAGTGTGGATTCTGTTTTAGCAACTCAAGGTGTTTGGAAAAATTAGCATTTCCTTACAAAATCTGCCAGCATAGCATTTACCTGAGCAGAGATCTTCAAAAAGATCATTGTTATTTTATGGACTCCTTGAGGCTGGTTCCTGGTCAACTGATTCTTTCTGTGTAACAAAACAGCACAGGAGGAGAAGCAGGCCCTTTCTACAGGAAGTATTTATTTATATCCTTTACTGAAGGATCCTGATGTTTCACTGAATGTTGCTAAGTTAAAATTCCTATTCTTAAAGCTGAATGTTATGACAAAACAGCAATGATACAAAGAATTATACTCCATTGCAGCTTGATAGGTGTATGAATTGACTGCAAGAGGTAGAATGGATCGAGCAATTCAGGTTGGACTGTGGAGCTGTCTGGTCTAGTCCCTCTCTCAGAGCAGGGCCATCTGATTCAGGTTGCTTGGGGCCTTTATGAGCTGAGGTCAAATACGTGCAAGGCTGACAGCTCCACAGCCTCTCCGGGCCCCTTGTTCTGGTGTTTGACCACATTTGTGGTGACCAGAGATCTCCTTTTCTTCAGCAGGGACAAGTCTGGCTCTGCCTTCTCCATACCTCCCCTGGAGGTAGTTGGGGAAGGTTCAAAGTTACCCAAATGACTAGCCCAGTTAATAGGCTTTCTACACTTTCAATTCATCTAGGTTTACACTGAATACCTTTGATTTGCTGACTGTGTATTTGTATCTTTGCTCATGTGTAAAGGAGAAAAAATAGCAAGTTTCTGATAATTTAATCTGAAGATTCTGATCTTGTGAAACCAAAGGTAAAATATTCAAAGTCTAAAACTTTAGGTGTATTTTTTTTCTACATTCTGTCAAATTTTATTAGCTAAAGCATGGCCAAAGTTTTATATTACTTGTGAGAAAAGACCATCACAGAATCATGGAATGGTTTGAGTTAGAAGGGACCTTCAAAGGTCATCTTGTCCATGGAGTAACCTTTGCCAGATGCTGTGTAGGACACAACACAGCTTGGAGGAAAAAAAGAAAAATCAATTATCTGGGGAAAAAAAAAAAAAGAGCATTTAATGGATCAGGTGAGAGAGGGGCTATGAAAATCTCTCATTTCAGTGAAAAATTGTTTTTAATCCTAGTTTACTCACTGGAGACACAATAGTTTCACTAGCAAATCTTTGGTATTGTTCATGGCAACTGATAATTGAACTATAAAACTGGAGTGACTGTTCATCTCAGCTGTGCCACCGAGCAGCCTGTGGTTTTCTCTGCAGCAAGGAGCCACTGCCTGGGCAAGGGGGAATTGCTGAAACCGCTTCTCTTCAGCTTCCACTGGCAAACAGAAATGTCTTTTTAAAGCTTAATGTAAAAAGCTCTTGCTGCAGGAGCTGGGGAAGACAATGCTGCGGTTCATGAGTTTGATGGCTGGGGGTGCCTTGCAAGCTGTCTCCCCAGCATCAGCGCTGGTGGTCACATTAGGATGGAAATGGCCCTGGTTACTGGGAAGCTGTTTGGTCTTTTTATGCTTCTAGCAGCGCTCCTAAAGGGAGATGTAAATTGAGTTCTTTGGTCAGCTTTGTCTCGCCTGTGTAGCTTCGTCACCTTAAACTGAATCACGCTTGTGCCAGAAGGAAATGGGCTCCTGCTGTCAAAGGTTTGGCTGGTTGCTTTTCAGGACCTTCCCAAGGTCTTTGGAATAGCTCATGTCACCTGGCTCTTAGACTAGGTGTAGAGTCCCACTTCCTCTGGCTGAGCAGGACAAAACTTACCATTTTTGAGGGATGACAATTAATTTTCTCATTCTGGCTGCACTCCAGAGCTGGCTGTACTGGAGCATTAGCGCGCCTGAAATCCAGCAGCACAAAAGAAAAAATGCCTGTGAGAGAGAGACTGCTCCAGTCAGCGGTGACAGTGAAGACAGTGCGTGACCACAGCCAAGAAGTACCAAGTTCTGCAAATCCACACCTAGAACACCACTTTCTTTCCATTTGGTCCCCATGTTAATTGATTTAAAAAAATAGTTCCTTCTTTCTTTGAGCAATCCAGTCCTTGACTTCATACATTTTGAAACTTGAGTTTTCACAAGCTGTGAAAAGCAAGTTCTAACTGAAATGGTAGCCTTTTGAAAGTCTTCAGGAATCAGGGCTTTTTTCCCCCAAAATGAAATTTTCTGTTGGAAATAATTTGTCGAGAGTCAAACAAATCCTCATCAAACAATTACGAATTTGCTTTCTTTTTCTTAGGAAGGACTGGTGTTGTCATCAAGGTCTGGTAATTCCCATTAGCACATGAATGCCACAGCTTGAGTGTGAAATACACATATTGTACCATTTTTAAATTTCACAGCTCTAAACACACTTGTGTCTTTCGGTTTTTATTCATTCCCTGAGCTACATGCTGTGTGTTGCCTCTAGCTTATGCCTCACTGTAATGTGGTTTTAATGGTTCTTAGATTTCTAAGATCCTGTCATAAGTGTAACACTTCTTCCCCCCCCCCCCCCCCCCCCCCCCTTTTCAAAATAGTGAACAGTATGTCTTAATATTTGGATGTGTAACTGTTCTGACAGAATTTCAGGTGTCTGGTAGCTAATGAGAGGGAATAAAGCAGATTTGTTTAACCTGAGAGAGACAGTAAAGGAAAACAGATTCTAAGAGAAATAAGTGTTGTCTTTTCATGAAACATTGTTTTGTTTTCTTAGTAGAACTGATGAATAAACTGTTGAAACTCTTTCATGCCTTACCATGTGGTTCCCAGAATAAGTAATTCTCTGAGAGGAGGAAGTATTCATGCACAGTCCTGGCACTTTAGAAGCCTAGAATTACTTCCTGGGCTTCAGTGGAAATCTCTGAATTACCCTGGTCTGGGTGATCTTTAGCAGGCAGCTTGAAAACGTCAAGTTTGTAAAACTCTTCTTTTGTGGTTGGATGCAAAGTATCTCCTGGTGTCTTCCTCAGTTGTCTAGTTTGTAAGAGTTTCCAGGTCCCCTGAAGCCTGAGGACAAGTGTTTCTTTATATCAGGAGCGCATGCCAGGGAAAAAGGCATGGTGGAGGAGGAGGTGAAAGAGATGATGCAGTATGAGTTCAGAGGCTAATAGCAGAATGCCCCTTGACCAGGAGAGTTTGTGCAGGCACACAGGCTGCTGAGGAGGAAGGGAGGTGATTGCTGTGTTGAGATTTGAAATGGCTGTAGCCCCATGTTGCCCATGCAGCCCACAACCAGATACCTATTCCCCATCCAAGTCCACGTGCAGAAGAGAGTTTCACGTTTTGTTGGGTTTTTTTTTCCAAATCTTCTTCCTAGGAGCCACCAGAAGGACCCTTGCTGTCCCAGCAATGCAGCGCCCTGGCAGTGGCACAGGCAGACAGAAGAGGAAAACCTCCACCCTGGCAATCCTGGCAGCGTGCCACAGTGAGCGGAATGAAGAACTGGTGGGTGTCCAGTGCAGTGCAGGTGTCGTACTGTGTTTTATCCAACCCCTGTCTGCTTAACTGCTGGCTTCTGGGACACAGAGATTTACCCACGAGGAGCAATTAATTATCCTTGCACCAGCTATTGCAGGTAAGGTCTTGCAGGCCAGTGCTTGGCTGTCACCAACCTGAGGCCAACACTGGCTGTGTAATCTAGAGATGGAGTCATGTGTGCTCTTGGTAGTTGTTAGAGGCAGCTGCTCCCTCTTGTAAGTAGAAGAAAGAGGGAAACCTACTTCTCTGTGGCTAATCATGCAACTAATTGCATCACTCCTACTAATCATCTCAAAGACTAGCAGAAGTTATCCCATGTTAGACTGGGACAGGGAGAAAATTTGGAACTAGTGTAAAATAGTGAAGTTCAAATCAGTACATTTTATTCTTGTGTTCTTGAACTGCCCATGCTACAAAGTGTGAAACAACCTGCATTCAAGGACAGAATTGTGTCCTAGAGCTGACGCTGCAGTGGAGGTCCAAATGGCCATAGCACATGGTGAAGTGTAGTAGCAACACTGGAAGATGTTTATGGATTTTTGTTGGCATGTTTTATCAGAATCTCCAGCTAAATACTGAATTATTCTTCAAACATGTATAGTGCTCATATGACTAAGTGTCAGTCATCCAGTCTGTTGGATGTAGAGTTTCATGTTTTTTCTCCTATATGGAGCTGTAAGAAATATTTTACACCTACCACCAAAAGAAGCTACTTTGGGATACTTTATGGTAGTAAAGGAAGGAGAACAGATACCCAAATATATATATAACCTTGTTTGTAGGAATGTGAAACTTCTGTGGGGCAAGTTGTGTTTATAATACAGTCTGTCATGTAGTTAAGGAGTGTGGCAGTAAATGAGTGCTTGCTCGCTGACAACTGGGGATGTAAGGTGCAGCACTCAATGCCCAGTAAATGCTCAGCTTGAACTGTATTTGCCTGAACCTATTCTGCTTCACATGAAATGCACTTCAGGGTAATTATGATACTTTCTGGGTGATTTAAGTGACTCTGCTTTTGACCTCTGGCTTTTAATGTTATCACACCATCCATGATATGCTAATAATCACACAAAAATTCATGGCTTGTCATGTCTCATTGCTTAAGCAAGGTGTGCCACACCATGCATCATAGGGCTTTTGTTTTGTTCTGTGCTGTGAAATTGCAAACTATGAAATCTAAACTGCAAGATTAACAGTAGTGAAGGAGCCTCAAGAAGGAATTTCCTCTGTAAAGATGTGTTCTTTTCTTCATGAGGGCAAAACTTTCTGGTTCTGCTTCCCTGCAGACCCACATCCCTCCTGCAGCTCTTCCAAGAGAACATTGGTCATTGCAAGTGGCTTTGAACTTAGTTGAATTTGCCTGTCTGTGCTTTTTTTGTTTTGATTTGGTTTTTTTTTAAGTAAGAAAGTGTGGTGGTTTAACCCACAGTAGGACCACACCTCCTGCACTCACTCCCCCCACCTGGTGAGGTGGGATGGGAGACACAACAAAGGGGGCACGGGGTTAGGAATGAAGGACAGGGATGGCTGTGATGGTCACAGGCAAAACAGACTCAACTTGGGGAGGAAAAATCATTTTAATTCATTACCAACCATCTGAGTAGCACAGTGAGACATAACAACCACATCTCACAACACCTTCCCCCACCCCTCCCTTCTTCCCCGGCTCAGATCACTTTGCTCCCAATGTCTCTAACTTCCCTCCCAGCAGCACAGGGGGCAGGGAATGGGGGTTCAGTCAGGTCACCTCTGCTGCTCTTCCTGGCATGTAAGTCCAGGAACAAGATGTTCCAAAGCTTCCCATGGAGTCACAGACCTCTTCGGTCTCAGCTCCCAGCTCCGGCATGGGGACACCACGGGCTGCAGACTCACCCCCTGCTCTGGGAGTCCACCCCCACTCTGGCAGTGAGCGAATCTCGGGTCTCAATTCAGTCACACCTGCCCTTGGGCTCAGCTTCTCTGCTCCAGTGTGGAGCCCTCCATGGGCTGCAGGAGACCTCCTTTGTCTCCTATTCCATGCGGTTGAGCTTGGTGTCTCAAGGTTCTCTGTCCTCCCCCTTCTCCTCACAAGCCCCATACTGAAAACCAAAACACAGTGCTATTCTAACTACTAAAAAGAAACCTAGCTCTGTCCCAGATAAAAACCTGGACATGCCCTAAAGTTGATAAATTACAATAATATCAATGATAACTATATGAACTGATGGTTCAGTAATTTATATTCTTGGTTTAAGAAACAAAGCAAAAAAAATCAATGTAGCTTGTGTACAATTTAAAAAAGAGAAATATTCAAAGCCATCAAGCAGGAAATGAATTTACAATTTTTGTTTTCAATTTTAATCTTAATGAGTTAAAAAGAATCTTTGATAACTATATAGTTTAAAATAGTGTAATCTGGAGTTGTTAGAACAGTAAGGAGCGTCAAAGTGCACACCTAAGTGCTGTTAAATAGTCCTTCCACTAATTTAAATTATTAAACAAAAATAAGAGTTTTAGCTTCTTTTATCTACAGAGTTTTTAAGTATATAAAGTAAAATGACCCAAAGACAGAGTTGATTTGATTAATTTAGTTGCTAACTAAATTACGAGTTTACAGCTAGGCTTGAGGATACTGCACACAAACCTTTACCCTTAATTAGATTATACTACAAGTAGATAATGGTTTTACAGTCTCCTCCTGTTTTGCCCAATGTTTTGCCAATTGATGGGGGTCGACAGAAAGGACACTGACACCAACCAAAAGAGTAAGCTTATTTTACTGTCTATTTTGGGGTAATACATAAAGGGGATAATACATTAATCAACAAAATAAGCTAATTATATTGCAAAGCAACAATACAAAGTTAGGTGATGCATCTAATCATTACTACATAAAGACATTGATAGTAATTAAGAAACATACATTACCAATTGCCCTATTTACCATCATCCAGACCCACAGTTGTTGGGGTGCCCCAGTGCAGCGAGGGCTTGGAGAACCTCTTCCTACCCAACAGTTGAGAAGTCCTACACGGTGTGTCCACCCTCAGGTGAGGCCACCAAAGAGTTGCTGCACGGGGGGCTAGCTTTATAGTGCTTAATTACCAAACTCAGCCGGTCAGGATGACTTGCTTTTTCTTTTGTGTGGAAACATCTGGCACATCATCCTCCAAGTTGGATTCCACCCAAAGTCTGGCCAGTCCTTAGGAACCCAAGGGAGTATTTCTGTTCTTGTGGTCTTAACCACATGCTTCTCAACTGCTATCTGTCTGGTTTCACCATCTATTTCAGTCCTAATAGGAAATATTTGCTGATGGATGCTAAAAAGTTGCTGGTTGCTGTTGCACTATAAATATTATAGCAAATATAATCTTATCGGGTCTGTCTAGAGGTCAGTTATTGGCTTAGGCCTGTTACCCAGGCCTTGGTGTGTAAGATCCTCATCATCTTATTAAGCCTAACACTGTATGGACTGGAAATAAGGTGTTTTCATATAATCCTGTGTGGGGCCATGTGAAGATTTGAAGCGGTCTGAATCTGTCTTCAGAGGAAGCTTGTGCTGATCCTTTGATCTGTTCTGAAACATTCATATTTTCAATAGCTTTCAAAATGGGGTAGTGCCACCCAAGCTACCCAGCTGCAAATGTGAGCCACTTAGAGTCCAGCTGTTCTTGCCTTCCACTTGTCTTAATGAGGCTGGAGAGGGTGGAGAAATGTTGTCATTTATTGTAATTGTACCCACAATTGCATTAGATCTTATTACACAGACATTTTTCAACATTTTCATTTGAAGAAAATAATTAATTTCCTTTTTTAAGTTCAATGAAGAGATTTGGACTGAAGGAACATAGTAGCGTAGTTCCAGTATTTCATCTCTCTTAGCTGTTGGTATAAATAATTTTGGGGAATATGGAGTGACTGGGAAGAGAACAGAAAGAAACAAGTCAGCCAGCTCCACTAGCATCTTTCTTGGAACAGACTGTCAATAACAATAAACAAAATGCCTGATCAGTGTAACCCAACCAGTTTTAGTCTTATCCTAAAATGCTGATACAGCGTTAGCTCTTGTGATCATTCTTCTACTGATTTATGATGAGAGAGGATCTGCTTTTATTCCAAGAGGATTTCTGCTCAAGGTATGGTGAGCTCAGTGCATTTGCTATGTGTTTCAGGCTCCAGAGGAGGGGAAGACATGTCTTTAGGGCTTTTCTAATGTGGAGACAAATCTGAATGTGACCCATACAGCAAACTGAGATTCCAGCTTTTTTAGTTGCTCTTGAAAAGGAAAAGAACTTAATGATTTTTCTGGTAACCAACACTTTCTTGAGGCTGGGGCACAATGGTGACATGCAACTGCTGAGCTTTATGAAAGTGAGCATGCCTTTTCCAAAACTGCTTCTGAGTGGGGCTTGAGCCTGCAAGCTTCATACCATCAGCTCTTTGACCTGAGATTCACTGATCACAGGGACAGATCATTTTCTACTGTCTGATGAGCCTCATCTGCATCCTGGGGTGCATATGAGTATAAGAAGAATATGGCTTTAGTAAGGCTGCTACACAAGACAATCTTGGAGCTAATAATAGTTATAATTACCTTTATATTTCTGTTGCTGTTGTTAAGATAAATGTATTTTGTTGTGAATGCACTGACACTCTTTGGAAGTATAATGTAATGATCTGATCTTGTATTTTAACTAAGCAAATGACAATATTACCATGTGTTTTCTGGGTGCAGAATCAGACCTTTTTCTTCCCTTCTCTTATCTCTGCCAACTTCTCTAAGCGACAGATATTTTTAAATACTGTGTTGCCCAAGAGCTGGGTATCACTGTTCCTATTTTTTGAACTTTTGTTACTCTATTAATAAAATTCAGAACTGGTTGGGAGAAACTGACTCCCTGGTTTAAAAACTAAAAGTGCAGCTGAAAATTTATAACTTCTCAATGAAGAGGAAGAAGTTGACATTTTTAGCCTTTTCAAGTCAAGATTTTGGCACAGGACCTCATGTTCACAGTATCACTTTATTAAAGCTGGCCTACTTATGTCAAGAGCTGTGCAAGATTTTCATTCAAGTTTTGTCCCTAAATACGTTTCTAAACCTCACACAAAATGAAAAATGGTTTTTAAATTGTGCATTGGGGGTTTTTTTTCCAAATCCAAGAGTTGGCTGTGTGCATGGATGATAAGTGCTAAGCTATTTTTGAATGACATGAAGGCTGTTTTTGGACAAGCTTTTCACATGGCATTGTTGTGAGTCTTGTGTGTGATCTTATTCAGAGAGAAGACTTGCATGCCATTCTCTGACATTCTGTTAGAATTGACCTGTAATATACATGGTTATCGCTCTTGTATAAATCATATTACATTTATTAGTAAATATTAGTATATAAGCACACGTGCCCAGAGTATAAATGTGCCCTCCATTGTTTTGACTCTAAAAAATATGAAAAAAAAAAAAAAAAAAAAAAAAAAAAAAGCATAAGTTACATAAGTTAAAGCAGTAATTTATTAAAAACTACAAAATGTTTATGTGGCAGGCAAAAAATAATAGCCAACATAGAATTCTCCTGAGGAACATAAAAGAAATTCAGAGGAGGATATACAGAATTATTATTCTTTTATTTTGGTGGAAGTGTGTAAATTCTTTGGGGATTTTGAAACAAATGTCATCAGAAATGTCATGATGTATAACACTGCATTACTTTAATGACTGTAGTGTTCTAGCTCCACTCATGAAGGCTGACTGTTTTTATTCTTCCTTGAAGTTTTGATTTGTGAAATACAGGCAATGGCATTCTTGAACAGGAGTAGCACACACTAGAAGTATGTAGATTCTGCTGGCAAGAAAATTAAAGCTCCTCTAGTTACAATAGGTAAAATTACTACTCTTCAGTAAGCCATCCTTCTGTTTCTGAAATCTGCCAGACAAAAATTTAAATCTTATTTACTTTCTACCTTGGTGAATTTCACCATCCGAGCTTGAGTAGCTGATTGATGCCATCTGTTGCATTTTCTGGAAGTCCTAGTATAAAAGTTAAGAATTTCTGTTTCCCCATCTTCTAAAGACCACGATAAAACCTACTATGTATACTTCCATGTTTCTCTGGAGTCAATGATAATCTGATTTTTTAAAGTGAAATATATAGAATTCTAATGCAGCTCAGTCCAATTTTATATTTCTTAACATTTTATAGAAGATGAAGATACTAATTCTTTGCAAGACAGGTATGTGCATGATGTGGAAACAACTGATTAATGAGTCAGTAACAGAGCTGAGCATGTAATGTAAACACTCTTGCTGTAGTTGCTAAATGAAAGCTCCTCCCAACCGTGGAAAATGTACACATGAGAGGAAGTTGTAGTAGTATCTCTTTGTATGGCAAACAAAATACACCAGAGACGCACACACTTTGGCTCACACAGTAACATTAGCTTTGTTTTAGTGTTCTGTTTGAGACTCAGATATGTTCCAGGTAGGGAAAAAAAAAGCCAAAACCTTGTCATTACACTACCTATTTTCAAAGCTCTATGTTTTTTCAAGCACATAGTTAAAAGGCCAAATTGCATAGCACTCAACAAGCCACTCCACTTAATTCATTCTTCAGAATAAATCAAGTGGGATTGTCTTCAAAGAAAAAATGCTTACCATGGCTTCTCAAAGAGTTTTCAGCAGTTCTTGAGTCCAGCTGCAATAGCAGCAGTATTAATAGCAATAAAAAATGTCTCAGTTGTTTTTCTAGTGGGTGTTTTAAGAACCATCAAATTAGTGTGCATGTTGTTAATCTCTTCCCCAAACCCTTCTTCAGTTTTCTCTAATGATTTCCCCTCCATTTCTTTCTGTCTTTGGTAATGAGATGCAACTCAGGACTTTAAAAACAGTTAAAGGTCACTAGACACAAAGTCAATTAAAAAAAGAGCCTTTGCATCTCAGTACCACTGTATTAGCGACATTCTAATTAAATATTACATAGTGTCTTGTACTGCATAGATGAAAATAGTGTGGGAATAAGAAAGAGATTAGCTATGGACTGACACCTGTGTGGTCTCTGTAGGGTGAGAGATCTGCTGACCCTCCACAGCCCCAAGGACTGGTGAGCTTGGCCAGGAAACTCATGCTGTGAATCATACTGATCCTGGCAATATTCATGCATTCGTTTGGGGGCAGATGTTTTACCATGCTGTCCTTAGCCAGCTATGTTGTGTTTGAAGGATTAATTGAATATTCTTTTTAAACCAACTGCAGGAACCTGAGATTTGCCCAGCCCCTTTGCTTTTACTTTCAGCATACACTCATGTGCAAATGTGTTTCCATGTTTATTTACAAATGCCGTGCATAGGCAGGACAATTGGTACGTAACAGATATGCAACACTCTTGCAAGTATTTTCTAACCTGAAGAGGTTCCATTGCACCTGCACCACAGCTTATTTCTATGGAGCAACTGAGGTCCCATTCCCCAGTCCCACAGGCTTCACTCCAGTGCCAGCAGAGATGGGTTTCCTTCCCACCTGAAGCAGCACTTGTGCTGATGCAGAGGCAGGAGGCTATACAACTCAAAATAGTTTGAAATGGTCAGAATTATACCTCACCCAGGAACTAAGCTGCACTTCTGGATTCTGCAGTTCAGACACAGCCTTGCCCTGAAGTTGTTTTCTTTTTATTACTTTGTGTTATTTATAATTTTAGTTCAGTAGAGGGTCCCTGCAGGAGCTGACAGCTATTCTTTCATATGTTACATGACATAATTTATGGCCAGTTATGTCCCAGCCTACAAAACTGTAATAGAACGGGGAGGGCTTGAAGAAGCTGCCGCAAGGCTGGGAGTGAGGCTTCCCGCGTGGCTGTGGGAAGAGGGTTTCCCCCAGTGCCTTCCTCTCCCTGGTTTGCTTGCTCAGGCTTCTTCGCCAGCTTTGGCACTCTCGTCTTGATACAAGTGCTTGAGCTCAGGCAGTGGCTTATGGTGCATAGAAATGAATAATTAAAAAAAAAAAAAGCTAGAAACTTGTTTCCTGTTCAAAAGCCGTCAGGATTTGTCCACTTGTCTAGACACTTCACTCTGTCACAAATCAGTCTGGGTCAGCAGTACCTCTCTGCATTTAGCACTACTGCTTCAGAAGAGGTGTTGCAGCCTGGGTGCTCTCTTATTTGTACAGGGCTTAATTTGACTGACCAGACACAGCCATCTGAAGTGTGCTAAATCTAAATTCATTCTGACTAAAAGTTAGTTTCCTTGCCTATAAATGTCTTTACTACTTGAGTTCACAGCACCTGAGAATTGCCTTGCAGGCTCTCAAGCAGGAGCTATTCTCAGCCTCAGGCTTCACAAAGCTCACTTGGCAGCCTGATGTCAGAGATGGAAAACCTGACAGCATGAGCATCAATGATGTCCACATAGCTGTTGTTTATCTCCATGAGGCTCCCTCATGGTCAGAGTAATGCGGCATTAGTAGCTGCCGCGTGCCTGTAGGCATGTATGAAGTGGTAGATTCATGCAAACAGAAAACCCTTTGCTCCAGAGCTGGCATGGCTGGTGTATGGATTCCCTGAGTGGTGACTTAGGTGCCTTTGAGCAAATGCAGGCTTTTGCACTCATCTCAGTTACTCTGCAAACTCTTTGAAATTCTTATGAGGCTGCAGGATCACGGTAATCCTTGTGTAAACCAGAACAAGACGTAAAACTCAGCAGACTGGTACTTCTTAGAGGCAGAAGTCTTGCAGAGTAGTGAGAAATGGCATATATTCTCACTTAGACAGTGGACAAGGGTAAGGGTTTGTTTCATGGTCCATCAGTTGACTACTGTCTTTCATTGACATAATACCAGTATTTCTCAGGAGTTCAACCTGCCCCTTCAGTCTAAGTCAGTCTAAAAAATTTCTTGAGAGATGCCAAATGTGAAGTTGGTGAACATTAAGCGTATAGAAATAAAATAATCTGTTTTCCAAGAAACTTCATGGAAGTAAATAAAGAGGGAACATTTGCAATTTTTGAGTTTTAGGAGCTAGGTCGAGGCAGGCAGGGATTTAATTTAATTCTTCCACTGTAAGTCTGGGATCAAAAAAGATGCTTCACTTGGTCCAAGGTTAAAGATCTCACCTTCTAAGAGAGATTTAGAGTTTGCCAGTGGTAAGTGAGAGGGAGATCAACAACGGGAGCTGTGGGAGGATGAATGGAGACATACCTGTGGTTTTGTTTCAGAAATGTGCGTGGCAGAACGAAAGAGAGTGACCCAGATTTTCAGGTGTGGATTTTCGGGTCAAACTGACTTCAATGCAGCCCTGTGGTCCACTTGCCTTCTCCTCTGCTGACTCTGACAGACACTTGATGTGCAGCTGGTGGAGCTGGCATGCCAGAGGTGATGCCACTGACCTGTTCAGGAGACAGCCCAAAGGGCTCGTCTCAGAGACAGATCACTGGCAATTCTTGTGTGCTTGCCTTATCTCCACTTGTTCTGGAAAGCTGAATTTCAGCATTCTGTGAGTGTAAAGCAGAGCATCTCTTTCCACAGCAATTAGTTTAACTGAGTCCATGTTTACTGTAGAAAGAATCCCCTCCAACACCAACAGAAGCTAGTGCCCGTTGAATGGCACAATGGCATGAGCTCTCTCACTGTAGCCCAGTGGACTTCTCTTCCTATCACTATTCTGGTAGGTTGCTGGGGCAGTTTCATTAAACATTTGCCTTAGAGAGTCTATGTAGCCATTGTGCAGTCATTTCCTAATACCTCCCACCCTTACAGCAAATTTGAGTCGGAAGATTTGATATTCTGAATGATATACAGAAGTATATCTAATAACACACACACACTCTTTTGAATGCATATATATACACGTACTTATGCATACATGTATATATACGTTACTGTGCATACATATGTGTGTGTGTGTATATATATAAATATACACACGCAAAACCACACATACGTAATGTAACATAGGCCTGGGGACTCGCAGTTATGAAAACATATACACATACATTTATGGGCTGCTGTCTTTTCTTGGTGCATTTTATTTTATAGAATCATAGAATCACAGAATGGTTTGGGTTGGAAGGGACCTTAAAGCTCATCCAGTTCCAGCCCCCCTGCCATCAGCAGGGACACCTTCCACTGGACCAGGTTGCTCAAAGCCTCATCTGACCTGGCCTTGAACACTTCCAGGGAGGAGCAGCCACAGCTTCTCTGGGCAACCTGGGCCAGTGTCTCACCTCTCTCACAGGAAATAATTTCTTCCTAATATCTAATCTAAACCTACCCTCTTCCAGCTTAAAGCCATTTTCCTATATTATGTCACTACCTGCCTTTGTAAAAAGTCCCTCCCCAGCTTTCTTGTAGCCCCTTCAGGTACTGGGAGGCCGCTATAAGATCTCCCCGGAGCCTTCTCTTCTCCAGGCTGAACAGCCCCAGCTCTCTCAGCCTGTCCTCACAGCAGAGGTGCTCCAGCCCTCGGATCATCCTCGTGGCCTCCTCTGGACTCGTTCTAACAGGTCCATGTCTCTCTTGTGTTAGGGGCTCCAGAACTCGACGCAGCACTCCAGGTGGGACCTTACGAGAGCGGAGTACAGGGGAAGAAAATTTGACATTGAGCTTCTCAGATAGGAATTGTGCAGACTCACCGACAGGATGATAGATGGCTGGGAGTAAAACTATGATGATCTTCTTTTGGAGGGGCCTTCATCTGTTCTCATTCTGCAAATTTTTATGTTTTTTATGTTAAAAACCTGTTAAGGCAGAGATTTGGGTAAAAAACTTTGTTGTAACAATTGCTGTTATTTGATAAATCATGACTTTTTAAATAGGGTTTCCCACATCTTCATCTCAGCAGTGCCTTGAAGAGTTTCTGAAGTGTATTTTTGAAAGAAAAGGAAAAAGCAAGAAATATTCAAGCCCTACTAATAGCAAAGTAATTTTGCATGAAATATCTTGAACTAGGGGTCTAATCACCTCTTACTCAAAAGTTTGAGAAGAAGTTCAAGTTCACCTTTTTATATATAATGCAAGAATTTATATTGCCTTACAGTAGCAGAATGTGTCTGGTTGAACTTGCTCACGTGCAGAACGCATTCATTTCTCTGAAATTCTGTGCAAATTCAGAGAGACTGAGAAAAACTGCACCCTACTCGCTCTTCCTGTTTCAAGCTTTGTTCCTGTATTTACCCAGGTGCACTGGGTTCTGCTTCATCATACACTGCATGAAACTAAAACTATCATCTTAGATCAGGCCAGAATGTGCTTTTCCAGCCCACTGTAGTTTTTTAGTGGTTTTGGGAGTTCTCTGGATAGGTAGGGATAGTCCTGTTGTCATTGTCTCTCCCTTCACTGCTGTAATTCTGGAATATTCCACCTACATGCTAAGGGAAAAAAGATCTGTGAAAGAAATACAACTAACCTCTGTTTCTAAATGCTGGGACTGAGTTCAGATAATATGTGATGGGGACTTAATAAGTTCTTCAATAAACAGATAAAATTGCATGTGGTTAAATCTCACTGGAAAACGTTTTTCTTGTTACAATTTCATTATCTTAAAACCACTGATAAAAGATCTGCAGTGGAACATGCTGGGATGAATTAGTTCAGTAACTGTTCCTGTTTCATTAGGATGATTTAAGTCTTCTACAAATGTCATGGCATTAAGATTTTATGCAGAGCCATGAAGAAATGGCTGCTGGAAGAATCAACAGCCTTTCTAAAAGTCAGCACTTTTTGCCTGTCTTTATGAGACCACTGGTCACTCTGTAATATTAAGTGACAACGTTGCTGAGAGAGTTATGTCCCTATGTGATGTTTTGCTTGGGCATCTGGCCATTACAGGAATAAAACTGACAAGAGATGTGATAGCAATCTCCATCACTGCACTTGGGTATGGTTCAGCCATCCATTTCCATTTGGCAAATATTCCTAATAAGTCTCCCTCAGGGCAAGTAACCTTTTAATAATCATACTTTCCCTTTGAATTTGCTACCGAGATACCTGCTCTAATGTATTGTTTGTGCAGTAATATGTACTGATTGGTGGTTCCTTCTTGCTTTCCACCACACCTCTCCTCAGTCCCCCTCTGGCAAAGTTGCAAAGATAGCCTCTTCCCATCCAGCACTCGGCACAGATATGGCCCTTTTCCAAAGCCAGTCTGGACCTACTGGGAGCATTCTTACACTGTCAACAAATCCCCCTGCCCATAGTGCTAATAAGACTACACCTTCCTCTTCTGCCAGTTGGTACTACAAATTTTTAGATTTTCATCATCAGTCTTTATTTCTGGGGAACAATGAAAATGGAAAGAGTTGATTTATTCATAGTTTCCAAAAAAATTATCATCAATTTTAAACTCACAGTAAAAGTCTACCAAGCTATATTTATCGATCACATCACCAACATAAATGGGAAACTACAGACATGAAATTAGGAAGTTTTATGAAGCGTTGAGCTGATAGGGATTATGAACACAGAAAGAAAGGTTCGATACATTGCAGACAAACTCTTTTCTTATTAAATAAATTTACTTAATTTCTCTTCCACTTCATCTAGAAGACAACACATTGTATGGTTGCTATGGATATTGAATCAAAAGTTTAGCAAAAAGGTCTATTACAGCCCTGTCCAAGAGCTCTTTTTTGTAACTCTTTTATACCTTCCTGTCACTTGTTTGCAGTGTGACTGTGCTGCAAATCAGCTCATCTTCCTCTGCATGCCTGATAGTGATGGCTTCATTTCAAAGAAGCAGCCCTACAACAATTGAGTGCAACAAAATCAGAAGAAAATATTTTTCATTATTATTGTTATTATTGTTGTTGTTGTTGTTGTTGTTGTTATTATTATTATTATTATTATTATTATTATTATTATTATTATTATTATTATTATTATTATTGATATTGATATTCTTACTATTCTTCTTCTTCTATCTCCCATCTCCAAGTCGAACTGTCAGGCCTTTTAAAGAGAATTTTATACCACAAGACCAGAGAATTGCCATGGGCCACAGAAGAACATGTCTGGGATCATCTTGCTCGGTTGGTTTAAAGAAAGCAGAGGTTGCTCCTGTTTTGTTCCCTGAAGGAACAAGAAGCATGCTGATGTGGTGGCAGACATGTACCACCATGGTCGTGAATAAGGCAGCAACTGAAGGAAAATTGTAATGCTACTGTTGGGGTAAAAAAAGCAATTATTAAAATGGGAAGCTATGTTACAAAACATAAACCAAACCAATTCAGTCTAATCCTTTTCCCCCTCTCCCCTTTTTTTTATGACATAATATGATATGGAATATGTGACTGGCATATCCAACTGTCATTCTGGGTTTTACTGACTATACACTTTTCTTCTCCACTCCCCCCTTCCAGTCCTCTCTTCTTGGAAACTGCCCAAGCACAGTGTCCTTGTAGTCATCAACATTGTTCTCATAACAATCCCCACTGAAACCAAAACACATGGCTTTCTAGCTACTAAGAAGAAAATTAACCATATCCTAGCAAAAACTAGGACACACGTATGGTCTCAAGGAGGGTGGATTCAGACTAGCTGTAAGGAAGACATTTTTTACAATGAAGGTGGTGAAACACTGGAACATGTTCCCCAGAGAGGTGGTAGATGCTCCATCCCTGGAAACATTCAAGGTCAGGTTGAACTGGGCTCTGAGCAACCTGATCTGGTTGAAGATGCCCCTGCTTGTTGCTGGGGGGTTGCACTAGATGACCTTTAAAGGTCCCTCCCAACCCAAACCATTCTGTGATCCTATGATTCTGTGGCTGGTCTTAGCTGGAGATGTGGGCCTCTGCCCTCAAAGGTATATGTAAAGAGACTGCTAAGAGGTGCTAACTGGAAAGGTGTCTGGGAGGTTCTGTGCTTGGGGGGTGCTACAGCTGGGAAGTGCCTGTGCTTTAGTGGTCCCATCTTTCATCTGCAGGAGCAGGAGGAAGATGGGACCATGTCTTGAGCAGGCCTCCTGGCCCCCTTGCAGGGAAAAGCTCTCTGGCGTGGGTGCAAGCAGGGGACAATGGCCATACAGACATTGTTTGACTCTGTGCAAGTTACCTGGCTTCCCCAAACCTTTTATTCTGTGCCTATGAAATGGGGACCAAAGCATGTCCAGACCCTCACAGGCCATCAAGGAGGCCTGTGTGCTATACCAAATGGGACCTGCAAACACCCAAAATATGTTAAAGCCTCCAAGCAGTGCCAGAAATGTACAGCTGGGAGGAAATGAAGAACCATTAAGTTCAGTTGTGTTTGTGGTGTGTATTTTTTCTGCATTTTATTATTCATTGATGTTTGAACAAACACTGATTATGTCAGACAGTAGTCCTGCTTTTTCTGCTTAACTGAATTGAATATTTACATCGGGAAAACTCTAAAAAAACAAATAAAAATATTCTTTTAAATCAAAATGCCATGGGAAACTTTGAAAAGTGATTTCAGTAAAAGCTTCCGCTGATGGAGCATCTTCCAACCCTAATTGGTTTGGAAGACCTTGGTAATTTTAAAGTTTAATTGCTGTTCATTTATCCATGCCTCTCTCACATAACAAATAAAGTAGCTATCTAGATGTCTGCTCAGAGACCTGAGCTATTATTTAAAGCAATAATAGAGCCTGCTTTTTAAATAATTCACTGCATAAAGTTATCTTCTTAAAAATCTCACTTCAACTGATCACTTTTAGTTCAGTTTTTTCAAGATTGCCAATCCCAAGTTACTAAACATCATGAACTAAGTACTCAAAATTATGATTTAAAAAAACCTTTCTATTTCTGCATGCCTCCAGGGTTTCAAGCTGGCATTGTTGATGTATTGAGCTTTACCTAGAGTTGTGAAGCCTAGAAACTTATCACTTCTCTGGGGGAAAGCTGAGAGTGCAAAACAATGCCAGCTGCTGCAATGTTAAGGAAAAAAAATTAAATATTAATTAGATATAAAAATTGGAAACTCATGAGTTTAATGGCACACTACTGTTGAAAACAGTATTGTTGAAAACAATATTTCTACTTGAAAGGGAAAATAAAATATTGGCATCCAGAGTATATAGAGTCATTTCTGTGCACAGAACTCTTTTCTCAGGGAACTGTCTCTGCATAAGTCTTGTCAGCTTCAAATGACAAATATTTTGTGCATAAAACATATTTTTTTTTCCATTATAACTATTCTAGAACACCTTTGCATATGAACAGAAGCCTAGGAAAAAAAAAAAAAGACAGCTTTTAGGAAATCTTACAAGGCAAAAGTTCTTACTTTTTTTCCTTTCCTTTTTCCCAGAAGATTTAATTTAGGTTTAAGTGGAAAAGAACTGGAAAAGGAAATTAGAGGATTCCATCATGAAAAGTACTGCAAGGTACTGAGATACTGCTCACTCCCTACGAGTGGTCATCCCCCCCTTTTCCCTACATTGCTTTCATTTCTCTTTGCTGCATGTTACTCCCCATATGCTGCATGTTATAGGCTGAACGTGTTGGCCTCTTAGCTCTGCTGGTGTTTTCCTGCAAGAAAATGCTAGCAAAGGCTAAGTTTAGGAGATTTAGACTACAGTTAGTTTAAAAACATAAATAATTTTTTTGAAGTATAAAAGTGCATTTGTGGTTGAGAGAAAACTTCCTAAGATCTTTATTGCTCTTCTACAAGAGTGCTGCATTATGGATACCTCTACATGCATGAATGAGCATTTTGATAGAATAACACAGGACTAAAATTGTCCATTAGTTTTAGAGGGAAAAAACCAGACTTGATCTGTACAAAAAATGTGTAGCTAGAATAACGCAGGGCATTGATAGGATTTTCAATCAAAAAATAATTTATTTACTCTCTAGTTTTTCCATCTTTTTAAAGAGCTGGTGAGTTTCAAAAAGATAATTCTGGTGGGTGGTGATATTTTTTCCTATCTCTGAATGGAGCTCTGTGACTTCTACCCTTGGGAATTCATTGTCATATTTTCCTAGTCATTCCTAGAGAGATTATAAAAGAAGAAAAAAGTGAAAGTTCTTTTTAAGGATTTCTCAGAGAACTTTTGAGAGATGAGATTAAACGTGTCCTCTTTAGCTTCAGTGCACTAATTTGATTTGTGTTAGTTCTGTGCACAGAACTCTTTTCTGAGAGAGCTGTCTCTGCAAAAGTGTCTGGTGAGCTTCAACTGGTAAATATTTTGTGCATAAAAGATATCTTTTTCCAAGTGCCATCCTTTCAACTCTATTTCAGTTTAAGGCCTCCAAACCTGTCAAACCCTGTGCCTGTGGGCTGCAATATTCAACTATGTTACCTGTGGTGAAAGAAGCACAGTTATTCAGTAGAGTGACTATTAAATAATCTAGACTGTAAGAGGATTATATATTCACACTAGCTTAAACATAACCCAGTGCCTTAGCATCTACATGTACAGCTCCTAATTGAATTTTGTCAGTAAATGTTACAAACACAAACCCAAGAGCCATTTGACTTTAATTTATCCCAAAGTACATCCTCTGCAACAGCAACATTTTGATAAAATAGGCTTCTTTTTTTTTTTTTTCAAACAGAAAGTTAAATAGTATTCCAGAAAGAAATCTGTAAGTGCTAAAGAGCTGTTTACAATATTACTTTGCTGGAAACCTCCCTGTGGTCAGCTACAGCTTGTATCCGGACTGCCTGCATTTAACACATGCATGCTGCCCAGACCCGTCAGAAGTTCCTCATGAAAAAGCATTTGGGTTATTTTTCAGAGCACAGTCTAGTATAATGCCTAGAAGCATTTTTTTAAAGATGAGAAGCCAACACGAGTGTCTTTGGTGTTTGCAATACCAGATGTGCTGGACGTGACAAGAGCTGTTCACAATTACCAGACCAGTTGAAAATGGGAAGCAGTGAAGCCCCGTGCCTGGCTTGATCTGCCCTTAAATGTGGCACCAGGCTTCTGCGGTTATAGTGCTGCTGGGTGCTGGTGTTTCTGCTGCAGCACTGCATGGTACCTTTGTACCCTGAGCCCCTTGGCAGTCCCTAACCTGCTCATCTTCCCATCACTGCCTGATGTAGGACAGCAATAACATTCCCATTTTGGAATTGCTGGAATTGAGACACAGAGCCTTGTCCCAGGGAAAAGTAAGGGACTGAATATAGGTCATGGAGATCTTAAGGTCTCATCTTAACAGGGGTTTTGTGCTTTCATTCAAGATACATTTGAATCTGAAAGGTCAGAAGTACAAATAGCTTTGATGGGGTGCATTTCTCCCTTAAAAATGGAAAGACAAAACAGGTTTCAGTGTGTCATAATGTAAACCCAGCTAGCAACAGAGCGCCATACAGCTGCTCTGACACTTGGCCACAGGGGCATGAGGAGGACAATCAGAAAAGTAACGGTGAGAAAACCTGTGGGTTGAGATAAAGACAGTTTAATAGGTAAAGCAAAAGCAAGTGGAGCAAAGCAAAGAATTCCTTCTCTACTTCCCACTGACAGGCAGGTGTTCAGCCATCTCCAGGAGAGCAGGGCTCCATCACATGTACCTTGGGAAGACAAACATGTCACATAACATGGTTACTTGAGAAGACAAACATCATCACTCCGAATGTTCTCCCCCTTCCTTCTTCTTCCCCCTAGTTTTATTGCTGAGCATGGCATCATATGGTGTGGGACATCCCTTTGGTCAGTTGGGGTCAGCTATCCCAGCTGTGTCCCCTCAAAACTTCTTGTGCACCCCCAGCCTGCTCACTGGTGGGGTGGTGTGAGAAGCAGAAAAGACCTTGGCTCTGTGTAAGCTCTACTCAGCAGTGACTGAAACATCCCTGTGTTATCAACACTCTGTTCAGCACAAACCCAAAACATAGGGGAGCTCATAGCTCCCCTATGAGCTACTATGGAGAGAATTAACTCTATCCCAGCCAAAACCAGCACACTGTGGTAAAAACCTCATCAGTTGAAAGCTGTAGCCACTTTTAGGATTTTGAGTTTTGACAAAAGGGATGTTTATGTGCAGTTTTATATGAGATAAAATAATTAACATAGTTGATGGAAGGCAGTAGGAGAATGCATGATCATCTTTAACACAAGTAAATGTGTAAGTGACATCCAGGTTATATATATATAAAGAAGGAGTTTAAGTAAAAAATTATTGTGTCACACAGAATTTGAAGCAGTTCTGTCTAGAATATAAACTAGGATAATTATTTCCCCACTAAACTGGTTTCTGACAAATATTTGGAGTCAGTTTCTGCTAGGAAACAGTGACCAGTTGTCAGATTTAATGGGACCAGCCCATTCCATGTAAAATCTTTCAGAGGAATAAATGCCTCTCAGCAGATTTAATGGGACCAGCCCATTCTTTTTAAATCTTTCAGAGGAATAAATTCCCCTTGGCAAATGGTTTGCAGATCTCCCACTGCCTCTGGGTACAGCATGTGGCATGCTGCCTTTATCCATCCATTCCTCTAATGTGTAATACTGCTGTGGACAGAGACCTTGCCACCAAAAAAACAGTGAAAGCTGTGGAAGTCCCAACTTCTCACCAATAGGCACAAGAGGATGCCTTAGCTCTGGTAGAAATACTGAGAATGCTGTTTTATTTTATTAGGTAATCTGAAAGACATTAAAATGCTGTTCAATTAAGAAACAGGTCAGACTTTGATTTCATAGTAACCATTTATGCATCAGTTTTAGAGTGTACACATCCCGTTGCTGCTGCGCTTAAAGCACATCTGTAGGTCTGTTACTTCCCATGGGATGGCTGTGTCCTGGGTGTGGGGTGTGTTGTGCTACTTTCCAAAATCTAAGAGCATTGTTTTTGTCTAACAGTGACCCATAGTCAGGATGTAAATGGCTTTGTCTGGCTTTGTTTTCAGATTTAGAAACGCAGGCAGACTGGTCTAGGTGGTATTCAAGGACAAGGAGAGGTTACCGGCTAGGTCTTGGCTTGCTGGCTGAGAGTGCCAGCAACTTCTGAGTGGTGTTTGTGCATCCTAGATGTAGATACCGCTGTGCCTGGAAAAACATCACTCCTGTTGTACTGCCTAGGTGTGACCTTGAGTTTTCTTTTGATGAGAACAGCAGAAAAATTAGGTGTCTAATTGTCTTCCACTGCTGAAAGAGCTGTTATTCACCAAAGCTTTTGGTGTCAAGATTGTGCAGTCTTAGTTGAGGGCTGGAAGCACAGGTTGCGATATGACAAAAAGAGGTGCCTTTAATAACCCTGTGTCCAAAATCGTCGGGTGATACTGGAGCCAGGGTGTTTCTTCTGCCATGTCTTTGGCTGTGTTCAGAGATGGTTGTTACTAGTTTGTTGCTAGTATCATGCATGGGTAGAGGAGGAGTCTAATGGAGCAGTCACCTGAATTACTGCAGATCACCCAGTGTGATCCTGCATCCCCTCTATGTTCAGTCTTTCTGCTCCAGATAGACGGAGAGCAAAGACAGCCTAAGCTCTGTTCCAGCTTGGAAAAGTTCATGGGTCCTGAAACTGAGGACCCATGCCGGTCTGTGTTCACATAATGGACAAAACAGTGGAGCAAAGCTGAGGCTGTATCTGAACCCTTCCACCTTAAACAAGTTTAGGTGGAAATCTGAGAGACTGATCAGGCTTACTTACTTTTTTCAGATAGACTTGGAATGCCTTGCAAAAGAAAGATGCCTGTTACTCTTTGTGCAAGAAGTGAGGAGCACAGAAAAGAAAGGTTGCATAATTTTTTACTTTAAATGATGGTTGGTCTAGATTTTTAAAAATGTTTTTAAGTAAGGCTCTGTGTAGCTTTTTCATTTACCTCTCAATTCTTCTGTTTCTGACAGATTTAATCATGTTTTGTTCCTTGGCAATAGGAATGAAGTATGCATGACTGCAAATGTTTGAAAATGTAGAGAGACATAATGTGGAGGGTGAAAGAAATATACAGGCAATGCTGAATAAAATGATCTTTGGGAAACCAGAGGTAAGCCTAATTTTTTGGTTCTTTAAGGCTAATTAATGTTTAGTTTTTCATGTGTTTAAGACCACCCTGTATTGACACAACCTTAGCCCTGATAATGTGCTTAGCTTCTTGATTGAGAAAAAATGGAAATAATCTTGATAGCCGTCCCTGTCATATGGCCTTAAAGTACTGAACATATCTAAATGTCTGAGACCCTTGTAGGAAAAGCAAGTGCCCTCTTATCATGCATCATTTGTACAAAATTATCCATATTGCTGCAAGGTCTGGTGATTGTCAGTGTTTCTGTGGAGCTCAGTGCTGGGCAGACCTGGGGTCTGGAGCCAGTCCTGCCACAGGGCCACTGATGATGCCACTACACAGGAGAGAAGAGAGAGGTGGAGTAGGAAGTAAGGGTAAACTGGTATGTCCAGATGCTGACTGTGATTTCTAAAACTTTCACATTCCAACTCTGCTACTCTACCCTTTTGCTCAAGAGGCCATAAAAGAAACCTGTTAGCTGGTGGCTGTGCTAGCTTCTGAGCTTTCTCCCCATGTGGTATGTTACTTAGAAGGGTAGTGGAGAATGAAATAAGAAGTTTTGTTTGTCAGCATCTGCAGTACAGAGGTGTCTGCTCACCTCGTTAGTGGGAAGATCAAGCCCAATTCCAAGACTCTGTTACACGTTACCTCATTGTGATACTTTGAAGTCACGAGCAGCACATGGGCAAATTGAAAATGAGTAAGGGGATGTTTAACGTAGCCTACGTGGCTGGTGCAGGTCTGCTGCTCAGTGATGGTCTTTTCCATCTGGCTGCTGGCACTATGCCTAGGCAGTGTGTTTGGCCTTATCTGAGAGTGCCTGACAGTTGCTGCAATGCTGTTCCTTGTGAGCATGCCTTATTTGAGAGGCTGTGATGAAGAGCCATGAGCAGGGCAGGAACAGCCTCCTAAGACGCCTGTTGGCTGTTAATACCTGTTTTCCACTTAAGTCCAGGGTCTGACCGAATGAGTGCTCCTGCTCCTTCACTTCTTGCCACTGTAGCCAAGTGTTGCCTCTCGTGGGACATCCACAATTGCTCTGAGTGGCATCCACGTGGATGCTGCACCACCAGCTGCTCCAAACTGGAAAGGTGCACATCCCACAGTAGTGAGGTGAAAACCTGTACTGCCGAGTTACACAGCAGAGGTGCCAGCAAGCAGAAATCGAACCCTGTCCCTCACAACCTTCCCTGCCCCATGCATGATCCCAGTTCCTGTTCTCTCCCTCTATTCTCTGGCTCTCTGAGGCACGGAACAATGGCTGTGATTACATCAAGGCCTGGAGGGCCAAAAAAATATTAAACTACCTTGCAAAGGGAGTTGAGGAGAAGGAGAAGCAAGGGTATTTGGAAATAATGTTGTTTCCTGGAGGCTCATGATATCTGCAGAACCGATCTCTGTTCAAACCTATTCCTGCTGCCAGCTCCTGTCCCAGTGACAATCAGGGCAGTGCAAATCCAATGCCCACTGATGAATCTTGTTTTGCCTCATCCTGAGAATTTCCACTTTGGAGCTGTATTGCTTAGCTGACTGTTCTGCATTACTGCAGCCTGTTCCCCATGGAGCAGGCAATAGCAGGCTTGTTTTGCTTGACTGCTGCTGGTTCCTCTAAGATCATGGTGCTTCAGTGGAGCCCTTTAATATTTTTCCTATTCTTGCTTGCAAAACTTAAAGGAACACTTTATGTCACCAATACTTCTAGGAGTCAATGAGGAATGTCTTTTTTTTCATCTTGCGACAAAAGGCTTGAGGGATTTTTAAAGTTAAATCAATACCTTTCCCCCAAGAAACTCAGTTGCCATTAAAATAGAGAGCTAATTCAGTCTTCTTTTGGCAGAGAAATGTAAACCAAAAATCTGTACATGGTTCTTGCCCTTTTAGGCTTTGATCTCTGGATTTAATCTTTTGGTTTTCCCAGAAATTTCTGCTTTATATATGAAACATATTGTTCATTAAAAGGGTTATTTCCTGTAGCTCTAGTTTATTTCCCAGACAGATTTTAATGAAAGGCATTTTGCTGAATTTCCCAGATAAACTAGCCTTTATACTTCTGAAAGTACATCAGTAACATATTATCATGCTTTTGACTATTGTACAGTGGTGGATAACACTTAAAAAAAAAACCTCTTTAAAAATGTATAAACCTTGCTTTGTAGGATCTCTGCAGGGAGAGTATTCATTCCCTCGAGACATTTAATTCTGAGAGATGAAGCAGTGGATAGCTCTGTACTTACGTGTAAATGCATTTTCCCAGCCTTTTTTTGCTAGCATGTATTTGCAAGTCTTAAAGTTGTTGTGGTGGTTTCACTGACAGCTCAGACCATGCAGTCCTGCACTCACTCCCCACCACCTGGTGAGATGGGGAGGAAAACAAAGGGCTCATGGGTTGAACTGAGGACAGGCAGGGCTCACTCACCAATTATGGTCACAGGCAAAACAGACTCGACTTGGGGATGAAAAATCAATTTAATTTGTTACTAATCAATCAGAGTAGGATAGTGAGACATAACAACCACATCTTACAACACCTTCCCCCACCCCTCCCTTCTTCCTGGGCTCAAATCACTTTGCTCTCAATTTCTGTACCTTCTCCCCTGCCGCGGCACAGGGGGCAGGGAGTGGGGGTTGCAGTCAGTTCATCTCTGCCGCTCTTTCCAGCATGAGGTCACTCCACAGGCTACAAGAGTCCAGGAACAAAGTGTTCCAGCATGGGTGTTCCATGGAGTCATAAACCTCTCCCCCAGCACAGCTCCCAGCTCCAGCATGGGTGTTCCATGGAGTCATAAACCTCTCCCCCAGCACAGCTCCCAGCTCCAGCATGGGGACACCCACAGGCTGCAGACAAATCTCTAGTCCTGTGCATCTCCTCACCCCCCAGCTCTGGCATCGAATATCTCTGGGGTCTTCTTGCTCATCAAATGAGCACTCAGGGTCACAGCTGCCCTTGGGCACAGCTTCCTGCTCTGGCATGGAGTCCTCTATGGTCTACATGTGGGTATCTGCTCCAATGTTGAACTTCCATGGGCTGCAGGGGACCTAATTTACCTCCTCCTGCTCTTCATGAATGCTGATCTTGGTGTCTGAGGTTCTCTGTCTTCCCCTTCCTCCTCCTTCCTCCTGGCAACGAAGCTCTTTTTGGAGAATGGTCCTTTTTGTTCAAGTCAATGGTCTCTCCTGATGGCTCTCTCCTTCTTTTCAAACCAGTACTTCCCCTCATAAATACAGATTAAAAGAGATGTTTCTCTATTGCTAACTGACTCAGCCTGGTCTGGAGGCAGGTCTGCCTTGAAGCCAGGGGAGCTTCAGGAAGCTTCTCACAGGGGCCATCACCGTAGCCCTTTCCCCAGCTACCAAAAACAGCCCCTCCCTCTCCTCCCACCACCAAACCAAACACTGTTGTGTGCATGCTGTAGAAGCAAAGTCTTTTTCAAGACATAATGTGATTATCCAGCCTGGCACCTGGGGAGATAAACCATGGCCAAATTGTTCTTTTCAAAAGCATTAATGTTTAAAAATGAATTAAAAAATGGATAGCCAGGATAGCCTTTTCATTACCACTAGAATGACAAGTACCTAGCCATTCCCTTTTTCATGCATCCAGCCAGCCCAAGAGCATTGTTAAAATTTAAAAGCTACAATGAACAACATGTGAACTAGGTGGACAGCTACCTTGGAAATTAAGTTAGAGGAGAGAAATAGAGGATTTGATGAAATTGAACTATTGCTTGAGGTTCAAAAATATAGTGGGAGAAAACTGGGCCAAGTATTCTGTACAGGCCTTTATTTCTGTAGGTGTCTGTTTTCAAGGACGATCATTCTTCACTAACAGGGAAGATTTTTTTGAAAGCCAAGAATCAAATAGGTACTCAGCATTTATGGAAATCCATCCAAGTGTGATTCCTGGATGACGCCGGTGCCTTTGAAGACTACCTTTCATCTCCCCAGCTCTGTATTTGTAGCATGGATGTTTAATGCTTCATAAAAAAGAGTAGGTGAAAGTTAGGGTATCTTCACTACATATGTTCATTAAGGTTTACTGTCATCTAGTATCTCATGGTATGTAGAAGTTCAGCCAGAGGCCCTATTTCTCATAATCCTATTCCCATATTCTGCTATTCCCATATTTCTAATACTTCTGGACTGTTTTCAGCATCATTTTCCTGCCTTAAGCAATTTAGCATGGTTTGTTTAACCCTGATCTTCAGATGTTAAAGCTCATTTCTGGCCATTAGAATCAGTCTGCTCTGATGAAGAAATGAAGCTGATACTACACTTACCAACCAGAGGAGTGGGGGGAGGTCCAGCACTTTCCTCTGAAGCACCCAGCACTGCCCCTTGCAGCGATGGAGCTGCAGGCATTCTGTGCTTGCAGACAGGCCTGTGAGCATGATGTTATCACTTGTGCCCTGGGTCCTGCTGCATGCTGGTGAGTCTGTCCCTGGAGCTGTTCACAGCCAAATGTGCTACGTGCTCCATGCCACCGCAAAGCTCCTGACTGCTGTACCCTCCAGTCCCATGCAAAACCCACCTCTGTAAGCAGAGAGGGGCACTCCTCCACCTCTCACATACCTGAGAGTGGTTCATGGTTTTTTGCTAGTTACTGTGACACTTCTCATGACACCAGGCCTAGCTAAAGGTAGAAACACAAATTTTACTTGTAAGAATTAACCCAGATACCAAAGAAGCTAGATCAGAAACAACCCCAGGGAAAGAAAAGCCGTGCTTCTGTCTGTGCGTGCTTCCTAGCAGCTGCTGAGGCTTCAGAGTGGTCTCTCAGTTGCCCACTGAGCAGCCTGTCCTTACAGCAGTCTGTGGCTGGGCTCCAGCCTCTGGGCAGCAAATATCTTACCCTTAGTGCAGTGTTTAGTGAAGAAGATCTTGACTTAAAGAAAACTGCACCCTTAAATGCCGAGCTC
Organism: Caprimulgus europaeus; assembly: GCA_907165065.1. The sequence goes on from OU015527.1 coordinate 12,478,497, forward strand.
TTACCCAAGATTGAAAAGATCCCTTCCTCTTGGTTATTTCTGTGACTCATCACTTCTTTAAGTGGACAGCTTAAATGTTCCTTTTAAGGGATTTTTTTAATTACTGTGTCCAGTCAAGAGACACTGCTCCCCTCTGAACACAGCTGGGTAGAGTCTTCTTCTGTCCAGCGGTAAGCAGACTAGTTAGTGATCCCACTGCTTAACACAACTACAGATTAATGAATAAACTATGTTGTGGTAAGCACTCCCTTTAGTTGGATAAATACTGTTGTGCACAGTATTCGTACACTGTATGACCATACAGTCTGAAACCCCAAAGGGAAAAAGGAATGGAAATAGTGCAGCCTTGTTCAAGGCCCACAGTGGCAATAAGCAGTGTCTTTAGACTGGCAGAGATTCTGAGGAGAACGTGCTTGGCAGGGTTAGTGTCAGTGCAGGTTGTATTTGTGATTTACCCAGCTTGGATCAGGCTGCTCTTGGATCTGGCACTTGCAAGAGATGGAAAAAGGGTGGAAAAAGCCTGATGGTCTTCATGTTCCTGAAAAGTGTGACAGGGACTGAGTTCCTGCTGGAAAATGTGCAGGAGATGTGGCAACTGGCTGCTAGACAGAAGAGAGGAGCACGGTGGGTTGTTCCCTGCTGCTGCAGATCTCTTCATAGATTAACTCCTCAAGTACAGAAAGGCTGGCAGGGGAATAACAGGAGTGAAAATGGTCATGTTTAGTCCCTGGAAAATGACAAATCCTGTGAAGTTACAAAGTGATAGTACTTTCTGGCTACAGGCATCGGTTTTGAAAAGCAAACCAGAGAGAGAAAAACCCAGCAGATCTCTCCCCAAAAACACCCCCACAAACAAACTTGGAATAGCTCTGGAGAGATGAGATGAAAGCTGGGTTGACAGCGTTGCAGTTTCTACAGCTGTTCACTCTGGGGTCAAAAACCAGCTCAACCCAAGCCAACGCAGCCCAAGCCAACCCAACTGCCATTGTACTTTGTCTCAGACCTACTGTTGATCAGATTCATCTTAGAAGAAAACACTTCCTCACCAAAGCCCTCCTGGTACCGTAACTGTGGGGCTTTAGGAGAAGGTGAGCACACAGGGTGTTTATATACAGAGGGGTAACCTTTGAGCACTGGCCTCTTGTCAACATCAGCATCTTCCCAAGCTCATGCATCTTCTCACTTCCCCTCTAGTGGAATTTGTACTTTTCTTCTCTCACTCCAGCTTTGCCTTAGAGATTTTGTACAAAATGTTGGAAATATCTCTGGTCCTGCCACCCCTATGAACCCCTTCTGCTTCTCTATGCAGGAGTTCTTGTCAGACATAGGAATCACTTTACCCGGAATTAGGAGACAGGAGCTTTCAGAAGCTGAGCATCAGCTCTAGCAAGGAGTTGTTCTGTGATCTGGGACGATACCACCTTCCTTCATCACTTTCTCTCTTGGCCATATGAGATGTGAAATACCAGAAGCTTTCACCACACCTGTGTTTTTCTTGGTAAAGGCTTGGGCTGGTAGAAATGACCCTGTACCTGCCAAATACTGTCAACCCAAGGCTGGCCTCTGGCTCACATGTCCCTGCCCGTTGTCCGTGCCTCCTTGACAGCCCTCCCCGTAGCGAGGTTGCTCTGGCCGATGTCAGACAGTGGAGAGGAACCAGAGCCAGGCAGAGAGAGGGACTGGGTGCAGGCGGAGGGCATCGGGCGTGTGGTGAAACCAGCTTCCCCTCCTGCCTGCTCTGCCCTTGGCATCACCCCCAGGCTGGTGCTACCCACAGTGGGGCATGGAGGTCAGGGAAGGGCAGCGGGAGAAGTGTCAGAAGGCAGCACCCACAGACTGTGTCAAGGAAACAGGAATTTATTGTCTTTCTCTTCAATGAAGTCTTGCTGGAGCCCTGCTAGCGCCAGCGGCGGGGCGGCCTCTTGCAGGGCTGGGCAGGGTCCTGGGGGCTGGCGGGTCTCCTCTTTAGGCGGTACCAGGGCCCTCTGAGTGAGTGGTCCCTGCCCTGGCCAGGAGCCGAGGGACCTGCTGGCTGCTGCTGCTCGGCAGGGACGGGCACAGATGGGGGGCGGCTGGGACCCTCAGGGAGGGCGGCCTGCGATGTGCTGGACTGAGAGGTGACGGACTGGTCCCTGGCCACAGGGCCATTGTCCTCCTCCCCGGCAGTGTGGGAGCAGAGCTGCCTCCAGGCCTCCTTGCTGCACTGGTCCAAGATGACATGGATGAGGCCATGGACCAGCGGTGCTGCGTGTTCCTCAAGGCCAGGCTGTACCCACTGGAGCAGAGCCTCCCTGTCCAGCCCCTGGTAGCACAGTGCCTGCAGGATCAGTGACTCTGCTGCTGTCACCAGCCACCAGCGCTCCTCATATATTGCCTGCAGCTGCTGGCGCAGCCAGGGCAGCACCAGCTGGAGGAGATGCTTGTGACGCTGGAAAAGTTCTGCCCACACCTCAGGCAAGAGGCCACCCATGGTAGCCCTGGCCTCTGTCCTTGCAGCGCCCTGTTCTTCCAGGAATGGCCCCTGAGGAGGGGATGGAGGGGAGGCCACAGGGCCATGGGGGCTGCCGTTGTCCAGGTGGCCAGATCGTCTCCCTGCCTGGATGCTGGCCACCAGTGACTGCCTGGGGGACATGATGACATGCTCCAAGTAGTCATCTGGTCCCCGCACAGAAAACTTAATTTTCTCCATCGCTGTTCTGCAGAGTGGACAAGTTTTTGATTGTTCTGCCCACCGTAGGATGCAGCCCAGGCAGAAGTGGTGCTGGCACGGCTGCACAAAGGTGATGCTCTTCCCAGCAGTGCCGCAGATGGGACAGCTCCACTTATTCTCTGGGGCCATGTTGGAACTCCACAGCGGGCTGGGGAGAGCAGAGGATAAGGTGTTGCTCCTGATCTCTGGCACTACCAAAACTGATCTCAGACCCTGCAAAAGGGAAAGAGAACACAGTCACTCGCTGTCCCAGGGAGCAGAGGAGAGAAAGAAATGCCCAGGCCACTGGAGGACACTCTCCCAGCTCCCTGACTGCAGCCAACGGCAGCACCCAAAGCACCACCCAGCACCAGGAGAAGCCTCACTCCACCCTCCAGACCTTGTAGCCACACTCAGCAGGAGTTCAGGCAGGAGCCAGGATGGGCCAGGCTCTGCCAGCGTCCCAAGATAAGCAGCGAGGGACGTGAGGGCACAGTCCGTCTGCCACCCGGTGACATCACAGACTGCTGGTGTCACAGTGGGCCATCTCCCACTGCAGGTGCATAGGATCAGCTAAAACAAGAGCGTTCAGGCTGGACATCAGTAGCAATCTGCCCCCCAGGAGCATAGTCAGGCAGTGGTGTAGGTCTCCCACAGAGGTTTTTGCCACCTTGGAGCTTAGGGGTTTCAAGCTGCAGCTGGAAAAAGCCTTTGAGCACCTGATCTGACCCCAGGGCTAACCCTTCTTTGGGCAATAGGTGGGACCTGAGAGCTTCCAAGGTCCAGTTTACCCATGTCGATTCAGTGACCTTGGAATTGAAATTGTTTTGATAGGAAAAGACCTTTAAGATCATCAAGTTCAACTGTAAACCTTATACTGCCAAGTCCACCACTAAACCATGTCCCTAAGCACCACATCTACACATCTTTTAAATACCTCCAAGGATGGCGACTCCGCCACTTCCCTGAGCAGCCTGTTCCAATACTTGACAACCCCTTCAGTGAATTAATTTTCCTAATATCCAGTCTAAACCTTGCCTGCCACAACTTAAGGCCATTTCCTCTCGTCCTATCACTTGTTATCTGGGCAAAGAGACCAACACCCACCTCTCTTCACTCTCCTTTCAGGGAGTTGTAGAGAGTGATAAGGTATCCCCTCAGCCTCCTCTTCTCCAGGTTGAACAACCCCAGTTCACTCAGCTGCTCCTCATGAGACCTGTGCTCTAGACCCTTCACCAGTTTGTTGTCCTTCTCTGGACACACTCCAGCACTTCCATGTCTTTCCTGTAGTGAGGGCCTGAAAACTGAGCCCAGTGCTTGAGGTGCAGCCTCACCAGTGCCAGGTATAGATCATTTCCCTAGTCCTCCTGGCCACACTACTTTTGGCTTACTCAAATCCTGCAAGAAGAATCAAGTTTAAGATGGTCTCCAGCAAAGTCCATATCAAGAACGTGTAGGGACAGGCGGACGGAAGACGGCGGTGTGTAACGGGAAGGTAGGGATGCAGGAGCTGTGGCACAGAGACCGCCCACGAGGGGTGAGGCTTGTGTGCCCTGTATAAGCTTTTGTAACTACGCATTAAACACCATTTGCTGCATCCTCATATTGGTGTCTGTGCTCTATGGCCCTGGGGTGGGGATAGCCCCAGGCCAGTCCAGCAGACGAGCGGAGGTTGCCAAGAAGGTTTGGCAACAAGAACGTTACAGGAGAAAAAAAATAAAATGTCATTTTTTGCTTTCCTCTTCTGTATTTCCATGGCACCCATTAGTTTAGCATCTGCTTACTTTTCAAAGTGTAAAGTTTTCTTTTCTTACAGTGTTGTTCTGCAGTATGGTGCCACACTCCTGGCAGTGCAGTAGAATGGATAAGCTAAGACTCAGATTGTCAAAAGAAAATCCCTCTGGTCTGATGGATTGACTACAGTTGTCAGGGATGTTAGCTGAAGACTAATCATCTAGAGCCAAGGCTTCCTAATAGTCTGGTCAGTGAATTCTGCCCATTTAACTGTGTTGGTAAGGACAGTTCAAATATACTTTATATTTTCATTGCAAAATGCTTAATTGTATTTGTCTGTGTTTAGGTTGTCCTCTACCCAGTAGTATAAAGAGAATGCTGTTCAGAAGAGGCTTTTGGAAAGAAAGTATTTCCTTAATAATTTGCTTTCTGAGAGAGATCAGCCTCTCCACAGACAGTGAGGGCTGCACTCTTGGGAACTTTTCTGCTGCATACTGCAGTCTTGTAACACTCTTGCTCTGCATGTTCCCAACAAAACTAGGAAGTCTTATTTTTCTTCTGGGATTGGAGAGTGTAGTGTTATGTGCAGAAGACATTGTATTTGATCCATGACAATATCAGAGAAGGGCTCAGGAGAAGAACTCTCTGAAGAAATGGGCTGAAATAAGTAAATAAAATGAAAATAAAGGAAGATAAAATAAATCTTATTAGCAGTATTTTCTTAGAAATGTTTTTTCTAGCAGTATTTTTCATTGTATTAATTTAGTCTTACTCCTATTTTTTTAAGATCCAAGCCTGTAAATTCATAATGTTATGTTTAACCTCAAGCTCAAATTCTCCCATATGTACCCTTCAGTGAACTTTCAGTCGGATTTTTTTTTTCCTTCCAAGGAAAGGAACTGAACATATAAAAGTCCTCTGTCACAGGGTGTTAAACAATCTCTTGCTTTTTCTAAAGCTCAGGGATATGATTATTTTTTGCTGGGTCCACTAATTATAAAACATTTGTGGATGCTGAAGGGTGACAGAAGTAATCAAATATTCAGCAGCATCTGTTTTCTCTTTATTGGACACACACCTTCCAAGAAAATATGTAAGGCAATGACAAAATATTTTTTTTTCATAATCTGAGGCACAGCACCTTGAGGAGAGACCGAGCTTGTACTTCTGTGACTCCTGTCATATCCGCTCCACTGAACTGTCATTTCTAAGCAAAGTTTAGCTGCTGATGGGTTTTTACAGATTTCTTAGTACAGATCTGGGCTCTAAAGCAGCTTTCTACTTCCACTGCTGGAGTGGCTGGCGTGAACTCCTGAAGAAAATTAATTTTAGCATCTTAAAATAAAAATGTTAGCTCTGCAGGAAAACCATGAGCAGAGGGATTGTCATTTCCCAGGCATTTATTTATTTCCAACTCTTTTGACACTGAAAACTTCTCTGTGATAACTTCTTACTGCAATTGGCTGTACCATCTGCCCCCATCACTGGTGGAGTGAGAAGGGGCAGCACAGGTGGTTGGGTCCTCTGGTGCTTCTTCATCTGACAGGAGCAGGGAGGGTAAGTTGTCATGCACTCAGCTTCCTTTATACTTTTGATGAAATAACTGCGTTGGTGCTCTGCCCACCTGGTTTGAAACAGCACAGAAGCATTTCATACCACCTGATACTCTCCAGCCCTTGAGTGAGCCAGGCACTTAAACACATCTGAGTTGATGTTAATGAGCAGTCTTACTGCCTTCACGATTTCCTGCAACAGACATATGCTTAAGTATGGGGCTGCACTGTGCCCTTGCACAAGCCACTGGCTCCCAGGTTAGCTAGCTATGATTTCATTGTCATGACTGGTAGTAGACACCTTTGATTCTCCTGTGGGTGCAGGCTGTCTTTGGCACTGACAAGCTGTCTCGGCTGTAAAATTCCCCTGAGCATTGCTCTATTTTCTACTGACCTCCATTTCTCTTGAATGCAAAGTTGCCTGTGGCTTTGCCATATGTTCATGTGGCTGCAGTTCTTATCTAAGAATCCTGCATGTGTCTGTAAGTAGATGTATATAATGTATATGTATATATGCATACCTGTTAGACTGTAAGAGACTTTACGCATGGGCATCTTCTGTGGCATCTCCGGTTTTGGGAGAAAAAAGGAAAAAGGGATAATGGTGTTTTGTAAATAAAATCCTTCATGTTTGAGCAATCATGGGAATGGCACAGCCTGCAAATAAAGTATTATTTTAATTAAATGAAACATGCTCTGAGTTAATCCTTCAGTTTTTAGGTTATATTTAGAGTCTGAAACTATTTTCTAACTGACTCAGATGCAAGCTAGGTTTTGCCCAAAGATTAGGTCCTGTTTCAGAGTCTAAAAAGAGTTAGATTTTTTAAAAAATCTCATGTATTTTAGGCAGAAGATTTTATGGTCAGACTAGCCAAGGTCCTCAGAAATACCGCAGTATTTCACATCTGAATAGCTATCCTTCTGCCAGAGAAGCTCCCACCCACCAGACATCACCTATCTTGGACTTTTTTCAAAGGCTGGTCTCTTACTTCAGTGCCTTCATAGAAATGAAGCTCTGCTGTGAAAGATGCCCTGCACTTATGCACAGGTAGAAGTACCATTTCGTATATTGGCTGTTTCTCTGCATATAAATGACTTCACAGTTTTGCAGCATTTTTTTTTTCTGTATTACTGAATAGTTAATAGCGTTGTTTTGCCCTCGGTGCAAAGAAAACTCAAATCACAAACAGTAGCAAGCCAAACTGTGAATTATCTCTCTTTTTGAAAATGAATTGGTAAAGTATACCTACTGAAAACGGGAGAACTTTGTGATTAATTCCTTGCAGAATCTACCTGAACTAAGGTAGACAAGAAAATTAGTTTTAACAGCCATGAAATGTAGCTGGTTAGATATCCTATTTAAGTGGATGTTGTTTGCTGTCTGTTTTTCCTCCTTCTCTATCCACACATAAGAACTCAGTGTTGGTTGAACTTAGTATGGCTCCACACCATGGCAGCTTGGTTGCAGAGACAACCTCAGTTGTTTGTAGTGACCCGTTTTGCCTCCATACTGCCATTTCCTTCCCCAAAAATATACTGGTAGAATTAATCTAATGCTATCAGACTGGCTACTAACTGTTTAAAAAGTTAGTGCTGGAACAAGTTGCCCAGGGTGCTGGTGGACTCTCCATCCTTGGAGGTACTGAAAAGCCATCTAGACATGTCCCTGAGCAACTGCCTCTAGGAGTCCCTGCTTGAGCAGGGGGGTTGGATGAGGTGACCTCCAGAGGTCCCTTCTAACCTCAACCATTCTATGACTCTGTGAAAAAAAGAATTGGTGCTCTTTTCAGGCCAAACCATTCCAGTGACCTTGGTTAGACTATGGCCTGACAATCAGTTCTCTTGACACAACTGGTGTTATGGGGCAACACCTAGTGCGAAGCACCAACTACCAGTGAGCAGATGCTGGTGCCTGCAATAACTTCTTAGTCCAACATTGTTGCTGAAAACATCAGTAAATTAATTGTGAAACTGCTGCCCCACCAGCATGCTCAGATGTTCAACCCAACTGCATTTAATTTCAGATAAATGTATAGGATGAAATAAATATAATGATGAATACACATATGTCTGCTCTCATGCAGGCTGTGGTTCATGATTCCCAGAGGAGGTGGCTTAACATACCTCCTGCAAAAGTACATTGTCTAGGAGTGAGTTCTGAAAAATCTTGGTCGAATTCAACACTCCTGGGGAGCAAAACACTAACAAAAAATACCATTTCTTATGTTTCTGACCCTGATTATAGTTCTAGTAGTCTTTTGTCAAAGAATCCAGCTTTGTACCTAAAAATACCATTTCCCGGAAGGCTCAATGAATGCAAGGTCAGTGCCAAGAGAATAGGACGCACAAATGACCTAGGCATACCTGAATCATCCTGTGATCTCAAACAGTTGTCAATACCGGTTTTTTCCAGATTTTATTATTTTTGCAATGTTCAGTAAATTCAGTAAGGCACCTTTTGCAGCTGTGAGTGTGGTTTTGTTAACTGGAATATTAATGAATGCTTACCTGGTGGCTGGAGCAACAGTATAATGGCATAAATTAGATTTATAAATAAAATAGCCCAGTGAAGACCCATTCATCATCAAATGTCATTATTCTGAGTGTGCTCTTGACAGTTTGATAGTATCAGAGGCATTTCTTGCTTTTTCCAGCTGACAAAAAAAAAAAAGGTTGCAGGCTTCCTGTGTCTCAAAAAAGGAGGTATTTTCAGTCAGATGGAGAATAAGCTTCTGAACTACCAGGTGTTTTCCAGTTCTTTTTAGGTGAAGAATGGAATCTGACTTCTGACAAGAAAAGGTAGATTGTGAATGGGCCTCACTTGCTTTTGGTTATTTATTGTCCATTCTCTGTTCATCTCCAGAGCACTGAACCACAGTGTTGGCAGAACACAGGGAGGAGACTGAAATTCTAGAGAAAAAGTCGTGAGCAGCTGTAGCGTATGGAAGTCAGTCCCCACGTAGACTGAACTTCCTCTTACAGGAATTATATAGGCTTGTCACAAGCAAAAAAGAAACGTGCTCTAAAAAACCTAGGGTATAATTTTGCCCTCATTTTCACGGAAGTTTTACCATTTACTGGATCAAGGCCAGAAATTCTTCTGACAAACTCTTTTCAATTATTACTGAAGTCAGGAAATTTCATCACTCCTTCTGTGAACAGAATGGCTGGACCCAAGGCTGAGAGGAAAGCACTCCATGCATTTGTTCTTCTTAAATGTTTAATTCTCTCCATATTGGAATTTACTTTCTTCTGAGGGCGTTAAGAGATTTTGTACCACTGGCTTTACAAAAGCAGGCTCAGCTGCACCAAGGAGCTTGGAGTATGACTTTAGCCAGGGATTAAGTTGGTTGTATGGAGGCTAAACCACTGTGGGATAAGCAGCTCAAAAAGTTATTATAAAGTTATGTTAGTGAGGGCAGAAGAAGAATTCCTGAGAGTCAGTACCTGTGGTGCATGCAGTGTGCCAACAAGACTGCTGGTGGGCTGGAAAATAAAGGTTTCCTTCTGCTCTGTGGGAAAGGAGTGAGTGTTATTTTCACAGGAAGGTTAGTTGAAACAGTTGAGTCTTCTGTATGATTTCAAGTTACACTGAACAAAATGGTGCTGGGGGCTTGACTCCAGATTGTTTTTCCAGGGATTCTCTCCAGGTTTTCTTCTGGTTAGTTAAATGCTCTCAGTGAAGAAAAGGAGATCTGTTTTTCGTGGTGTGGATGAGTCTCCAGCCCGTGTAGCGTTTGGTGTAGCAGAACACAGGGTTGTGAGATTTGCTTTTTTTCAAACTGCTTATATCAGTATTTATTTTCTTTTTCCTCTTCAATATTGGATAGCCAGTTTGCTAAATTTATCTTAGGAGCTACCAGCAACTGATACTAATTCACTCTTAATTTACAATATCGTTCTTCTTACGTGAAATATTCACATGGCTACCATGTTGTGGCAATATTCGTACACTGAGCCCCTGGAAGTAGAAGAACATAGTGCTTTTGAGTAAAATAAATCATCAAAGCATGCCAACTACATCTTGTGATCCATCTGGTTAGCGTCCAGATGGCCAGCTGATAGCATATACTATTAATAGCATTTTAAAGATAGGAAAACAAAGTAGAGACAGTTCTCAATTTTATAGAAAGTAAGGTGCATTTAAAAATTAACACCTCTGAAATTTGTCTCTCTGGAATTTCTGTTGCAGTTGAAAGAAAGCACATTGCTAAGATACCTGAAGAATGTGAAAATGCAAGGATGCGGGACACAGTGTAATAAAGAGGTATGTTCATATTAAGGACAACTCTGTTTCATCCCTTCACTTTAGCTACATGTGCCCATTTACAGGCAAAGCGTGGAGAGCAGGACATACTCAGGGTTCTGTGAGTAGCAGTAACACTGAGAATGCCTGCTAAATTTACCCTTTACAAAAGGGTAAAGTGTACTGGTGACTTCAAACAAGGAGTTTGCAAATGTTTGCTGTCCTGCATGCATGTGCATCTCCTTCATTTGGCTCAATGGTACTTTCATTTCATTCAAATGGGCTGGCTCAGCTGTAATCATTATTGTACATTGCCACTTTGTTGTGGCAATATTATTGTACTAAAGTAATTTAAACACCAACTAAATCATCATAAGCTTGACAATGAGGTTTTTACCTTATACAGTGGTTAAAAACAGGATACAATTCTCAAATTAACTTGCACACTAGTCCACTAAAAGCTCCTATAAAGAAAGGAATTTGAAAAATATTTTGCCATACTGTCAAAACTAATAAAAGGATAAACATATTTCTATAAAATATAGCTAAATTCTATTTTTCATACCTACATAAACTTTGAAGTTTATTAAATTTGAAGTAAGGATTTCCACTGAAATGTGGTATGGAAGCAGTTAAATGCACTCAATAACTAGATACAGCTAGGTAAGTTTATCTGCACCTTGTCTCCACTTGTTCACAACAGCATCACTTTCTGTTATTTATGCCAAAGTGATATCCCACTACACAAAAAAGCTATTCTTCATAATCCAGCAAAAGGACATCTTCCTTTATATTCCCTTTTAGTAATACATGGTTATTTTTAGCACAACAAACATGATGGTGCTTTCAGAAATGAAAGACTGCTGTGACTGTTGAGGAATCCCTGTTGTTCACTTTGGGCACAAGCAGAGTATTAATGAATATATAACCAGTGATCTAATTTCACCTGGGTATGTATATGTCCTGGTTTCTAGCTGGAATGGAGCTGGGTTTCTTTTTCAGTAGCTGGAACAGTGCTGTGTTTTGCTTTGCAGCCTGGGATTTGTTATGAGAGAGACACTGAGAACACCCCAGTGTTTGCATTTTTGTCACTGGAAGTGAAGGACTTTGTGTTCTGTTAGTCCACAAGTGCAAGATCTAAGGGGGGGAGGAATATTTACATTAATAAGCTAAATTGTCGTTTGGATATGCCAGTGGGATATTCCATATCATATCCTGTAATGCCCAGTATATCAGTGAGGGACTCTCCCTCTCTTGCTCTCTCTGGCTCTCGCTGGGGCTCTCGCTCTCCCGGGATTGCGGTTTCGGTTCGGGATTGTCGCTCCTCTGGGACCGTTATCTGGGAACGGGCCGGGCTCGGTCAGCAGGTGGTGAGCAATAGCACTGGGTGTCACTCATTTGTATATTTTGTTACTGTTATAATTATCACTACTATTTTAATATTAGTATTATTTTAATTTTTCCTTCTATTATTAAACTGTTCTTATCTCACCCTACAAGCCTCCTTATCCTTGCCCCCCAGTCCTCTCCCCTATCTCCTGTGGGTGGGGGGACAGTGGGTGAACGGCTGTGTTGGCTGCTGGCCAAGGGCTAGCCAGTGAAACTATCACAGTGTATGAAAGTGGCCATAATATTTTGATCAGCGTTAGTTATGGGTCAAAGACAACCCTGACCATGATTTCCACCTGCTTCTGCTGTTGCATTTCTGTGGATGGTAGACCATTGCCTCTGTACGGTCCCTGGAAGTTTTGGCTTTATTTTTGTTACAGTATTCATATCTGTTCCAGTTAAAAGCTATTTACTTTGTGGTATGTTGCCTGGTGTACATAGGTTTTTTTAAGACACCACTATGGTTAAAGACTGTATCCTGTCCCTGAAATCGGCAGAGATTTTAGGGATGGGATACAGTGCTACCAATTAGGACCAATCACTGCAGAGAGAGGTGACTCTGGACATTCTGTGTGGCTCTTTTATCTTGTGCTATCTTCCTCTCACCCTAGCTTCACTGTGTGAAGTTGCCTTCTCCTTTCATGCCCCCTCCAAATAGTGTTAGTTGTCAACCAGACCATTTTCCTGGTCTGATTCATCTTTCAACCTCACAAGCATTTGGGACTGTGTGAAAGAGAAAAGTGGCATGTAGGTGGTTCCCACTCCCCTTGGTTGGCCACAGTTCCTGACACAATGGCCAAGTGACGGATCTCCTCACCAAGGGTTTGTCAAGGGGCCTCCCTCCTCCAGCACCTCTACTGGCCCACCCAACTCTACCTGCACTGGACCTTCTGCTTCCTTAAGAGCCATGCAGTGAGCCAGTTCAGGAATTGATGCAGCTTGCTTTATGTGGGTTTTTTGGGGGTTTGGGGTTTTTTGTTTGGTTGGTTTTGTGAGCTTTGCTCGTGTTTCTTCTTACTGGCTCAACATACCTTTGTACAAGAGCAGGTCTGACTGAAACCAGCTTGTGGAAGAATGGACCTGTGTTCTGTTACAATAATTGGATGTGGTTACCCACATCCAGTGAAAAGTGAAAGGGGATATAAAAGCACATACTGTTTTTTCTATGCAATTCATAATGACCTGTGTATTTTGTTGTCATTTGAAGGCAGTAAAATTAGCATATGTAAAAGAACATTGTATTCACAGAGCCATTCTAAATGTGAATATAGAGTACGTCTGCCTGATACACAGCCATCTTCCAAAAGACCCAGTGTGTTTCCCACTCCCTGTAAACTCTCAGTTCTGTGGGTGTGTGCTGGATATTTTTCCTGGCTCATGTGTTAGTCTGATAAAGCTGGTCATTCCTGGCAATTCTGAATAAATAATAGTGAGCCACCCATCACTTTGTAGATGGTGACTAGCAATTCAGGTGTTCCAGTGCAGCTTATTGGCCCCATATTTACTGGGATAAAAGCAGAAATAACCAGGTTTCTATGGTTGCTTGGGTACCGTGGGGCAGGCAGTAACCACTAGGTCTTAAACTTATTGCTTAAACAGTTAAATTAGATGACATTTAGGACTCCATGGCACAAAATGTTCAGGGTCTTCAGCTGCCATGTGGTTTGTGGTGTGGCTGCAGACATGGTGAGACCCACAGACCAGGAGAGGTCTGGAAGAGACATGTGAATTTGTGCAGACCATGTGCCTCCCTCCTACAGCCTGCCTGCACCAGGAGCCTCAGGGACTTGGCAGCTCCAGACCTGGGCCAGGACACTGGCTGGAGGGCACTGCCTGTGCCTGGGAAAGGATCCTGGGAAAGGATTACAGGGTACTACAAGTTCACAGCAGTAAATATCTAGGTAAATAGAAATATATTCATTGAAATTTTGACTTGGGAAAAATTCCTAGCCTCTAGGTGAGCATGTTCTTTACCAGAAAAAAAAGATGAAAAATTGAGATATTTTAAAATGCTTGCATTTGTGCTCAGATAAGTTGCATGATGGGTTTTTAAAAATAATGCATTTATAAATTCTGTGTACTGTTATTCACAAATTGCTTCTAGAAGGACCTGGTTATCTGATATTTAATTATTCAAAAATATACAATGAATTATTTCTGTACTGGATATATGGACAGCTTATTCTCAGTCATTAATATTCATACTGAGGTTGGAACATTTTAATTAAATGCCTATGGCCTATGTCATGCTGTATGCTTCTGTCCTTTGACTGTATAAATTCCTGCACTTGCACATTCAGAATTTGTTTTCATTATTTTTTTTAAAAGATCCTGTTTATTTGGAAACATTTGCCAGTGAACAAGTTCACTAGCAGACCATGAAAATTAATATACGCAGTGTGCTCAGCTGAGAAACTTACCTAAAAATTATCTTTTTTCCCATTCTAAGCAAGTACTCTCAAGTATTTATATTTTAAAGGATTTCAGTCAAGACTTTTGTGGAATTAGGAAAGTAGCTGCTGACTGAGAAGAGACTAGAATTCTGCTGATGCATTTTGTGGAGAAAAATCTTGCAGTTTTCAGATTGGATTTGTTTTTTAGTGGCCACTGCTCAGAATCTGCTCCACTCTGAGGTGCAGAGTGCACAATTCAGTGTGCATAAGAAAGCATTGACCTTGCAAGGTGTATATATAACAGATTAAATGATAGCTATTTGAACTACAGTGAGGGAATATCAAAGGCTTCAGAAGATTCATTTGCTGCTCTTTGAATAAAAACAAAGCAAAACAAAACAAAACAAACACAGAGATGTGGGTGGTTAGCCAGAGCGAAGGCTGCCAGTACTACATAGTTGAGTGCTCAGACTGTACCGTACAGGAGACCAAACAAAGGAGTTGAGGAAGAAGGCAAACATGCTGGGTGACTCCTTCCTTTTCGCTGTTTTCATCTGTCTGGATTCATCCCTCTCCCAGTCAGTTTCCCTGTGCTAGCTCAGAGAGAAATCAGAGTGTGTTGTGCATCCCCCCCTTCCCATTGCTGACATTGTCTTCTCAATTTGTGCCCTCTCGGAAGAGCTCCCAAATGTAGCATAGAACCATTTTAAAATGTCTTTTATTTTAACCTGAGTATGCCCTTGCTCCGGAGGGTGTGAAAGTCCCAGGCCAAGGAGTGTAGTCAACTCTGGGCAACGACAGACTTGTTTTTCCTTTTTCCTGTCAAGGCATTTTGCTTCTGAATGCCAGGTGTGGATGTCTCTATTCTCATGAGTTTCCTGTCAGTTTCTGCTACTGAACATGGCAGCATTTTTCTAACGATGGTGTCTGTCTGATAAGGGAACCATGTCACTGAGAGGCCACTAACACTTATGGGTTACAGTGCAGTGCAGTCACAACATGCAGGGTAGAGCATTTCTCTGCTCGTGGCTGTCTGAAAAAGAGCTGTTGCTTTTGGAGGCAGGTCAGTGTGCCAGTCCTCCTCCTCAGCAAAGCGAGACCTTCTCTGACTCTTGCCTCAATCCCTTTGTGTCCAGTTTTCCTTAATGTCCAACACTGTGTCCAGCAGGCCATAGTGGAGTTGAAACCATGTAGCTTCTGCACACAGGAAACCGGTATTTTGCTTAAAACCTGAGCTTGTAGCCTGCTATGGCTTCTGCAGGTGAGTCAGCCTCAGCACAAAGCACAGGCCGGTCGATCTCCACCTTGGGATGTGACTGACAGTCATGAAAAACACGTGACTGTGGTTGGTTCCCACAACAGATCTGCTGCCAGCTTGGTTAGCTCACTGCAAAATAGTGAGACGTTCAACAGAAAGATGTTCAGTCTGAATTTGAAGCTGTCCTGTGAGATAGGCTGTGATGTGATTCTCCTCTGCTTCCTTTCAGGACCATGCTGAGGACCAGAGAGTTGCATCTTTACCTAATGGTATACTCCGTGGAGGTGCTGACCTTTTTCTCCTCACAACCTCCATCACACAGTGATTTTAGGCATTTGCATGACATACCCGAGGGCAGACACTGAGGGCAGAGATGTTGATCTGGGTGATCATTCTCTCTCCCCTTTGTCTCCCTCCCCAGGCAATAATTGCATTGATAAAACACCTGCGGTTTTCACTCTTTATACTACAGAAATAGATTTACTCCCATGTGCGCTACAAAAATGCCTCTTCTGAGCAAACAGTGCTTTTGGCTTCAGACACTACAGCCTGGTTCAGTGCCCACCAAATTACCATGTGTGCTCCCACTTGCTTTGATGGGCATTTGCTCAATCTCTGCTGAATTGCCCTTCTTCACTTTTCCAGTCATAGCTACCAAATTTATTCTGATCAACAGCAAGAAAAGTATTTTGTCCAGATAATCTGTTTCTGTGTTTGGAACAAATAACAGAATTTTTAGCACATGAATAACAGATCATTCAGTGGAAAAATTGTTCCTTCTGGACACATATTTCAAAGTTTGTAGTGTGTTGTGACTCCACAGACAGTCAAAAAGGAGTTATTGTTAAAGTTTCTGTGCATGTTGATATCTTTTACTTTCAGTTTTTATTTTTCTTGTGACTGTATTGTCTTACTGATTTACTTTTTAACTTTTCTGTGCCTTGATAAATGACCTTTTTTCTTTTGGAAGTTTGTTTTCATATGCTTTCAATCTTCATTAAAAAGTTGCTTTTGTATATAAATTATTCTGCCCATTGATTTGTGTTTCCTCCTGCTCCTAAATTCTTATTATCTTTGTGTCATGTCAGAACAAAAAATTATTACACATTTGAGGGGTATTGTATGAAATAAATGATACGTACAGCTTAGCTGTTTGCTGAGCATTAGTTGTCTGTTTGCTTGTTTGTAGTGAGGGCAACATTCTGTAATAGCTGGAACACCTACTGCCAGAAAAGAGATTGAAAATGTTGTATTTTCATTCCACACACAGAACTGTGGGGCAAAATGGAAAAGGGAGAGGAGGAAAACCCTTCCAATAAATAGAACCTTCGGTTGTTTTCTGTCCTTGCTTGCACTCTGCTGCTCTGTAATAATGCTGTCATTGGTGACAACCATCCCACTAGATGGTTTAAATTGTTCTCAGCTTTTTCTTGCCTTTTCTGTGTGCCATTTCTCTGAGGGGATTTCACTTTAAAATTGTTTAATCAAAAGTCAGATTCTCTCCTGATGTGACAGTTTCATTCTCAGCTGGTGGTGCTGAAATTGATCTTTCCAGGGTAACAGGCTTTGTGTTAAAGCTGCCCTTCCAGTGTGAAACCACTGCATTTTTTTATGCCAAATTTTTTGATACCCAAAAGACAAGGGGAAGGTTGGAAATTTTTCAGTCTTCTGAAATATGTCAATGGAAAATTGTCCATTGCCCAAAGGTTACCATCCTTGCATCTCTCCTTCCTTACTTGATCCTATCCTATTTACCAAACTCTAAAGCTTCCTTCCCTGTGCTTTGAAATCTGAAAGACCTTTTATTTTATCTGTTTCCATTGGGACCAGCAAACAAACTTTCTGCTCAGGATCTCTACATGGCTTTCAGAGAAAGCAGCTCCTCTGCTCTTCCAGTTTGCTCTGCTTTCAAGAGGAGATAATTTTCTTTTGGAAAAATATTGATTGCTTAGCTTTTACAGTTGTGTGAATAAAGAATTAAGAATAAAATCTGGAGGCATAAAAATGATATGTCAGAATGTTCTTGTCTTTGCCTCAGGTCGGTTACGTTAATGTAAATTGGAAGGGAATCGCTTTCCTCAAATATTTAATTTCCAACCCCAGTGGTAGATACAGTCAACCAACTCACAGACCAGCTCCTTAAACTATGATGCTGTTCCCCTTGATTTATGTGTATTAGTATGAGGACATACTTATTGTGCCTTTACCAGCAGAATTGCTCTTCCATGCATAGCTTGACGTGATACGACACTTCCAGATGCATGAAATATTTCCATGTTTCTGATATTTCAGTGTGTCTCTGGATGGCAGCACAGAACAAACCCACCCAAATACATAATCCATCAAATTACTAGTCAATTAACTCATTCCAAAGTTACTAGTTGCCTCTTGCTCTCCTGAATATTTCCTTCCCCTGTGATGTGGCAGTGCCTTAACAGTGCCTTTTCTTTGTGCTGCAGTAGTTTGTGATGGCCCTCATGTAAAGCACAGGATTCCCACCACTCCTCACCCTGCTGTTCCATCAAAACCATTGAGCTCACAAGTAGAAGACTGAGCACTGTATCCTTCCTCAAAATCAACCACTCTCTCTGAATTACTCCCCTCTTCAGCCATCATTCCTGCTTCCGCAGATCTTGGCTGACTTGGAACTGTCTGCCACAACAGTGACATGTTCATCTCTTCCTCACTGCACTCAGCTCTGACATGCTCTTGTCTGTCACTCAGTGAGACAGAGCTGTTTTGTTCAAGATCATGAAACACTGGGATTTGAAAGGAGTCTCAGCTTTCATTAGCAGGGGGAAAACGGTGTTGCTGTGGGCTTGGCTTAGGTGTCCTGTGCCACACCACTGGGGCACCTCAGCACCTCATCTGCTGGCCTGCTCCAAAATGGTGTGGATCCTGTGTCTGCCAGCCAGAGCTGGGGATCTGGGGTGACACAGGGAAACTGACATACTGCTGATGCCCACCCTTGGGTAGCTAGGTCAAAACATTAGAACTTTCAAGCATGACTTAATTACATTCCAGAGATCCAGTCATCAAAGGACAAGTCTTGCCTCTCTTCTTTATGAGATGCTATGATTTGGTTTTGTACCTGTTTCTCCAGCCTGGACTCCACATAGGCATATGTTTATATCCATCCTTGTTGTGTAACCCAGGTATGAGATGCAAAAAGCCTGCAGCTCTCTCAGGAGAGATGGAAGGACACTGTTTGATTACCTGGTTTCTCCCAGAGGAAGGATGTTTCTTTTTTCCCCTTCCCAGTCAGAAGAGGCTCAGTTGCGAGGGACTCTCCAGCACTTTATTCCATTTTTTCTGGAGCTACTTTAAAGCTCAGGCACAGTTCCTCTCATTTTGCTGCCTCTGGCTGCTGAAAGGCAGCACGTGGACTGCTGGACTGCATGACACTTCCTATATACCCAAACCTGAGCTATTTTGTTTGGAACTCTGTTCCAAGAACATTTTTCACATCCTCTTACTCAAACACTTCTTCCCAAGTTTGAAGAAGAAGCTCAGTAGCTTCAAGAGCAAAATAGCTCCTAGAAGCCTGAAATTGTCTTGCTATGAGCACACGCAGAGTCTAGTGCATGGTATCACCAAATAAGAGATCTCAAATATTTCATGGTAAAGACAGTTTGGACAACCTTGTGGCTGATTGATACATGCCATGGAATAAAACTGCATAAATTTTTTCATACAAGGTTTTTCTTCCAAAAGTTTATCAACTCAAGTTGATAATTGCCCTCTGCTCTAAGGATCTATTTTAATACTGAACTAGTGAAGTTGTATTTTGCCTTTACCAGTGTTTCATTTCTATCAGCAGAATTTTTTTTTTATCCTGTTCTTTCACATTGCTTCAGGCAGTCTGAGCACTTGCAGATGCCAAAGTACAAGATATGTGTTGCCAGATGAACTCATTGGGGTGCTTTAAATTTCCCTAGCTACCTGTAGCACAAAAAGTGACAAGGACTTATGGGTACAGTGGAGAAATAAACACAAAGGGTTACCCCTTCCTTGGCAAAGCTGTTGATGAGGACACATCACTTGAATCTTGGAAGCTGATTTTCTGACAGATACTCCCACACTTTGTGGGCAGAACTGTGACAGGCAAATCTAACTGAAGATTTTTTTTGAGAATAGTGAAATTTCATTCCTTCCTTTCTTCTGAAATTATAACTGGTATTTCATGTCAGATTTGCTAACCTTGGAAATGAATGCTATATTTTCCCTTCCATAAGACAAGTAGCAGTATCAGTCAACCCAGATCTTTGCTAGTTTGGAGCAGTGGTGATCCTAGACACTTTTGTCTTGGCACAGTACAAGAATTAGAAAGCCCCAGTACGTCTGAAAGGATCATTCCTGGGCAACAGAGGAATGCAAGTGGGGATTTTAAAAATGAGGAGGTATGGCAGCCTGACTCTTCCAAACTGTGTTGCAGATTAGGTGTCCAAAACTCCCTTACTCAAATTTTAAAGGCTGCCTAGAACTTCACAGCATTTAAATATCAGTCTCTCAGAAATTATAATGTTGGTATTTATTTGTGAGCTTGTACTAATTGTGCAATGTGGTGAGTGGAATGACACCGCTGGCTGATGCTACTTTGCACAGCAGTGACTCACTATGTGAAAATATAACCCAAATACGTTACTGTTGCTATGTGATTCATTAGAGTCAATCATGTCAAGCTGACAATGTCATCACAGCTGTTCTGAGTTTCTCAGTTCTCATCTCTCCTTTGTCTTTAATTTCTTTAGGGTTTTTGGGTTTTTTTGTTTTTTAAATAGGAGCAAGAAAAGTGTATTTAGTACTTGGTATTTTTACCTGAGCAAGGATCAGAATACACAACTTTTGTTTATTTTTATTTAAGCCCTATTTTTATCTAAACCCTATTTTATTTAATCCCAAGCCCCTGCATGTCTATCAGAAGAGCATAAGCCATGTCTCTCAAGCTTTTTCTGCCAAAGAATATCAGGTTTCATTGGGAAAGAGATGAGACAATGTTAAGAAACTGACAGATTATTTGGATTTGGGGTAGAAAATCTGTTTCAACAGTTTTTCCACAGAGATATCATGTGTAACCAGAGCAAAGACTAACGTAACAAGAACTGTAAGTATGTTTTTTTCACATATCAGGATGAGTTATACTGAAAGCAGAATGGAAGTTGGAAAATTTGCTAAGCATAAATTTATACACAGTCAAAATTAGTCTAAATTAAGCTTAATTGTAAAATGACCACAAACCTCTAGTATTTGAAATAGTAGCTTGAAATTTTCAGAAACACTTGAGCAGCTTTTGTCCAAAAGGCCACAGTAGTTTTTAAGCAACCAGGCTTAAGCATATTGCTTATCTGGATCTAAACTAGAAAAATGTGATGTTGGGTTTGGGTTAAATTTCTGCCAGAAACCTTCCTTCAGTTTCTGGCCAAGTGATATTCCACATCATACCACATCATGGTCAGTGGTAAAGACTTGAGGGCTGCGCTTGCCAAAATAGCCATTGTTCGGAGACTGGCTGGGCATCAATCTGCTGGTGGGAGGTGGTGAACGATTGTATTTGCATCACTTTTAAAATAAATCTCCTTCTTATTAAATGGTCTTTATCTTGGCCCATGAGTTTTCACCCCCCATGAGCAAGTGGCTATGTGGGCACTTAGCTGCTGGCCTGGGTCAACCCACAGCAGCCACAGAGCTCATAGATGAGTGACCTGTTTTTTTGTTGTTGTTGTTTTTTCTTCCGAAACTTGAAAGCCACAAGAGGAGAATTAAAACTTCAATTACAGAAAAATAGCCCATAAAAAAATTTTACTGCATATTTCCTAGAACCACCTAAACCCTATTAAGGGACACTTTAGGGAGTACATGAATTATGAATGGCTGTGAACTTATTTTCTCTGAACAGCAATCTATTTCTTTCATTACTGCTGTATAATTTTAGCCTTTAGGTGAAAAAAATCCTATTGTATTTACGTTAATTATAATGTGCACTTATTAACTTATCTCTACAAGGTCTCAAAAACTCTTGAAAAGTATTAATTTAATTTTCTGAATCTTCCTAGGGAAGGGATGACCTCAGCAAATCAGAGGGCTGTGAACCATTTCCAATTGCCCAGCATTCATTTTTCAAGCCAGAGACTATGTCTATGTAAGTTCAACCAAAGTCTTCAATTTACTGCCTTTCATAATCAACCAATGACAATACAAAAAAAGACTCACTCGAACTTCCTGCCTAGAAAGTTTCAAGCACAGGTGTTGAACCATGGTAGTATAGACACTAAAAATAATTCTTGTTGAGCTATCATGTACTGTAAAAAGGGAGGAGAATTGCCTAGTTCAATAAATATTTTAAAACATACTACTGTGGAGCAGTTCCATGGAAATAAAGGTAGGATTACTCTGTTGACTACTTTGCATGTCAGTAGAGAATCGTGTGCGTTTTTCTGCATGCAATAGGCATGTAAAACATTCCCTTGGATTCTGTGGAAGCAGATAAAGCACCATAACACACTTGACCCACCTTCAGCTGCCCTGTAGCAGGGTTCCCTATTCTACTTGTGTGTTCTCAGGGTGTGCAAATGTGTGCTGTAGGAAAGAGGCGTAGCAGACAGACCAGCCTTCTCGGCTGTCAGTCACCCACCCCTCTGCCGCTCAGCAGCACCAGCGTGTTTGGTTCTCAATGGAATAAAGGAAAGTCAAGCACTCACATCCTGCTGGTTTAGGTTTCTGGCTTGAGTTAGGTATAAATTACTTCTATGTAAGTATAGTGTGTGTATATATGTGTATTTCTTAAATAGATATTAAATATTGTGTGATGTGTTTACCTGACATGGTATTTCATGGCCTTGTGGGCACTTGTAGGTTACTGTATGGGCACCCATTTTCAAGTTGTGCTGTGAGTAATATGCCACTAATTAGATATAATTAATATTTGTCATTCACCAGAAAAATCTCAACATTTCCATGTTCCCTGTGAAAGCACAAGCAACAATGGTTGTGTTTGTCTTTCTTCACATTCTTTACTCTGAGTAAAGCCAACAGATGTGCTCAAAGTGTTGCCATCAGTGAGAGCAATTCTATTAAAAATAGAGATATAACTTTATTGCAAGCACACTAAACTTGTAATAATACTGTACAGGAAAGTTATACTGTGAAATGTAAAAGCACCTTTTTTTTTTTTTTCTCTTAGTAAGAATGACAACAGATTACTGTGGAATTAATAGAGTTTTTATTTTTTATGGGTTGGAAAACACTGTTTTCCTGGCTGCATACAAGAGGCTGCTGTGGTGCTTCTTTCTTTTTTTTTTGTCATATAGGAATTTTCTTTATGTTTTATACTAATGACTGATTTCAATACAAGTTAAAATTCAGGACTGGCCTAGTGACACTGTGCTGCTTTGCACTGTGTATGACCTTGAGACTGTGAAAGAGTGGCTCAGAGAAGCAGATGTGCAGGGAGGAGCATACATGCCCTAATGAGAATTGCAGCCTTCCTTGTGCTCCTAATGGTTTCAGCTTTCCAATGATCAAGCACTATTGATTTTCCTTCTCTCCTTACCTGTGTTGAGACTGTTTTCTGTGACTTGTGGTGAACTAAATGCAAAGCCATAGCATCACCAGAAATCCTTCTTCCAGCACAGGCAAGGGGAACCATTCAGTTTGTTAAGGGCTTTACTCCCTTTATTGCTGCTGCTTCTTTTGGGTTTTTTTGTTAAATATAAGTGCCTGTAACAAAGTGGTTGCCTGCCAGCTGCAGCAAAGCAAATCAAATGATCTGTGCTCAGTGTTGCTGTGCTCCCTGGGCTCAGAAATAGCGCTGGGACAGTGATGGCATGGCCCTGCATTATTCAGCGTCAGGCATCCTTAGTCTTGTGCATGTTGGTAATTCCTTTGGTCCGCCTTTCTTTGTGGTCTCCATGGCAGCTGTTTCCATTGCCATTAGCATCTCTGGGGCCCAGCCTTGCTCACATGCTTCTCAGCTGCTCCTCTCCTAACACAGCAATTAATAGCTGTTGTGTCACTATATTTAGATGCCTTGTGCCCTCTGTATTATTTGTCTCTCAGACAAATGTCTTGGTGGCCTTGGCTAGCACTGGCTGCATTGCTGCTTGCTGTGGCTCCCTCCAGGGAGGTCACTGGGCAAGCTCAGTGACTGCTGCCCATGCCACTCCAGACTGAAGTGCCTGTGGATGCTGGTTACAGGCCTCAGCCTTTGCACCGGTCGTCTGCCAGCTCTGCTCCTGCATTTTCCACAGCTTTCATTGGAAATGAGCAAGGAGGGGCACTGAGGAGGCCCCTGGCAGGTGCACAGCCCCACTGGCACCAGTGTGAGTGATTATGCCCAAACCCAGCAGTTTAGGCTCCCACTGCTCAAGTTTCCTATGACAGCCAGTGCATGGTATTACTTATCCACAGCCCCACACTGTAAAATACCTTCCAAAGCTATGATCCTGGGGAGAAATGTGATTCGTAAAATGCTTAGATACAAGAATTTCTCAATAACATCCCATGCTGGCCACTGGAAGTACAGGAAGCACTTCCCCACCACACTGCCCTGTAAAAATAAAAATGAGTTCTGAAGAAAAGTTCTACTGTAAAAAGAAATGCAACATTCTGAAATCATAAATTCTCTAACTTTATTTTAGCAACAACTATCAATCAAATTAAATACTTGAAAAATAAAGCTTTTACAAGATTCCATGAGATGGTTACTATGAAAAATCACAAATTCTAAATTAGTCTCTGACATGTGATTTTCATTATGATAGTCTCCTAGTGTTACACCAAGAGAAAGAATATAGAGTATTGTTTGTTGTAAATCAGAATCCAAAGTAGCCTGGAAAGCTTTATTTTCCGTTCTTTTTTTTTTTTTTTCCCCTGTACAGATTTATTGCATCAATTATAAATTTCAACTTTGGCTTGGATTATTTTAGGATGTCTGATAGACTTCAAACTATACAGTGAGATACTACTTGAGAACTAAATTAAAATGCAGCCTTTTGTGTGAAAATTATCACATCCGCTTTTTCAACCCCAGGTTATAAATACAAGCAATTGAATCACAGATTAAAATTGTTTTTATCGCTTCTTCAGATTTTTTTTTTTTTTAAATCTGTGGGTTTTTTTTTTTTTTCTTTTCCCTTTTGTCCTCCTAATATCTTAATATAGCTGTGGAGCACCAATGCTAAATCTAGAGAATGTATCTTAAGGAGGAATGCACATGTACTCCAGGTTGAGAAAGCTTAGTGTAATACTGTTTCTTCCTAAAGCCTTTACTTGTATCATTGAGCTCATGAGTATCTGATGCTTTACATTTGGAAAGGTGTGAGGAATCATCCTAATAAAACGCCTCTTTCTTTGTTTTTACCCACTCTGTAACAGTATTCATTGAAGCTGTTGCTTTATGCTTTTTAGCAATGAGCACTGCAAATTGATAATGTCACTTTTAGTGTCTAGGAGTAGGTGGAAGGTGCTCTGTGGTCCCAGAGGCCACAGCTTCTGCTGCAGTAGTGCTCCCCCCTCTCCCTTTTCCTCAGTTCCCACATAAAAGCAAATGCAGTCTTTAGCCTGCAAGAGCTCTGACTGCTGAATGCTGCAGTACCCAGCCGAACAGTTATTTAAAAAAGACAAGAGGCATTGTCTCAAAAAGAGATTGGAGAATTGTGTTAACAGCAAATGAGACTGCCCCATGAAGGAAATGTATTGGCTCTGCAGGGTAAGGTAAATTTAAACAAGCAGGGCTGGACCAAAGAGGTAGTCGAGATGCAGCAGAGGAAAGACAGGTAGAAACAGCCAGGTCAGCCCTCTGTACAGCCCCAGCCTGACTCCCACTGGTCCTTGTTTTAGCCATTTCCATATGCTTCACTGGAGCCCCTTGGTTGCTTCCTGAGGAATTGACATTGCAATGCACCGTCCTTGAGGTTGCCCCACACTGTCAGACTGAAAGCGGCTGGGTCCAGAGCCTGGCTGCTTGCAATCACAGCCTCCTGGGCCAGAAATCAGTTTTCATCTCCAAACTAAGTTGCAATGCCCTTTCCCTGGTGGGAGAAGTCTCTGGACCACTCCTGAGCTGGGCTGGCAGCATTTCAGCAGGGCTGTTCCTTGGAGCAGGGCTGACCTGTGCCGGGAAAGGTCCTAAACTTTCATCAGTGTGATATCACCCCGCAACACCATTAGTGCACCGGTGCAGACAAAGCCTCAAAGGACACTGAAGTATAGAACAGATGTGGCTGGCATGACAACCACAGCTAGTTCCTGACCTAAAAACATTATAACCCTGGCACCATGTATCACAGCAAGTGATAAGGGGGCTTGTGTGCCTTGCAATTCAAGCAAGGAGTTAGCCTTTGTAGTTTGTGCTCCTAACTCCTTGACAATGGTTTCTTTCCATGTGACTAATTTTCTGAAGTGCTACTTCAATTTTACACTTTTTGCTCTTCTTCCCAGAAAAACTATTGGTTTATTAAGAATCAGAAAGCATTAAGGTGGAATATTTTATATGTTTTTTTTTTTGTTAAGAAAAGAAAGATCCCAGTGAAAACTCTGTAGACATCAGCTTTCAGACTTAAAACATTGTGTGTAGCACTATGTTTAATTCCTTTGCCAGACATGAAAGATCACATATATCTATTGTGGTACATGTGGACTCATGTGGCAGAGTCTGAATCAAATTTAGACTTTTCCTGTGTTACAGCGTGATTGGATCCAGTGTTGCGGTTCATTGCTCATTTGTATTTACAGAGTAAATTATAATAAATGCCTCATGGTGAAATGACTGACAGTTACTGATCAGATTCAATTACCATTAACTGAAGCAAAGACAAAAGGAAAAAAAATTGGCTAGGGGATGTTTATCACCAGTAGAGCTTGTGCAGTGTAGTCAAGAGAAGTGCAATGCATTCCAGGTTAGCGTGGGGTTGATTTAACAGCACGACACCAGGCTGCTTTGCTCTTCATGCTGCCATAGTCCACTTTCTGTGAGAGCACTGCAAAGATGATTTTTGGTAAGGCAAGTGATGCTGTAGCTTTCTTGTGGGACCTGCAGCTGGAGTCCACGTGCCTGTGATAGCGTGTACCTGTAGTCTAGCTACTTTGGAAGGTATTTATAATAGAATCATAGAATTATTTGGGTTGGAAGGCATCTTTAAAGCTCATCTAGTTCAGCTCCCCTGCAGTGAGCACGGACATCTTCAACCAGATCAGGTTGCTCAGAGCCCCATCCAACCTGACCTTGAATGTTTCCAGGGATGGGGCTTCTACCACCCTGGGCAACCTGTTCCAGTGTTTCACCACCCTCATTGTAAAAAAATTTCTTTGTTATATCTAGTCTAAATCTACCTTTTTTTAGTTGAAAACAATTACACCTTGTCCTATTGCTACAAGTCCTGCTAAAAAGTCTGTCCCCATCTTTCCTGCAAGCCCCTTCAAGTATTGAAGGGCTTCAATAAGGTCTCCTTGGAGTATTCTCTTCTCCAGGCTGAACAACCCTAACTCTCTCAGCCTGTCCCCATAGGAGAGGTGTTCCAGCCTTCTGATCATTTTTGTGTCCCTCCTCTGGACCTGCTCCAGCAGATCCATGTCTTTCTTGTACCGAGGACTCCAGAGTTGGACACAGTACATTATGCTAGTTTCTGATTTCCAACTGGATCAGTGTTTCTGTTGATGGGCTGGTTAACATGCAGTGGAAGGGCTTGTGACTCAAGACATTTAAGTCAGCATATGAACTTGTCATTTTCCCTGAAGATTTTTTTAAAAAATGGTTGTACTAAGCTATGTGAAGAACAAATGCTGAAACAAAGAAACAAAAAATCCCTAACCTTCTGTAGAGTTAGAGTTGGAGAAGTGTGTTGCAAAATTCAGATGTGTTTCATTTCACACAGTCTGAACTTGAAAAGTCCATCTGGCTCATTTTTCAGTAAGAGAGTGTCCTGGTTTTGCTAGGATAGTGTTAATTTTCTTCTTCGTAATTAGAATAGCTGTGTTTTAGTTTCAGTGTAGAACTTGTTATGAGAAGAACGTTGATAACAGTACTGATGTCATTAGTCGCTGCTGGAGCTCAAGGCCACCGTGTTTGGCTGTTCACAGCTGCATCAGGATTGGGAGGGAGAAGTGCAGTGAATAGCAAAACCCAGAACTGGCTTTGGATGTGCCAATGAGATATTCCATCTCGTATCACGTCATGTTCTGTGTGTTAACCAGGGCTGACAGGAAATCAGGGATATTCTCTCGGGGATCACTCAGTCTCACTCTTCTGCGGTTTGAGTTTGGGCACTGTCTCAGCTCCGGGATCACTGGCTGGCACAGGCCGGGCATCGGTCAGTGGGTGGTGAACAACTGCACTGTGTATCACTCATTTGTATATTCTGTTATCACTGTTATCATTATCATTTTATTTTAATTAGTAAATTGTTTTTATCTCAACTTGTAAGTGTCCTTGTCCTTTTCCTTCCAATTCTCTCCCCTACTCCCTGGAGCACAGGGCAGGGAGGAGAGGGAGCAGGCCGTGTTTGACTGCAAGCCAAACCATCACAGAGGGATGAAGCATTACTGCCTTTTGAGGACGAGTAGGGTGATGGGGAGATTCACATGCAAAATGACCATGAGGTCTGCTGTCAAAATGGCTTTTTGCAAAAAAAAAATAAAACCATGGCCATGACAGGATTGTAAAATATTCCCAAGAAAAAAGAACAATGTGAAGTTTAATGAAAAAAAAAAATACATCCTGGAATATTGGACCTTTCCCAGTCCTAAAGAGTGATACTGAAAATAAAAGTGTATGAAGGTATGGCAACACACTGCTTGCAGGTGTGGCTGAACATACAGTTCTAAAATCTTTCTCTGTTAAGGCTGAGAATTCTGTGTTTGTTTTATGGTCCTGAATGCTTTCTTGCATGCATCAGGTATATGGATCTCATAAAATCAAGAAGGATCATCCAGAAAGCTCATCCTCAAAATCACACCATATATTTTTTATAGAAGCATTTCCCAAAATATGTCCAGTGGTAAAGATATTGAACTGATCCAACTGATACAGATGTGCTCCAAAATTATACAGAAAAAAAGGCTTGGGTAGTGATGTATTAACATTGTCTCTAGTCACCAGGCACTAAGCTTAGATTCTCAGACAAGTGAAATCCAGCAGGTACCACATCTTGTCTGCTCACACATCATGAATAATTTAGTTTCTAATTTAGTCTGGATTTAGTGGTGTTTTCACATGCTGTTTGTTTCACCTTTATAGTACCAAATTTCTTGTTTAAGGTAGAACATTTTGTTTCCTGTTGATACCAATGCCTGTGTGTTTTCGTGCACCCCTCTGTATTCTGTGTCTCACCTCCTATTTTAAATTATTGTGGTTATAAACCACAACCAATTTACAACAACAGGAGTGTAATTAAAAATAATAGCCATAGCAGCTGTATTGAAAAAACAGTCTGTCCCTAAACCAGTTAATGATGTATCTTGTGCTAATCTGAATGCAAAACATGCTTCTTTAAAGGCTTTTTCCAATATGAAATGGAATGGAAACTGATAAATAACTATATTCTACTGCAAGGTTTGAAAAATGAAGGAGGACGTCCCCCCTCCTTGTCTCCTGGAAATTGCATCCCTTATGTCTAGGAATCTGTAAAACACGGATGATTTATACCACCAACAGTCTCCAGGTCCCTGAGAAACAGCAATTGAAAGCTTCACAAGAGTCTCTAGGGGTTCAGGCGCAATCATTTACTGTGGAAGAACTGGACAGAAGGATATTTACTGTGTAGTGTTTCTCAGACCATAGTAAATAGAAAGTTCAAGAATGAAAGGCAAGAAAGTATGAGTAAAAAGCAGGGAAAGGCTGTCAGTTGAAGGTGAAATATTTTTATTGTCCTCAAAATCCCTAGCTGAGAAAGACCAGGGCTGCAGAGACAGTATTAGTCCAAATTATTTTGAAATCTCTGAGGTTAATAAAAAGAAATTCTGAAATGCTTCAAGGAGTTTAAAAGATCTAAAACTTAAAACAATTTTTCAACATTTTTCCTTCAGAAAATACTTTTCTCTTCTACTTGAAATTCAAACTTTCTGCAGGGATATGTGATTTCCATTGATATGTACTGGAAATAAATGCCTTGATGAAATTGAATATTTGACATTTTTATTTCTAAAGATCTTCAAATTCTTCTTATTATATACAAAATAAATTTTGGAATGAAACATTACAATTATTTAAATTAACCAGAAATGCTGTTTTGAAAATTTACTTTCTGGGTGGACAGAAAACATGTAGATGATTCTACGCTAATACAGTTTTCCCTGTAGCTAGATGGGAAAAAATAGAACTAGAAACAAACAATGGAGATAAAGCACAACACTAGTATTAAGTTTTTCCCCTGGGGTACTACTGTGTCATTTACTTTTGTTTTGAGTATTGCTTGGAAGTGGAGTGTACTGATTCATGCCATCAGCAGAATTTTAGGTTAGTTGGTAAGGATTTATGAGAGGCTTCTGAGAGCATTTTCTGGCGTCCTTTTAGTCAATCATCCATTAAGGGGAGACAGAGCTCTTCACACAATCACTGTGGCAGTCGCTCACGTGGGGTGTAAAATCCCAGCGTATGGGAATGGTGGCTTGGCACATCTGCTTTTCACCAGGCTCAAGGACAGCGTGCATGAAAACGAACCCCAGGCTCCTGCTGGACGTGTACAGCGTGCTGTGGAGGTTTAGTTGTTTGCTCCACAGGCAGCACTGAGCTGAGGTTCTTTGTTTGGACAAGGCACAAGCAGTCTTTCTTATGTTGGGCTGTTCAGTTTAGTTTTTAAAGCTGGCACAATAAATACTCAAAAATTAACTTTCTGGGTAATCTGGGGAAAAGGAGACAATTCTAGAAGAATCTTTTGTAAAAGCAAGACCTTCTGTCCATATGAGGTGGACTTTCACTGGGGGGCTCTGACTGAAAATTTTAAACCTGTAAAGGTTCATGATCATGCTTTCCATGGCGTTTCCATAAATTAACTCTTGGATGCAGCACAGTCTTAAAGCTCTGTCTTAGCATTTGGGGTTAACAGTAAAGTTATGCCAGTAGCCACCATGTCCCACCTGCTGCTCTCAGTACAGTCACTGTATGTGGCTTTTCTGTGAAGAATATCTTCAGGGGGCAGGTTGGGGAACTCAGATCTCAGTGGAGGTAGGAACGTGTGTTGAGGAGGCTAAGCCATGTTAGCCACGTTGTCTTTAGAAAGGGCTGTGCTGGGTGAGGGGTGGCCTTCAGTGTAACTCATAACAACGTAACAGGAGATAAAACAGTAAAGTATGGCCCAAAGAGAGTATTTGTATTGCATCAGGGATGCTTCTCTACTGCATCTCTGTACAGCCACAATTGCCAGCACTGACAATCTTGTAGCTCCACTCATATCTGCCTCCTCTGCCTCTCCTTTGGTATTGCCATCACACACAGCAGAGTGTCTCTGTGCAGGTGCAGGGTATGCAAACAGCAAAGAGTGGAGGATGGTCTCAAACCACAGACTGAAAGAGTAGATTTTTTCCCTTCCTATTTCTTTCTCCCATAGGTCACATCTGCCGTATTTTCACATATTAATCTTACAAAAGACAAAACGAGACTCCAGAGAAACCCCCATGCAATTACTTCCCCACCATTAAAAAATGGATGTCCTGCTATTTCTGTGTGGTCTGTGATGAAGCAGGAACTTGTGAGAGCTGTGTGTTTTCCCACAGAGCATTTTGCAGATCTGTGCAGGCAGAAGGAGATGTGGCCACAGTTTTGTACTGGTTTCGCAGCCCTTCCCAGCTCTGCATCACCCCATTTGTCTCTACCACTGTCCTGCTGCAGTGCCTGGTGCTTTATCTACTCCTGTTCTAAAGGAGGTCAGAAGTCAATCTTCAGACTCTCTTCTTTTCTAACAAATCCTCTGTTACTGAAGCCTTGCCCAATTCTTTCAGCTGTAGTTGACCAGATCTCAATTTCCTCCTCTGACCAGGTGTATTTAGACCCTTTTAGCAGCTCCTGTTTCTTGCCTGCAAGGAAGTGGATGCATGTGAAAACCCTTCACAGACTTTGGGGTAGACAAACACTTCTAAAACTCCTTGTGAAGGATGCAGAATGACCCCACATGTGTTGCCATGCTCCAGAGTGGTAAATTCTGTCACTGAATATTTAGCCATGTGATTTATTACCCCCTTCAGCACCTTTTGTTCCCCAGTATCACAGCCTCCCTCCCCAGGCACACTTGACACTGCTGAGTGATTGTGGACAACCAGTAAGGCAGCTTATTTGTGTGCATGTTGTCCTGCATTAGTTATGCAGCTTTAGCAATATCAGTACTGAGTGTCCTGCTCTGTGATCGCTGCAGTGCTGTACAGATACTTACGTCTGTGGAATTTACTGACTGGGAAACAGAAAAAAACCAAACCAGATGATCAGGAGCCCATCCCAATCAGTGTATTGCCAGCCACTTTTCTTCAGAGAAAGATCTTACCCCACACCAGTTATGCTGGTCCATCTCCATGTAAGTAAAGTCTCAAAAACTAAAAAGTATCCTAAAGAAATAAATGAGTGAGACTGATGTAATGACAATACTCTCCTCTAAAATGGTCCTGTGGGTATGTGCACTTGTATTGGGCCTGGCTGGGATGAAGTTAACTTTCCCCATAGCAGCCCTCATGGTGCTGTGCTGTGTATTTCTAGTAGAAAGGTGCTAATAACACATTAACGTTTTGGCTACTGCTGAGCAGTGCTAGCACAGCATCGAGTCTGTCTCTCCAACCCACCTTCCTCGAGGTTAGTAGGCTGGGGGTGGACAAGAGGTTGGGAGAGGACATATTTAGGACAGCTAACCCAAGCTGATCAAGGAGATACCATATGACTTCGTGCTCAGCCATGAAAGCCAAGAGACAGGAGCAGCTGGGGAAGGGGTGTGTGTGTGCATTCATTATTAAGGCATTTATCTTCTGAAGCAACTGCTACATGTCCTGAGGCCCTGCTTCCCTGAAAGTGTCTGGATATCACCTGCTGGTGGGGAGTAGAGAGTAAATATTTTTGTTTTCCTTTGCTTCCACATGAGGCCTTTGCTTTTCTTTATTAAACTGCCTGTATCTCAGAGGGCCGTGAGTTTTTAAGCTTATTTTGTCCCCCTTTTCCTGCTGAGGAGGAATGATAGAGCAGCTTGATGGGCATCTGGCAGCCAGCCAAAGCCAATCCATCACAGCACTGAGTTTCCTTTCAGGTGGTTCAAGTCTTTTTCTTTCTCATCCTGAACTAGAAGGCATCAGCAAGGCTGTTCTGCACTGCTGGGAAAGCCTCACATCTCAGGAGGCATTTCTGATGGCAGAGCAGAACGTGCACAGGCAACAGTGGCAAAGTAAGCAACGACAACAGGTCAAAATCATTAGCACCTTCATTATGTTATGCATCTTTGAAAGCAAAGCCTGTTCCTGATTATTCCTTTGCAACTATTTCTTAAGTGTCAAAGCACGCTCTCAAAAAATCTAGGGGATGGCACATGTTCCTTCAGGGTGTGGTGATGCACACGTGGAAAGATGAAGGCCTGCACTAAAGCAGACAGAGCTGTAAAGATTCCATAACTACACAACAGCAGAGGCATGAAGCAAACACTTGTCTTTCACTCAGTGAAATCTGCAAGGAGGCTAAACTCTGTTCTGCATTACGTCCTGGGCAACTGTTCAGCCAGGCGAAAGGTAGAGGTGAACTGTTCTAAATTACACTAGAAAAGAGAAAAGAGTGAGGGTTCGAGTCCAGTCTTAAGGGTATAATGTTTGGATGCTCAGAGGCCACAGTGGTACAATTTATGAACCTGCATTAAGGCTCAGCAGCAGCCTCTGAACTCCATCTGGATGATAAATGCAGTGTTCAGCTAACTTAAATAACAACAAAATCTGCCACTGACAGATATCCTATGGGTGTATTGATGTCCTTTTTCATGGTTTTGTGTGCACAAACCAAAGAAGAACACTCTTTTTTATTTATTTCAATTTTAGCAGCAGTTCTTGGGGTTCTGCCTATTATTTACAGTTTATATGTGCACAGCTCTGTCAGTTATATGCCTCCTGCAAGAAATTGCTTCGTCTTGGAGGATGCAGAGACCCCAGCAGGTGGGGGTATCTTCCCAGTTCGTCTCAGAAAACACATGAAAGAAGTGAATAAGCAGCTTTGTCTTTCATCAAATAAGGTGGCAAGCCTTGCCTGTGGGAATAAGCTTAGTGTAAGAAGGCTCTAGATCTCCTCTCATGTACCTCTGCCTCCCAGCAAGACATCAAGTGACTGGGGCAGCCTGCTAGAGGCTGCTTATCTGTACCAGAGCCTGCACAGCAGCCTGAGGACAGGTCAGGTAAAAGCAGCAATCACGGAGCTCGGTATGGATGTTATTGATGGAGCCCCAGCAGCACAGCACTCACACAGCAGAGCCATCAGGGAACACCACGCCAGCCCCTGAGCTGAGGGCACGACCATGCTGCCTCCAGGAAGCACATCTGGTGGCAGCTGTACAGGCACAGGCGTGCTCAGAGTCAGGTGCTCGCTCCTGCAGACTGCTCCTGGGCCTCGGCGGAGCTTGGGGCTCCAGCAGCTGCAGAGAGGAGCCTCTAAGCTGGTGGCCAGTACTGAGCACAAATGCAGGCATTTTGCTGGCTGGGCTGGCAGCTGCTCCAACTTCAAGCTGCTTTGGCTTCAGCAAATACCTTCATTTTGGATAGGGTGATTTTTAAATTTTTTTTATGGAAGAAGGGAAAGAGGGAGAAATGGAGAAGAGAAATAAAATATTTTCCAAAGAATGGGAGCGATCAAATAACGTTTCATCTACCTAACTTTTTAAATTGCCTGGTCTACCTCTTCTGAGTAAGTGCCCATGCTTACATAAATGCTGAATGACTTGCTAGAAATAGACTAATTTATTCCTCATCTTCACAGGGGTATCCAAAATAGCTTTGCTATTTCTCTTCTGAAGTTTGCATCTCTAAGTGTTTAGGAAAAAATTATCCAACAGAACCACAGTTTGGTTTTAGCTAACCTTAGCTGTGTTGTGTGCTGGAAAACCCATTACTTGCTTGCATTTTGCTAAATCTGGAACTTTCACCAACAAAAATAAGTTATCTCGCAAATAGAACTTTTTACCTCCAGTAGGAGTCATTTAAGAATATCTTGTGAATCTTGCAGGCTGGCCAACTTGATGAGGTAGGCTTTAAACTGAGTGACTCGGAGGAAGGGGGCCCAAAATAGCCATAGCTCATGCAATCATATTTAACTGAGGAATAAGCCAGGCCAACCAGAGCAGTGACAGATGTTCCTCAGCTGCCTCCCATGATAAGAACCAGAAGGCCAACCACCTCAAGGGCATGTATGGCTACAGTGGATCCTCCTGCACTCCTCCAGGAAAACCTGCATGCTCGAATAAACTAAAGTTGCAGAGGGAGAGGAACCTCAATCCACCTCACTCCTGCCATTTTGGTGCCACTGCCAGCAACAGATGCTCAGAGCCTGGAGATGAATCACAAGTCAGCAGGATAGCACCAGAGGAGCGGCAAAATGGAATTCCAGCTGCACCAGCCAGCAGGTCAGCTTCACCCAGGACCCAGCTTAAATGCCTCTACACAAACACACACAGCATGGGCAATAAACAAGAGGAGCTGGAGACGTGCCCTCCTGGAGACCATCTGAGGAACCTGCAGGTGCACAAGTCCATGGGACATGATGAGATGCGTCCTCAGGTCCTGACAGAACTGGTGGGTGAATTGGCCAAGCCAGTGTCCATCATGTTTGAGAAGTCCTGGCAGTCTGGTGAAGCTCCCATGGACTGGAAAAGGGGGAACACAACCCCCATTTTTAAAAAAAGGAACAAGGAAGATCAGAGGAACTACAGGCCGGTCAGTCTCACCTCACTGCCAGGCAAGATCATGGAGCAGGTCCTCCTGGAAACTATGCTAAGGCACATGGGAAGCACGTGGGCTCCTTTCTGGTCCTAGCATTGCACCCCAGATGTTAGCCATGTCATTCCACCGGTCAGAAAAATATGTAATTGCTAAGGAGTTGTGTTCCTTTTGTGGGACAGGACTCTGCATGTCCTGCAGAAGAGTTTGTATTTGGTATTCAGAGGCTAGCAAATGAAAATCAGTCTTGTTCAATGCCAGACAAAGCCTTCCTCTCAGAAGCTGCAAGGTTAAGCTGCAGCCATTTAAAATGCAGGCATTTTATTATTTTGCAATGTGTTATTTGCTGTCAAATCACCTACACTTGGCTGAATTCAGGCTTCATTCAGAGACCATTGAGCGTGATAGCAGACTCTCCATTGACTTTGGTCTGCCTTAGACAAAAGGCTTTACAAAGGAAACGTAACCAGCTTATGAGCTAAAGCTGGCAAGTGAAGCAGTAGACAAGGCACCAGGTGTAAACGAGCATTTGTGGTTCCTGTGATTCACAGTGACTCATAGAAGTCACACTCCCTTGTGTTTACTTTATTGATGTTTAAAACTAAAGTAATTGTAGGTAGCAACAAACATTTGTTTTTGCAGTGACAGCAGCTGATAAAATGTAATGGCATTTTATTAAGAATTCAGTCAGAGAGATTGTTTTGATTTGTTGTGTGAAATACATTAACTGAAGTGAGAGCTGTAGTATCTCACAGGTTTGGGGATACTGTTGCACTCATTTTTTGCAGGTTTGAGGGGTTTTGTGGTGCTTTCTTTTTTTTTTTTTCTTATATTAACAGAAGTTAATATAATCAAAATATGGATGCCAGGAAAGGGATCTTACTGCACTACATGTATTGATAGAAAGGCACATGCTTCAACTGGCAGTGAGCGCATGACAGTGTGGCTATGAATGGTCAATGCCACAGGTTATTTTGTCTCAAAGCATGGAGGTGATATAAATTATTTTGGAAGGATGTGTGTTACTGTAGGTGAGTGTCTGCACTGATTAATAACAGCTCTTCCAGGAGCACCCTCACTCGTGACATACCTGTTCCATGTGTGCAAACGGCTCTGTGGGTTTGTAAGGTTTGGGACCTTGTTTCAGGATGCTGTGTGCCGCACAGTTGACCATTGTGTGGTTGTCTTTCAGCAGAGAAGTTTTAAACAAATTAAGAAGTAATGAGACCATGTGTACTTTTTGTTTCACTGTGAGAGAATGACTTTGAAAGGAGTCCTGGATCTTGTTATTTTTTTAATGAACTGGATACAGTAGATTTTGCAGTCTCTTAACATAAAGACATCTGTGTGCCACCACTTATCCTGTAAACTTTCTGTATGCCTGAGTGATAAACTGAATGTGCCTTAGGATTGTTTTAATTCTGTATCATGAGCCTAAAGTCAGTTTTTAGTCCATACAATAACCAAAGTTTTTGGTTATGCACACGCAGTGGAACTAAGAGGAAGGAAAATCCCAGGCTATGTTAATGTGCTGCCTTTCTAGGTCTCCTTTACCATAGTGTTTGAGTGCCTGTATAGACTGCTCTTGCTCTGTTTACAACAGTTTGAAAGCAGCAGTTCATTCAGATGTTTTCTAAACTGTAGTACCTGACCACATTCTTTAACAAGGGACACAGCAGCCCACCTTGGCTCCAAGACAAACAGATGGTAACTAGTTAAGCTGAAATAACTATATACCTGCCCAAACACCAACATCTTGACTTGCAAAATGTGAAGGAACTCCCTACTTGGAATCATGAGTTTTATGAAAGCAGAATATAGGAGAGGAAATCTCTGTATCATATTGTCAAGAAACTGTTCTAAGAAGAGAGCCCATCCTGTTACAATTTCTCATGTTAGGAACTGTCTGCAATTTACACACGTCCTTGGAGGGAGAAACCTTACAAAATCTTTCATTAATCACATGGTTTTGTGTGCACACCAAAAATTTCACCATTTAAGCATTTTCCACATAAACACCTTTTCCAGTGCAGAAGTGCAAGATATGCCTTTCTAGCAGAAAATAAACTGTATTCTTTACCTCTGCTAGTGCCTTGTGAGAAAAGAGCTTTGAAGATAATCTCGGCAAGCAGCTTGCATTGGAGTTAAAAGGGAGTCCTCTGGATTAATTTAGCCTGTTAACTTGGCTTAAAACCAGAAGTGCCTTGTTTCCCTCATTATTTTAACAAACCTAGCTTTTGAGTCTGCCCTTTTTAAAGCTGGGTGACCTGCAGCCATTACAGCTATTTTCCTTCCACTGTCTGTGGAAACAGGAGTTCTGTAAAAAGAGTTAGCTGATTTTTATTTTCTTTTTCAGGTGATCTGTGAAGAGCTAATGCAGAAGTGACTTTGTGCATGCCCCTTACTGGTTTCTACAGTCTGATTTTTGCACTTAACTACCAGAAGCTGACATGCTTGCAGGTGGCCTGAAGTAATAGGAACTTTAGTGATGTGTAGTCAGTGGAACAGACGTGCCAAACCTCAAACACCCATACTCATGTGCACATACACACACATACTTTTGAGGCACTTTCAACTAATTTTGTCTCTGTGGTTGTCCCTCAGTTTGGAAGAGCTCCTAGGATCTCCTGTACCAAACACAGAGTCATCTCTGACTCCAGGATGTAGTAAAGTGCAAAGAAATAACCACTGCTGGGAAGAAATGAGTCCTATATGGCACATGCAAATAGCTGGAACTGGTGAAATACCTGGTTTCCCCACCCAAGGATCTAATTCCTGAAAGACATCACAAAGAGGCCAAGTCACGTTGGACCAGTGCAGGGGAGGCTCGGGGGTAACTGGGACAGACAAACTGGTATTTCATACCAAGTTAAACTTGAACAGCGTGTCTCAGCAAATTGTTGACATAGCATTAGTAATTGCTTTTCAACAGGTATTGCAGGCTTCTAAATGGATGAAAAAATATTCTAAGTCTTGTAAAATGCTTTTATTATTAGAAATGGCTTACCCCAGAAACATTAAAGTAATTTTCTTAGCCCGTATTTACTGTTGTAGCTCTGCAGATACTAGTTAGCACCCGTTGTTCCTCCTCAGCAAGGACACAGCTTGTAGGAGAAGAAAATGCACAAGGTTCTGGAAGGAAGGTGCTGACAGTCAAGTCAATATCATGTAATCTGGTGGGTTTTTCTTCACCCTGTGCAGCCATAACTTACTATGACAGTTTGTCACGTTAGCTTTTAATTTACGTAAAAGGGGACCAGCTGTTGGTTTATTTCTCTGAAGGAGCCCATAATGGAATTGCTGAAATATTTAAGGCATAATTGCACAAAATGCTATTTCAGGCCTTAATATTGATGTGTGTCTGTCACCGAAAGTTCCAAGATGTTTCCCAAATGAAAAGTAGGGTGAAGATTTGTCAGGCTTGGGAAAGCAATTTTTAAAACAACTCCATTTCTGTTTAGATTTCTGCTCCAGTGACAGATACTGTAGGGATCCTTTTGTCTAATAGTAATACTGGCTCTTGTCCATTTCTTTCTAGCCATGAAATTCTCTGCATCTCAGCTGTGATTTCCATGACTGCTATAAGCTGTGAGTATTTCCCTCTTAGCATATAATCACTTAAATGCCATGCTGTTCCTCCCCATGCTTTTTATATTAAAATAGGAGTAAAATAAACGAAATAAACAAGCCAGTCTCTTGTTATTAGAGGGTAAAAGACTCGGTGGCAAATGAGAATGTTAAATCAGTGAGAAACCTCATTTCTCAAAATGCAATATGTGGAACTCATGCCTGTGATAGAGCCATTTATTGTTCAAAGTCCCTTTCATTGAGGGAAAATCACATTATACGGCAATCTGTGTGCCATCAGAATATATTGCTGGGAGTAATGGCATGTGTATCGCTATGTGTATTGTACCATCAGTGTTTTGGGTCGCTCTGTGCTGTTCTACCCGCTTCTGATGAAAAAAAAACCTTGATAAAATATGCCAGCATGCCAGATTGAATTGTGTTCTGCATGTGACCCCCAAAGGAAAGAAGGTCATGGGGCCGTTCAAGCCTCATTTCTGCACCTTTTAATGAGATTCTGAAAGGGCTGGGGAGGAGAGAAAGACCATTTGTCACTTTGGAAACAAAAGAAGAGGCAGCAGAAACAGAATCTGAATGCAAATGAGACATTTTTCCGCTTGGGACAAGGTGATTTCCATATTAACTATTTTTTTCTGTATTTGTCCAAATACATTTCCTTTACTATTTTGTATTCAGAAGCCAGATGATGATAATAAGACAAATTTGCACATTTTCTAAAGAAATGCTGAGGATAAACCTACATAGATTAATTATGTTGCACTGCATTTTAATGGTTATGTCTTTAAACAAAGCTGAAATTCACCAGACCTCATGACCTGTGCTCAGTGTGTGCTTTGTCTCTTACTTTGTCATCACACAGTGAAGAACGGCAGATAAGGTGGGAAGAAAATATAAAAGTATTTTTATAAATCCTTTTTATGACACTGAAATTATGCACAGTACTTTTGCAGGATGTAGGTAATACACATTTTTCCTGCAAAGAATTTAAAGAATAAGGAAATCTAAACATGTTGATAGAGTTTCAACTCCCTTGTAAAGCCGAGGTGCCAGTGGAACTTTCTGAACTGCTCTAAGGAGTTTCTGAGTATTGCTGATGGTGTCCAGTCTCTCCTTGGTTGATTCTAGGTGAAAATATCTCACCATTGCAGGAGCATGTCGGAGGAATAAATCTGGCGTGAGAGTACCCTGGGGAGCAGGTAATAATAGTCTTCATTAATGACCTGATGATGGAGCACAGTGCACTTGCAGCCAGGCTGCAGATGATACAGAACTGGGAGGAGCAGTTGCCACCTTTGTACTGCTCTTCAGAGGACCTCAACAGGCTGGAGAAATGGTCTGGCAGGAACCTCATTAAGTTCAACAAGGGGAAAGCCAGTTCCTGCATCTGGAGAAGAACAAGCCCAGGCACCAGTATGTGCTGGGGGCCACCCAGCTGGAAAGCAGCTTTGCTGAAAGGGACCTGGGCATCCTGGTGAACACCAAGGTGACCATGAGCCAGCAATATAGCCTTGCAGACAGGAAGGCCAACAGCCCTCTGGGCTTCATTAGACAAAGCATGGCCAGGAGGTCCAGGAAGGTGATCTTTCCTCTTTACTCTTCTCTAGTGAGGCCATATCTGATATGCTGTGTCCTGTTCTGGGATCCCCAGTACAAACCAGACACAGACTAACTGGAGCATGCCAAGTGATTGCCACGAAGATGGTTAAGGAACTGGAGCATCTTTCACATGAGAAGAGCCTGAGAGAGCTGAGCCTTTCAGCCTGAAGAAGAGAACACTAAGGGAATATCATACTATGTGCATAAATACCTGATGGGACGGAGTAAAGAATTTGGAGCCAGACCCTTCTCTGTGGTGTCCAGTGACAGGATGAGAAGCACAAATTAAAGTGCAAGAAAATCCATTTAAACAGAATAAAAAAGTGTTTTACTGTGAGGATGGTTAAACACTAGAGCACACTGCCTGGAATGGTTGTGGAGTCTCCATGCTTGGAGATATTCAAACCCTGACTGGATGTGGTCCTAGGCAACCTGCTCTAGCTGACCAGTCTCTGCACAGGGCTTTGGACTAGATGATCTCCAGAGGTTCCTTCCTCTGTGTGATTCTGTGTTCAATTCAAACCACCCTTCAGGAGCCCTGTTTTGATCCCAGTCTTCTGGCAGGGAACTTTGTGCCAGTGAAGGGTATGGTTTTACCACCTCTTTCCCGGTCCTACTTGCTGTAGTGCTCACCAAGAGCCTAGCATGCCTCAGCCATGCCAGAGTGGATGTAGCTTTGTCATCCAAGCAAGACTTATGTTGGCTGATGAACTGGGACCTACACAGTGAACGCTGATTCATTCACTCCTTGTTAAAAACTGTTTCCTTTTTATTCCAATTTTAAGTCTGACCCTTCCTCTCCAAAGCACATGGAGGTCAAACCTCATCAAACTGTCCATAGCATTCAATAGTATGACCCAGACTTACCTGCCCTCAGAAATCAGAGGTGGAGCTAGAAGCATTAAGATTAATGTTTGGCACTTGGTTTCCACCTTCTGTGCTGTTAGTTCTTGTAAATCCCCATAATGCCAGAGGTTGTGTATTCATTCACAACCCTCCCTCGTCCCCTGGTACCTTCTCCTCTTACTTTTTCCAATAATTAATGATAATGTATTGAATTATAGGTCTATGTGAACAGACAGATTTTCTTCTCAGTCAGGCAAACATTGTCATTGTTTTCTTTCCCCTTCAGCTCCTAGATTTCTGTATTTGTCCTTATCCTTAGCAATTAAAACATCTTTCCCAAGGCAAACAAAAGGAAAATAATACAGTAATAAAATGAAAATGCTTGCATCTGCCTGATGTTATCTTGACAACAGATTATGACAGATACATTAAACAATAAAAGACCTTCAGTGAAATACTTGGAGGGGAGGAGGCAATTCAAGGGAGGAAAAACAATCGCTGCTCACTGTGGTTTGATAATAATTATAACAAAATTAATTACTTGCCCTTCACAGGAGCTGAGCAATTATACCACTTAGATCTTCTGAGTTCGGTATGTCTATTTATTGCTAAATTAATTAAATACAGATGGTTTATGACTTTGTTACCTTACTGCAGTGACACTAAAAAAAAATCCTACTGGCAGACAAATGAAGCATCTGAAAATCCTGGATGGATGAGACTGTTGTGCTATTCACCACTAACCATCGCTGTCCAAGCTCTCCTCTGTCTGTCTGGATTACGTACTGCAAGCTAACAGTGGGGAAAAATTCTGTCTGTCTTCCTTTTACTCAGGCCTATAACTCCTTTTGCAGCATCAGTGGCATAAAACAACCTGAGATAACTCCAGCACTGCAGTGACTTCTGGCACTAACTCTCTGGCTGGGGTTAAACTGTGACACTATTTTACTCCTTGACATGACAAGAAATATTGCAGGAACTGCATGAGTTGGGCACCACCAAAAGAAAAGGCTTGGCTGTGGTGGGTTCATAACAGGCTGAAGCTGCCAAGTTTTTCAGGTGCTTTTGGCAGTGTTATCTGTAATGCGTTAGAGAAGACATTGCAAAGGCATGATAGACAGCAGGAGGCATCAAAAACTCAGATGTAAGCTGCAGTTTGCTTTGTTTTCAGAGAAAAGTGACACACACAGAGGTTAGAAAGGAAAACAATACTGCAAACATGAATGGGCAATAAGACTCATTAATATCCTCCTTTTTTCACAGTGCAAAACTATATCTGTGACCAAAACATTGCAAAACTATCTTCAAAAAGCCAAGGATGCTGATCAGTTCCTGCCTGGCAGTTCCTGTGGGTCAATTTTCCTTTTAGTTAGGAACAACTGTATGTCCTGTGTTTCGTCCCTTCCATGCTCATTCACAAAATAACTTTTTAAACTTAATAGGAAATTGCAGTAGTTGGACATTTTGAGGAAAACCACCTCCACCATTTTGAGAAGGGCTTTTTTAACAGATACCTTGCAGAAGTCACTGATCAGGTGGGGATTTGTGCTGAGACAGCATCTCTGTTTCATAAAAATGGGGAAGTCCTTCTGGGTATCTCAAAAGCAAGTACACTCAGCCTCAGCCAGGCTTTAAGTACCTCTGATAACCACTCTTGCAAGCCACAAGATTTTGAAAATCTGCATCTGAGGGGCTCAGAAGAGTATGTTCTTTGCTAATAACAGGTATTAGTGCACGGCTAGGGGACTGCAGTGCTTTTCTAGTCTCAATTTGCAGACTATTGCCATAATTGCAAAAGCTGAGGCACACTGCCATAGCCATGTACAGTGCTGTCAAGAAAGCAGAGAGAACTAGAAACCAAAGTCTGTCCTTCCTTCCCCTGCTAGGGTAGGGAGCCACACTGGGGTGACACTTGGTGAAGAGTTTCCAGCTCTTCAGTCTTCCAGTCCCTACAGACTGGGTACTTGCATATCTGTGTGGTTGGTGTCAGTGGTTTTATAAGGACATTAGCACATAATTTTGATATGAAAGTGCAAGTGTTTTGCACGCAGCAAGGCTGAACTGAGATCACTGCAGAAACTGAATGATGAGGCTCTTGAAAGCTAGGAAATGACAGGCTTAGGGATGATAATTAGCGATAGCAAGTTGGCTCTGCTAACCATGGGACAGTCTCTGGGAGTACTTTGACCCAGACAGTGGTACATCAGGAGGACTGGGCCTCAGACACTTTCCCTTCCTGAGCTCTCCCTGTAATCTTATCATCCTCTGATGAAAGCATTGTCTGTGCAGTCATGGAGCATCCCATTTGGGTTTCTGGAGGAATCACCACATGGAGTCTTATCCTCTGCTCTCACATCAGTCACTGCCTTGTCTTTGTACCTCCAAAGCCTCGATGGTCTCTGTCACCCTGTCACAGCATCCTTATATCTCTTCAACATTTACTGTTACCTGTAGATTCCAAAGGTAGTCCTTCAATGACTGATTTATTTGCCTCTGGAATTAGATACTGCTCTTTTGTCAGACGTGGTAAACTTTTAATCCCTTTATGCTTTTCTTGTCCATCTTTCTCTTGCCTAGTGTCTGGATTTGTAGATTTCTTTATTAACAGGTTTATAATCACACAGAAAGATGTATCTTGTGCTGTTCTCTGAGGACAGAAAAGCCACTAGCCCATGTCCATGTGTCTCATACATCAAAACTTAAGTGCATGTATACTTTTAGATACTGAATCTTTCAAAGCCTGAAAGGATCTACTGGCAATAAAACATTAACTTTGATTTCTGTGTCATTTTTCTAGGATCCAGACTTCCTGAATTGTTTTCCTGACTAATATGTCTGTGATCTTGATTTGTCAATTGCATCAGTTAGGTCTCCTATTTACTACTGAATTTTACTTAGATTTTTTTTTTTCTACAAGTTAATAAAAATTCAGAAATTGATATTATTTATAAAATAATTTCCATTGAGCTTTCTTCTGTACTTTGGACATTTGTCTAACAAAGGGGAAAAGTTTATTCAGAAGAAACTCATCTTTTGTAATTTCATATGCTGATGTCTCGGTTTCCTAAAGACACTCAACCCAATTAAAACCATCCTGTGCCCTTAAGCCCCTGAGAATAATGCCAAAAGATGCAATTTTATCTCCAAAAGGGATTCAAAAGTGAGTGTTCCTGGCAACAAAATTGTTAAACAATGGGTTAGAGTTTTTATCTGATAATTGCTTCTATTCCTCTAGTTCTCTT
The DNA here is from genome assembly GCA_907165065.1 of Caprimulgus europaeus. The sequence continues at coordinate 12,522,900 of OU015527.1, forward strand.
CCAGTTTTGCCCAACATAAATTTTTCCAGAGGTTGCCACTAGAGTGTATTGCAAATTTACATTTAGTGACACCGACTGTGGCTGCAGGAGCAGCTGACTGCAGAATAGTTATGTAATAAAGAGCAACAATTAAGAATTCATTCTACTTCGACAGTAACCTACACTGTGAATTTGCTGTGATAATGCACAATAAAAATTGGTGGTACTTTATGCTGTCTGCATCACCCAAGAGGAAATGAAACCTTGCCTTAAAAAATAAATCACAGATGGACCTCCTTGATTAGATTATTTAACACTTTTAGCAAAAGCTTGCATTCACTGCAAGTTTTGTAGGATATTTTTTATCTTTTTTCTCCATTATTTGAATGCAAAATCTATTTCTATCTATTTTTTCCATCTATTGATACAGGAGAAGTTACCGTGCCCTAGAGAAGAGTTTAAGCAAACTCAAGCATTATTAATCTTTGTAGTGTCTGTCCTGAGCATATTTACTTGTTTTCTGACAATGGTTTCAGACAAACAGCTTCTGCTTTTTTGAAAAGAAATAATATAGATTTTGCATAAATGAAGAGTAGTTTCTTTTGTTGTCAGGACACATATAACATTGTCTGCACCTGTCTGCAGCATGGTCTGAATGGGGTGAAAAACTATATGTGAATCAAACGGTATATAGACAGGCAGGACAGAACTCACAGCTTGTTTATGGTTTACACATCTATCAAGAGAGAAAGTATTTATAATTATTTATACTCTTTGGGCATTATGCATACTAGGTAATACTTAATTCTCCTGCAGGCATATCAAGAGCTTGGAATCAGAAACTACGTGAGTAAATGTACAACCTTTACTAAGATCATAGAATCATGGAATCATAGAATCACAGACTGGTTTGGGTTGGAAGGGACCTTAAAGCTCATCCAGTTCCACCCCCCCTGCCATCAGCAGGGACACCTTCCACTAGACCAGGTTGCTCAAAGCCTCATCTGACCTGGCCTGGAACACTTCCAGGGAGGAGCAGCCACAGCTTCTCTGGGCAACCTGGGCCAGTGTCTCAACACCCTCACAGGGAAGAATTTCTTCCTAATATCTAATCTAAATCTCACCTATTCCAGTTTATAACCACTACTCTTGTTCCATCACTACCTGCCCATGTGAAAAGATTATATACTGTTTGATTTTGTGCTTACATACTGTCTTACATTAGGGTTTTTTGTCCAGAACTAGGGGATGTATCAAATTAGTACTATTATTACATTAAAAATATTCGCTCCAAGGCCTAAATACTGGATAAAGGAGAACTTGAAAGTGTATCTCCATAGCTGACTAGAACCAGGCTAAGAAAACTTTTAAAAGAATTAGTATTTTGTTTACATTTTCCTTAACTTTATGAAGAAGTCCAACTGACATAAATAACACAAGCACACATTTTACTATATGAATGCTCAAGCACTGAAAGTGCCAGTTTTAAATATATTCAGAGTGCTGTGGTGGTTATTTTTATTCAGGCTTTAAAAGCCAGGCTGCACAACCCGTGGGTTTCACTGGTAGATGACATCAGATTCCAAAAGTGTCCCAAAGAGAAAATGGTTTCTAGAACCACAGCAGAGCTGCTTTCAGATTAAAGATGTAGCTTTGATGTTGGAAAATGTTTTATTTAGGAACAGATTTAACCCACATTGCAAATCAAGCCCTGGTCCTCAAATACATACAGGCAGCAAACTCCCACAGGAATCAAAGTCCTGTCCAGCATCTGCCCTTTCCAAAAGTGTACTTTCCATACTCAGAAACCAGAGGGCAGGAGGCAGAGCACGACTTCAGGCTTCGGCAGCCTTGTGTGCTCCTCCAGCTGTGGGCTGTCTCTGGATATGAGTGGCAAAGCAGGGCACAGTCCCGAGCTCAGCTTGCAATCAGAGCACTAATAATGATAGATGTCTAACTCTGTACAATAAGAATTTCTCCAAAAGTGGACATTTTTAAGCCATACATCAGTTTTGGAAAGAAAATGAAGCTTCTGCTGAAACTTATAAACCCCAGAGCACAACAAGATATAATTGATTCTCACTAGTAGCAAACAATCTGTTTACATGAGGATGACAACTCATATGTCCACACTTCACAAGGTGTGATGTTTAATCAGCCAATATTCTTATATCTAAAAATAAAAGCAAGGCTCCTAGTAGAAGTGGTCTGTGTTGGCTTAATGTTGGCCAGCTGCCCATCCAGTCACTCTCTCATTCCCTTTCCTCAACCGGACAGAGGAGAAAATAAGATGAAATAGCTCATAGGCTGAGATGAAGACAGAGAAAACAGGCAAAATGGACTTGACTTGGGGAAAATTCATTTATTGCAAATCAAAATACATGTGAATGGTGAGAAACAAAGTAAAAACCATCAAATTAATTTCATATATATGATAAAAAAATCTCCCTCTTTTTGGTGACTTCACTGTGTTAGAAGGATAGGATAGGATAGGATAGGATAGGATAGGATAGGATAGGATAGGATAGGATAGGATAGGATAGGATAGGATAGGATAGGATAGGATAGGATGGCATGGCATGGCATGGCATGGCATGGCATGGCATGGCATGGCATGGCATGGCATGGCATGGAATAGAATGGAATGGAATGGAATGGAATGGAATGGAATGGAATGGAATGGAATAGAAAAATGTGTAAGTCTGTTCTCAGCATTGACAGGCAAAACCTCACCAAACACCACTAATTTTGTCATGGAGTCACATCTAAGAAGGAACACAGCTGGGTGAAACACCTTCCCAGTTAAGTGTCTGCATTTGCAGTGCCGTCACTGTTCTGGTCACTCTGATGGGCCAACTTGGCATCCTACTTGCCAAACCCAGCCTCAGAGAATGCTGGGTGAATGCAAAAGACAATGATTTATAATTGCCTTTTGAAGAAAACACCTGCTAGCACTGAAGACTAAGCTTGGAAATTAAAAAAAGATAATTAAAAAAAGAGGAGAAAGAGAGAGAGGAGAGAGAGAAGGGAGCAGAGAAGAAGGGAGAAAATAAGAGAGGCAAAGAAAAGAAAAGTGGGAGATGGGGCAGAGAGAGACAGAGAAAACAAGTGGAGAATAAGGAGAATTGTGAGAATTTCTGGAAGTAGTTTTACCCCTAAAATTCCAACAAATTATTTGTATTTCACTGGCTGCTCTCAGAAAATTAAACTGAATCATCCTACAAAAACACCAAAAAACCCCCAAAACACAAAACAAACCCCATAACTTTTCCAAAACCTCAGTAATCCTCTGTAGGCTCTGGCAAATGCAAAGCATGTGAACACTATTAATGACTTAAAATTTGCACATGCAGTTTATTGTCCTGTAGGTTAACAAACACATCAGTGTCCTAGCATGGGGTCAAGGCTTTCAGCTGTCTCCAACAATATTCTTGCACTAGGATATTGCTGGAGGGGCTGTGGGGCTGGTCCAGCCTGGAGCAGAGGTGGCTTTGGGGCACCCAACAGCACCCCTGTGTCTGTGGGGATGGGGTTGAGTCAGGCTTTTCACAGAAGTACCTGGTGGGAGTGTCAGGCACACGGCATCAGCTGGAACTAGGAGGTTCAAGCTGGAAATCAGGAGAAACCTTTCCCCCATGAGGACAGTCTGGCAGTGGGACAGGCTGCCCAGAATTGTGCCATTGCCGTGTGATCATCTTGAGTGCTGTCACACTGCATGTGCAGGACAACCAGGTAATCAGGCCCAGTCAGCATGGGTTTATGAAAGGCAGGTCCTGATTGACTAACCTGATCTTCTCTGACGAGGTGACCCACTTAGTGGATGAAGGAAAGGCTGTGGATGTTGTATGCCTGGACTTTAGTGAAGCCTTAGACACCACTTCCCACACATTCTCCTGGAGAGACTGGCTGCTCATGGCTTGGATGGGTGTACTCCACACTGGGTAAAGAACTGGCTGGGTGGCCAGGCCCAGAGCGTGGTGGTGAATGGAGTTAAATCCAGTTGGAGGCCGGTCACAAGTGGTGTCCCCAGGGCTCAGTGCTGGGGCCAGCTCTGTTTAACATCTTTATCAGTGATCTGGATGAGGGATTGAGTGCACCCTCAGTCAGTTTGCAGACATCACCAGGCTGGGTGGAAGTGTTGATCTGCTTGAGGGTAGGAAGGTTCTGCAGAGGGATCTGGACAGGCTGGATCGATGGGCCGAGGCCAATTGTATGAGGTTCAAGAAGGCCAAGTGCCAGGTCCTGTACTTGGGTCACAACCTCAGGAAATGCTACGGGCTTAGGCAAGAGTGACTGGAAAGCTGCCCATCAGGACCTGAGGGTGTTGGTCAATGGCCATCTGAATATGAGCCAGCAATGTTCCCAGGTGGCCAAGGAGGATACAATGATTTTAAAGGTCTTTTTCAACCAAAATGATTCAATGATGCGATGATTCTATGCCTGGAGGGTTTCAAGCCCAGCTGGACAAAGCCCTGAGCATGTGGTCTGTCCCCATGGTTTATCCTGCTTTGGGCAGAACATTGGAGCAGAGACCTCCCAAGATCCTTTTCCAGCCTGAGCCATTCTGTGTTCTTTCGGGGTGGCTGTCACTGCTGTTATCCCGTCAGCACACATTCATAACTTGGTGGGTGAACATGACTCAAAGAATAGATAACCTAGGTGGCACTCAGCACACTGGAGTAACCACAGCTGTCCAAAGAGGACCTGTGGGTAACGGGATAGTTGTACTGCAGGGGAGTTTCCTCACCATCCTCAGCTCCAGTTAAATACATCCAAGTGCATCCTAGTGCTGCAAAGAAACACTGCTCTGGAGCAAGTGTACAGTTGCTCCAGTTAACTTGTGTGCTGATGAAAATGTTTGTCCTGTGTTATGGATTCACACTCTTAATCCACATCAAATGGCAGCCTTTGAAAGGACGTCCTAATGTTGTCTCTCAAAAATCCATTTATACTTTCATTAGCAGCTAAGTTTCACATTTTTTATAGGAAGGCATGCACAGTCATTTCTCAAATGATTTTACAGCTGGGCTTATGTGTTTGTCCATGGTCACATCTGTGCAGGGACAGCGGGGAAGGACAGGGTGTACGAACTTGCTTTAATATTGAGAATAGTTTAATGCACTTCCCCTGAAGAGATCTCCAAGTAGCATATGAATGGTGATGCTATTCTCAAATGAAAGGCCTGATCTCTGGCAGCAACCAGTAAAACTTCCCAGGAAGCATGGAAGAACAAACTGGTTTTTATAGCGTGGTATCCTTTCAAGTCTGCAATCCTCTGTGGTTGAAAGGTTTCTTAAGCAAAAAAAAAAATTTCTTTGTATTGAAGAATACAAGGTCGGTGGAATTTTTTCTCCACCTTTTGAGCTTCTGTAGACTTTGTCCACAAGGTCTTTAATGTAATTCCTCATTCCTGTAGGAATCCTGAGTACAATAATGATCAGTACGTTGCATGAGGGCGAGGAGTCTTCTTTCTCATTGACCTATTGCTGCTTTTCTGAGAGCAAGTAATTTCATTTTGCTTTGCTTCAGTTTCTTTGTTGCTAAAATGATGGTAAATGCAATGTCCCTCATAATGCAGATTGATGGATGAAAGGTGATGAGAAAGTGCAGTAAACTCTTGTTATTACAAGGGGAGGACTTTACAAGAACTAGTGATAGCAGATAGGGATCGAGGAGATGAATTTGAAAGTAAGCAGAAACAGGAGTAATTTGAACTGCCAAGCTGTGGAAGCACCTGACAAGTCAATTTGTTCCTCAGTATCAGCTTTGAATTCTAGACTGCTAAAATCTGACACCACAGATCCCCACTAAGTACAACAGGGAAAAGTGTTGAGGTTGGGTAGAAAGAGGGAGTTTTTATCATTATATAATGGATATTTGGTGAAGTGCTGTAATTAGAACTTAGATTTGGAAATAAATGTCTTTCAGTGAATTTTGAGAGTCTTGGGGTTTCTAGAATCTTAATCTTTCTGCCCCAGAAACAAATATAGTAAAAACAGAATTAGTGTGATGATGGCTCTTTTCAATGTTTTATTCTGGATCAGGGAGGAAAGAACACTCAACCAGTTCTATATTAAATATCTGTAGAACTGCTAATAGAAATGCTTAATAACTCTTTGCATCATTTAAACAACTCTGTGTATGAACCTGATTACACAGGAATCAGTAAAACTAAGCTTGTGAAATGCTTTAAATTAGCCCTTTGCTTTGAAATGTTGAATATCTAAGTTTTGTCACTGCATTTAGTGAAACAGGGGGATTAGAATGGACTCCTTCCAATAGCAAACGTGTCTGATTTTTTCATTAAAATCCAATCACATATTTGCATATCACATAGCACATACTTCTCATTCCAGCTGTGCAAATGAATAGGTGCAAGGCTTACTTTTGAACACTGGTCTAGTTCTGAGGTTTGTTATCAAACAGACACCAACTTTTTGTCTGCCTCAGGTTGAAATGGACATTCTACAACATGGAAAGTGACTCTTCCAGGAAGAGACCTGCAGTTAGAGGGCTGTGTATTTTGCTGGAAAGCATTGCAGAGTTTCATGGTAACACCTGAAGAACACACTGCATATTAAAGAGCCCAACAATATTGGTCTGAAATTATGTTCCATGGGATTGTTCACCCTCTCCAACCTGGCTGGATGTCAGCTGATGTCAAACTCAGCTTCATTTTACTGGTACTGTTACACTACTATGGTAACAATAAGTGACATTGCTGGAGGATGCACCTCCAGCACAGGCTGGGGTTCTGTTCCTGTACAGCTGCATCATGTTTTTGGGCTGTTTGCTGTCAGTAGAATCTCTCTGGCAGAATTGTTTACCAAATCCCAAAGAAGCAAAAGATGGAATAAAACTCAGTTTCTGGTTTGCTGTTGTTGCTAAAGTTGACAAATACAAATCTGAGGAGTGTAAAGAGAGAAGCAGAGCTCTTGAATAAAGCAATGCTCTTTTTTCCTTCTTCACATGATCATACTATTGAGACAGTGTCACATTTCAGTGTTTGCCAGTGGGAATACATTTAATGGATGCATGGGTTACAGTCAGAGAAATGAGAGTCTGGGCACCTTGGACTACACCTTGATCACCCTTTTTCTTTATTAATTTACTGCTACTTTATTTTCTAAAAGTTGAACAGACACTAATGGCCAGTTGATTGGCTCTGAAACTGATCGAAGCCGTGCAGGCTAGCATCAAATTCTACCATGAACCCAAACAGAGCTGCAGCTGCAGAGTCCTTATGCTGATAACTGTGCTTGTGACTCCAGCTTTAAAAATCCAGACAATCAGCATCCTAGGGATTTCACCACCATCAGCTGTGGGTCTCGAAAAATTACTTATCTAGGACAGTGGTACCCTTCTCAAAGACTCACAGTGTAATGATCTATATGTTCATGGAAACAGAATAATTTTATGAAAATGAATAACTGAAAAATAGAACCTTTTTTTAAAAAAAAAAAATTTGGGGAGGTCTGATCAGAACACACCTGGGTGGCCCTGGCTCAGTTTCCCTTTATCTACTTCCCTCATTACATTCCATTTGGTTTTCTGCTATATGACTCTCTTCCTGCTCAGTTTAATAATAGCATATTCTTTATCTAAATGAATATATTGATATATCTGTGTCCCAGTGGGAATATCTTCTGAAGAAACACAAATGGAAATCAGTTCCCCTCTTTCCCTACTGGCCTTTTGTGCCAAGTGGTCAGTTTTTCTAACTCCTGATGTGATTGACCCTCCATTTCCCACTGCCATTCACTTTTTTATTCAAGTTTTCTCCACTTACAAAATAATTTATCATTCAGGATAATATCAGTTAAAATTTACATGACCAAAATAGAAGCACGAGTGGCAGGGAAGGTCAATCAAACTAAAGCACAGTCGTAAATGCGTACAGCATTTTTCTTTCAGAGGAGGCAATGAGAAAGGAGTGTGCAGGACATCTCCCATGTGTTGTGCTTCTAAGCATCAGCTATGGTGTGTGCTTGTGTGTGCGTGAGCGTGTGCACGCTTAGCGAGCTTCACACTACTCAGAGAGGACTTCTCTGTATTTATTAGTCATGACAAATTATCTCAGGAACCGGATCCTTAGCCTGATTTTCTTCTCTATCCTCCTCAAGGGCACTAGGTATTTGAAATAACCAAGGAATGCAGCAACAGCCCCAACATGCAAGCTCCCCAACGATATCCCAGGGTTTGATTGACTTTTTTTACTGTTATCATCAAAATTCTTATTGCAAGATATCCATGATATGATTTTTGCAGCACACAAACTTGTTCAGATGTTGACAGTATTCAGGGTCTTCCACACTGCTGAAAGTCAGGTGTCAAGACAGCAAAATTATAGAGGCTTCTTGATTATTTGGGCTAATGTCACAGTAAATGGGCACACATGTGAAAAAGAAGTACATTAATATCCTTCTATATTCTCAGCTGTGACAGTGAACTTGTAACTCAAATTCTAGCTGTATCAGTAATGAAATTTCAACCTAAGGAATTCAAAAGCAGACTGTATGAAAATTGTAGCTGAATAAATTATTTAAGTTATTTGTATATTTGTTGCTCTTGAGATCAATTCATACTATGACATAGAGAAAATGGTGTACTTCTGAGTTTTTACCTCACTCTCTGGAGAGGCAAAAATGCTCATTTGTGTTTACTTATGTGCCTGTTGGAGAATGAAGCTAGGAATATATTCACCAATAGTTTTTTGAGTTACATCATTTGTTTTGGGAAGACACGGGTGACTGCACACTGAGCGGTGATTGCTTGCCTACTTTTTATGTTTTAATGGAATGAAGGAACATTGGGCATCATGATATTGCAGTTTCCAGGCATTCAAGGGACATGGAAAAAAGTCCTCTAGTGCATGTGAGTGCTTAAAATGACCTCCACTTTAATATTCAGTTATTCACAATACTGCACCTCTTTTCAGTATTTATGTTTGAAATTTCAAGATTAAGGCATTTCAGTGTTAAGTTTTCCAGATTTCTCTCAGTTTGGTTCCTTTTACTGGAGACAGGGGCATAAAATCCTTCAATTCCCTTGGAAAACCAGGAGCTGTCAGATATTCAGCATCCTCCTTGAGTTATGACAGTACTGAAGCAGCAACTGACAAATCCCTTGACATGTAAGGTCTAGTGATTTCCATCAAAGGAAGGTAGCACTCAGATCTAGCTCAAATCAGTTCATTTTGGATGACTGCTCTTCATCAGTTTCTGGAGGATCCTTTTGATTTTTAGGATTTTGTTTTTAAAGTGTATGTGTGTATGTGGGACGTTAGCACATTGATTAGAAAGAACATACTAAACTACCAAGACATATCCATTGCAGTTTGTAAACTCTGCAAGCAAAAATTCAGTGTTTCAGTGGACTTGTTTACTCGGTTTGTTATGCTCCTCTCTCTCCTTTACAGATGGGATTAAAATCAACTAAGAGAGAGGCAGAAAAGAATGAAAGTGGATTAAAAAAATGGCATGTTAGTTATGTTCAAGAGCATTCCTGAGCAACATCTGCCTTGCTTGGGCTGCTGTGCAACCCTGGCATAGAAGGGAAGGGTGGGCTGCAGAGAAGAGGTAGAGCTTTGCTGTGCTGTCTGCTAAACCCCTGCAAAAAGCTGAGCAAACTTGAGGATGTAACGTAGCCTGAGGTCCACAAGTCCCTGCTTCTCTGGTGATCAGAGGTGTCTGCAGTTTGTTTTCCTCACCTCATCTGCTGCTTGTCCTCCTTTTTTCCCTGCCTGTGCTCTGAGTTTTCAAAGGAATAGTTGGAAAATACATGCAGCAAGGGTCTTTAGAGGTCACCTTCTGCTGCCACCTGCTGAGAGCAGAGCCAAAACTAGCAGGAGACACTGGGCCCTGTGCAGGCAGCTTTGGAATAGCATACAAGATAGAGATGTCAACAGCCATGGTTAGGAAAACTGTCCCTTGGCCAGATCACGTTCCCTGGACTCACGGGTCAGACCCACAGGTCCTGTCCCAGCAGGGAGCCTGTCCAGCCTGCAGGCCAGCCCCGTGGCACTCAGTGCAGGGGCACAGAGCTGCACAGGACCAGCGTCACCCCAAGGCAGATCCCGTGGGCACCGCCTCCCATCTGGAGCCCTGGACAGGAGAGAGGTTGACAAACTGGGGGGGCTGAGGGGATGCCATCTGGATGGCAGGACTGGAGCCCCTTTCCTGTGAGGAGGGGCTGACTCCTTTGCAGGGGTAACTGTCTTCGGTCGTCTTTTATCTCTCTTTTTCTTTTGCCATGCTTGTTTTTTTTTGGAAGGCCATGAACATCAGATCTCTCCCTTAAAATACACCTCACCCACACACACTTGGAAAGGCTCTGGAGAGACAAGACCACAGTGTGGGTTCATGATATTGCAGTTTCTACAGCTGTGCAACTTTGGGTCAAAAACCAGCTCAGTCCAACCCAACCGTCATTGTACTTCTTCTCAGAGCTAGTGCTGACAAGATTCAGCTTAGAAGATGATTCTTCCCTACCAAGCCCCTCCTGGTACTATAACAGTGGGATTTTATGAGAACATGAATGCACAGCGTATATGCAAAGAGATAACATCTGAGCACATACCTTTTGTCTACATCTGCACCTTCCCAAGCTCATGTTCTTTATCTCTTCCTCTGGTGATATTTCTGAATTTCTTCTTTTGTCCTGCAACAGGGATGTACAAAATGTTGGAATTATATCTGGTCCTGCCACCCCTACACAAAGAAAACCTTTTGGTAGAAAACCTGTCCATGCATTACTTCACAACCTGCCCATTGTCCATGGGAAGTGTAGAGGGAGGAGCTGGTCTTTTTTCCCTGTGATCTAGTGACTGGACTTGTGGGAATGATTCAAAGCTGTATCATGGAAGGCTTAGACTTGACATTAGGAAGCATTTATTTATTGAGAGGGTGGTCAAACACTGGAACAGGCTTTCTGGAGAGGTGGTTGATGTGCCCTGCCTGCCAGCATTTAAGAGGCATTTGGCCAATGCCCTTAATAACACCTTTTAACTTTGGGGCAGCCTTGAAGGGATCACACACCTGGACTAGGTGACTGTTGTAGGTCCCTCCCAACTGAAACTATCCTATCCTATCCTATCCTATCCTATCCTATCCTATCCTATCCTATCCTATCCTATCCTATCCTATCCTATCCTATCCTATCCTATCACCAGACTGTTTGCATTGTGGTGTTTGTGTCATTTGCCTTCCCCAGGCATCACACTGTAGCAATCAAAAGGAAGATGAGTGTTTGTGTTTCATCTGACCTCACCTTCTTCCTCCTGGAGAACGACAGGTTGACCACGGAGACAGTAGGTCTGCAAAAGAAGCATGGCCTGTCTGCTGTGATGGTAAGCAGAAGTCAGTCAGACAATAACAGATTGGTTTCAGTGTGTCAGCAGTAGAGCAAGGCGCAGCTGGGAGTGGGAGCCAACAAGCTCCAGAGGAGAAGGCTGTGAGTTTGTCTGGCCCCCTCTTTTCTGGCACTCACATCATCTCGCTGTGCTTTTGCTTCCCCTCTTTCACACTGGAGGCTGTGGGAGCATGAAAGCTCTTTTACAGCATGGCCCATAGCCCTCCTCCAGCAGTGGCTTGGACAGGCCTTCAGGGTGTTATGGTAAGGGATGCCACTGAAGCCGTTCCTGAACACTGGTTATTAGAGACACAACTGACTTCCTTTTCTGACCATGAGATTTTCCTCATTGTACCTCTGTTGGCATGAATGATAAGCTGATGGTGTAGTGAACTCAGGGGAATGTGGTGGCTGATTATTTTGTAAACTGTTGTGAAGTCTTTGAAAATAGGGATTAAATAAATCAGACTGGCAAAATCACTCCATGTGCCTAAGGTGAGTAATTTTGATGGATATGAGTGAAACATTTTTTTTCCCATTATCAGTACAATAGAAGGTGGATTAGTGGTTTTGTATACTGGAGCTTTTTGTAAAAAAACCCCGCAGATATCTTTCTCAGGATATTATTCAACTGCAAAGAAACACTTATAATCATCCTCATTATTATTATTATTACACCACCAACATTACCATCACAATTATCCATCAAAACATCCAATAGCTCAATTGTAGAAAATCCCAAAAGACATACCAGAAAGAAAAATCCAATTTCCAATTATCCTGTTGGAGCTAAAATACTCCCATTATTAGCAGGCCTGTTCTACATCATCTGAGAGACTGAACTCTTGTGAGAGATGCTGTCAGATAAATGCTGGCGCAGCTCTTTGGGTCTTTCAGATGGAAAAAGTGAAGATGGCAGGTGCAGAATGGCCAAACCAAACAGACCAAAACCAAATCTACACACTAGTATAGCTGAAGGACACAGATTGCTGGCTAATGCTGTAGCTAACTGCTAGAGACAAATAATCTGTTCTTTTTTTCAAGCTTCAAAGCCCTGTGCTCACACAGTGTGTGTACTTGTCAAGCAGACAGAGTCTGAACTTACTCCACAGCCAAGCAGAATGTTGTTTGAAGACCTTTCTGCTTTTGTACAGTGAGACATCATAGAAAATAAGTGCTTTTAAAAGCCATTGCTGCTGTAGGGATGCCCTTGAAGAATTTCTGGGTAGCAAACATGGAATTTGTGCTGAAGAACCTGGTTCTCACAACATTTCCTCACAGAGTTCCACATCAGGACTCGATGCCAAAGAAGCATCCAGAAGTCTCTCTGAGCTGCCAGATATTTGGAGAGTTTGTTCCTTTCTGTGTTTAGTAACATTTTTAGCACTGGGAGAAAAGGATGGGATTTTTAAATTCTACTTTTTTTGTTATATTTCTTTAGGAGAAACCTGGGGACACAATTCTGCTCTTGTCTGCTCTCTCTCCCTGTTTCTAACGTTGTTTTGTGATTGACTTATTTCTATGGTAAGAGACATCTAAAGCAACTCTAGAGTCATTGCTATTGACTTCAGAGGCTTTCGTGTGGATTTACCTTCAGGTACTATCAAAGTATGTCTCCTAATCATTATTCTTGATGTGCAAATGTTTCATGCCTTTCCTTTCTGCCTAATTGGGCTTTTCACAGGAAGAAGCCATACTAGTACTAATGGGGAAATCCACCAGTAAGGGCAGCTTCACCTAATGTCAATGATTATTTAAAACTAAGTCTTAGCAATCCTCATTAGCATTACTGATTTATTTCCCTCAGTCACTGAGTTAGTCTCTATGCATTTCCAGCTGATAAGTGGTAATTCTGTGTGTCAGTAAGACCATAGACATGTTCCTTGAAGTGATGGAAATCTTCCAGCATCACCTGATTTCTCATTTTGAAAATCAGATGAAACTTCTTTTTCTGTACAGCTCAGTGGAGGAGCAGTCCTCCAGGCATGAAATGAAACCAAGAGTTTAACACAGGCCTTAAATGAGATCGATGCAGAGTCTTTCTCTCACATACCTCCCCTTGACTTCTATGGCTGTCAAATCAAGATCCAGAAAAAGGAAATTCTGGTGTATGCACACTGACTCTGCTACTGATCTTGATTGCCTAAGCGTTGTGAGACATGAGGGGAAGCAGAAACTCATCTCAATTTAAGAAGGAAATACTTCAGTTACCTGACAATGGCAGCTCACAAAAGATTTATTATTTGTATTTAAAAAATCCACATTACAAACGTCAGGGCAAGATCTTATGTAAGGTGATTTGACTTTGCAACACTTGTAAGCAAAATGTTTTGACCCACCAATGCATTCTTCCCCACTTACTGACAGGAACCAGGGCACAAGTGCAAGTAGTCTATTCAGCATCACTGGGGTGCAACACAGTAATTTTAAGCAATTCAGTAGCCTTGTGCCTCCGTGGTTTGAATTTCTTAGCATTACAGGTTGTTTTGCTGGTGGGCTAACAGGAAAAGGAGTGACATAGGGGGTGTGCTGTAGCCTTGTTGCCATCCTTCTGTTTACAAGATGTAGAGTCCTCTGCTGATAAGTCATCTGTCCTGTGGTTTTACCAAAGGGCAGAAACTAATCCTGACAGGAACAGCGTGTTCCTGAATTTCAGTGTTGTCAACTGTGTGCTTGATTATCAATACAGGACATTGAACAGGACTTCCTAAACATTTTCATAGCCTGTATATCTCACCAGGAGACCCTGTCCAGATCAGAGTGCAGCAAATGAAACATGATGCAGCAGGATGCCATCCCTTCAACAGTCTGCACTCTTCAAGTACACGTTTTGTAGGTAAATGTTGTTGGTGTGCTCCCACAGGAAGGACGTCACAACCTCCTACCATCCACGAGTGACAGGGCGTATTCAGTGATCAGCTGCATATATGAGAGATCTCCACATGGTGAAGTATTCATTTTGTTTTCTTTAAGTTGTATGAAGAAATATTGCAGAATTTTCCATTGAGGACCCTATGTACTCACTACTTGACACTCTACATAACCTGAACTGTAATATGCACACCAGACTTCTTTTGCTGAATTTGTTTTGGCACTTTGACTTCTGAGTGTTTATGAGTGCCATATTGTTTATATTAACAAACAACTTTATGCAAACTTCTTTCTGGTAAGGAAAGGAAGGAGATGAAGGAGAGGAAAATTTGGCCACTTGAAACATAATCAGTTTGCAAGTGCGTGCTAATTTGCCCTTCTAATTAGTCATGAACTAGTTCTGATTCAAAACGCATATAAATGCACCAGTGCAGCTGGAGTGAATACTCTTAAGTGTGCTAGTTTACGCTCATCACTGCAGCAGCGGCACTAACAGTTGTGCATCAAAGGTGGATGACATTCAGTGAGCAACTTCAGTGTGTTCAGGATGATCTGTCTTCAAAGTATCTCTGTGACGCACTCCTGGACCATCTTTTTCACAGAGGCTGCCAGAAATAACTCCATAGCAACTTTGGAAGTGATGGAGCAGGTTGCAAACTTATATAAAATAATAGAAAATAAATTTTACACATAGGGGGATTAAAGTAAGGGAAGTTGAAAAGACCTGCTCAGTTCAGAGAGGCACTGTGCATTGAAATGGGAACTGTCGGCCTCACATACACGGTACTGCCTACAGTCAGGTTGTAACAGGACAACGTGCTCCAGACAGCAATGTGAGGCACAGGACAATGAGATGTTAGCCCCAGTTCCCCCTGCCCCAGGTAAAGGGACCTCACCTTTATTTCCTCTCCCAGTCACCACCTATTTTTTGGGGGAATCCCAGAAGAAACTAGACTCCTACAGTTTGTCTGTTGCAAAGATCAGTAGCAGGTGACATGCTCTGGCCTGTGCCTCCTAGGGCAGTTTCTGATCACTCTTAGAATACAAATGATGAAAGCAATTTGAGTTTGAAGCCTAGGTCTTTTCCAGTTCTGTTGCTACCTAAAAAGAAACATTTGAAGTGTTTTTGAAACTAATGAACACTATGAAGTCTTTACTCTTTTTTTGATATATATGGACCAAACTTATCTTGTAACTTGGTATCTCAAGGCTACCCTGTGAAATTCTCTCTGTCTAGCTGCTTATGCTTTCAGCCTGTACAGCTCAGTGGGTTTTTAAATGCTTTTTATGCATACAGGGTTTTTTTTGTTTGATACCTTATTGCATTCAGCTCAGTAAACACACTACAAAAAATGAAACCATGTGGTAGATTCTAAAGCTGTCAGAAAAGCCTGCAGGCCTACTTTAATAACAGTGATTTCCCAGCACTCAGGAGAGAGAGAAATAATAATTATTAAAAAGAAATAAAATGCTGCACATTTCTAAAATTACAGTAAAAATATCCCTCCTTTATATAAAAACTGGATGTTTTTATATGCAACAGAAATATTGACTCAAGACAGCAGTGTTGTGCAGCTTTGGAAAGACTGCAGCACCCTGCTAGTCTACCATAGGCCCTGTGCTGTCTCACAGTACTTATCTGCCTTGTCTTCTGGGAAGGTGATGAAACAACTAATTCTGGAAAACGTTTCTATAAGGAAGGACAAGAAAGCCATCAGAAGTATTCAGCATGGAGTCACCAAGGAGAAGTCATGGTTAACCAACCTGCTAACCTTCTGCAATGACATGGCTGGTTTGGTATTTGAGGGAAGAGCAGTGTATATTGTCTGCCTTGGCTTCAGTAAAGCTTTCTACAGCATCTCCCAAAACATCCTCATGGGCAAGTTGTTGATGTATAGGCTGGATGAGCAGACAGTGAGGTGGATGGAAAACTGTCTGGGTGGCCAAGCTCAGAGGAGTGTGATCAGTCGAGTTGGAGGCCAGCAATTAGTGGTGTACCCCAAGCATCAATACTGAGTGCAGTACTGTTTAACATTTTCATTCATGGTCTAGATGATGGGGCAAGCTTACAGATGACATAAAACTGGGAGGAGTGTCTGATACACCAGAGGATCATGCTGCCATCCAGTGGGACATCAACAGGCTGGAGAAATGGGACAAGAATCCCATGCAGTTCAACATGGGAAAAGGCAAAGTCTTGCACCTGAGGAGGAACAACCTTAGGCACCAAGACATGCTGGGGCAGCCTGGCTAGGAAGGACATCTGCAGAGAATGCGTTGGGGTTTTGGCAGACACTAAGCTGAATATGAGCCAGTAATACACCCTTGCCACAAAGAAGGTCAACAATGTCCTGGGCTGCATTAGGAGGATTGTTGCCAGCAGGATGAGGGTAGCAATCCTTCTGCTCTGCTCAGCACTGATGAGGCCACACCTGAAATACTATGTCCAGTGCTGGGCTTCTCCATAAAAGAGAGACATGGACATACTGGACAGAATTCAACAAAGGGCCACTGAGATGGTTCAGGTACTGGTATGTCTCTCCTATGAGGAAAGTCTAAGAGAGCTGGGACTGTTCAACCTGGAGAAGAGCAGGCTTAGGGGGAGAACTGATGAATTCATATAAATATCTGACAAGAGGAATAAAAGAAGATGGAAATTAGCTCTTTTCAGTGGTGCCCAGTGACACCATGGACACAAACTGAACCACAGGAGGTTCCCTCTGAATGCCAGGAACTTTTTCACTGTGAGGGTGACCAAGCATGGGCATAGGTTGCCCAGAAAACTGGTGGAGTCTCCATCCTTAAAAATACTGAAAAGCCATCTGGACATGGTGCTGGGCAGTCAGGTCTAGGTGTCCTTGCTTGTGCAGGGGAATTGGACCAGGTGACCTCCAGAGCTTCTTTCCAACAACAACCACTCTGTGATTATATCAGGAGTCCAGACCCTGTTTCCAGTTTTGCAGCTGTCCTCCATAGTAATGCAAGTAATTTCGTGCCTCAGTAAAGTGCAAATACTAGTAGTTCCCTTGTCAACATCATGGCTGCAAAGTAATATGTGCATTGTAGATAGTTTAAAAGACACTAAACTAACCTTCTCAACTTAGATCCAGCAATTGACTTCAAGGGCATAGCCTGAAGTACTACAGCAGTCCAGAAGAAATCCTGTGGGTAGGTAACATATATCCTTCTTGAACTGAGGAGCATTTAAAAACTGCCACTGTGCAATAGTAAAGAAAGCTCTTGCTCTAACTTTTGTGATGTATATTACAACTTTTTTTTTTGTTTTCTGTCAACAAACCCATAAGGATTTCAATCCGCAGACCAGTAAGACCTACCAGGTTAGATTGGCGCTATATCTGCTCTAGCAGTAGCAGAAAGGGAAGCAATTTAGGCACAGCATGTGACCCTGCCCACTATCTGCAGTTCATTACTCTTTGACTCCCAAGCCTTTCAGTATCTGTTTATAGATGTGTTGCCTGTGAATTCGTCTAATCCCTTTTGGATCAGCTGCTACTCCCTGCCTTCACAGCCTCCTGGGATAACAGCTTCCCAAAGACTGATATCCTCCATGCATTTTCCCTTTTTCAGTTTCAGATTGATCTCCTGGTGGTTTCATCAGGCTCCCCTTACTTCTCAAATTGCACTGAGCAGTAAAGAGAAGTTTTCTTGTTTCCTTGGTCCACAGCCCTTTTTTCCCTTTCCTGAGCAGGAATACCAGAATACCGGAATGTGCCTTTTATTTGGCCTGCTGTCCCTGCTCCATAGTTAAAATTAGTTGTGTGTCTGTTCTTGTTAGAGAACAGCCTTTTTAATAAAACCACTTCAATTTACATGTGTGTAATACACCACTCCAGGCCAAATCCTGTACAGCCCCTTCTCCTGCAGGCCCTAGGACTAGTTGTCTTAGGCAGCAGTCATTTATTGCACCAAAAGATGTTCTCTGTGCACTTCATTCTTGAGAACTCATTGACCCAGTAGTCAGAATCACCCTATTGCTACCTGACCAAAATGCACAGCTTCACAAATCCTACTTATTACTTCTTGATTACTCTCTCCTTCCTGATAAAGGAGGTCAGTGATACAATCTGAAAAAGACATTTTTATTGTCAGGCTGTGATTTCCACCTACAGTTCCTGTAACACTTTTCCATAATGCTTTGATGCTGTTGCTGTTTTCAGCATCTTTACTCATTGTTCCTATGAAACTGGCACCAGCTAACATTGAATGCCATTGGTCCTCCACATCCCAGCTCTCTGAGGTGCCTGCTGTATCAGAGTACTCCTTGAAGGCAACCGTTTTAGCTCCCTTACAGGGCACCAAGGGATTTGGCTCTTCATTTTAATGCCTTGCCTTTGTGGAAGGGCTCAGATCAAAACCATTCTCTTTACCTAGAAATAATGTGAGTTAGCAGCAGGCTACAAGTTCTCAGTCTTGTAAAAGGCCTTATGATAACTGCAAGACTTCAAAGGAAGATGATGCTGACCTCCACTGATGAAAATGAAGCCCCTTAATAATTGTGTTGCTTCAGTTCTTAAATGCTGTGTTTTAGTTCCTGCCTGCACAGTGGGTATGATTGCACCTTCTCCGAGTCTTTCATTTTATCCCAGCTAGACTGCAAGTTCATTAAGGCTGGATTTCTTTGTCTTTCTCTATGTGTATGTACAGAAAAGTGCAATCATCACAAGTCTTACAGCCCAGCCACACGGCAGGCAGAGGTGAGGGCACTGTGTTTTGGAAACACCTGAGCCAACATCAACATACACCAGTTCTGAGAGGAAAAGGCAAAGGAGCACAAGCAGAGCTTGAAGTTAGAGATCCACAAAAAAATATGGGATCCTGCCTTTACTTAGACTTCCTGGTAGAGCACAGTAAACATTATTACTTGGTCTAGAGAGTATAAAGATGTTCCCAAAGTACCCGCTACTCAGCCTCAGCAGTTCACTATTACACTGTATTATCTCAAAAATCTAGGTACATATGCCATTTAGTAACAATTTTTATTCTTGCAAGTCTCTCAAACTTGGTAGAAAAATCAACAGATCACTCCTTGCATCCATCTGCTGTCCTGCATTAATAATGTTAGAGACCAAAGATTTGGGGTTTCTTTCATACCTACAAAGCACTTCCCTGAAAAGAACAGGTGAAGGAAAATCCTGACAGCCTTTTACCAGCCAAATCAGGAGATAAAAAAGATACCAAAAAGAAACCTTCCAAATCAATTTCCCAACACACTCCCCTCCCCCTGCTCCTCAAGGCTTTTGAGGAGCTGGAATTAATCAGCAGCCGCCTGCTCTGCTCTAGGGCATCCCTGGGATGCAGCACTGTCCTCAGACAGGTTTTCCTCTGTCGTCTGATGTCCTTTACATGGTGCTTTAGCATCTGCAAGGACAGCTCAAGGCTTAAGCTAGATGCTGTGCAACAGTTTTGAGACATCATCAGTCACCACCACCTCCAAGTTGCCCGGTACTCCATGCTCCCACAGGCACTGGATGAAGCACTGGGAAGTATCTACTGCATCTCCCCTCTTCTCTCCCCTGGCCTCTGTGAGCCTCATTTCATATAGGTGAATGTTTTAGATGCTCCTGGCTGTGTTCACCCTCTGTTTGGTGAGCTGGTCTTGACAAAAGTCAAGCAGCAAATGTGAAGCACAGGGTAACATGCAAAACTGGATTGAAGCTGTAGAGTCAGCAGAAGGCCAGTGCAATGGAAAATGAAAGTTAAAAAGGAGTAGATCACTTCAGAAACGGCATGTGTTGGTGCAGTATCGTCTAACAGCCATACAAACTGTACTAAGTGGAAGACAGAGGTGTCAAGGCACACTGCAAAGTGTTTGACTACCAGCCATGCAGGCATGTGTGGGCTGAAAGCACAAACAAGAACAAGTCTGAGGGTTATTAGGTATTGCAAGTGGGCTAGGAGGGTTGGAATGCATTCCTGGGATCTGGAAGTTGAGTGGAGCCTTGCTCCATAGCCTGATGCAGGTATTGCCTTGGAGTTCCTTCCCCAGGCTCACAGAGGGGCTGGAGACAGAAGGATTTGCCCTCCTCTGGTCCACTGCCTTGTCTGTAATATGGGAAAAGAACCTTTCTTGCTTCAAAACCACATCAAAGGAGCTTGTTCGATCACTACCTGCCTTTGTAAAAAGTCCCTCCCCAGCTTTCTTGTAGGTCCCCTTCAGGTACTGGGAGGCCGCTATAAGATCTCCCCGGAGCCTTCTCTTCTCCAGGCTGAACAGCCCCCACTCTCTCAGCCTGTCCTCAGGCCAAGAAAAAAACAGCAAGACAGCCATTTCCATTTCTGAAAGGTTCCCACATCCTAGAAGGGCAAACGCAGTGGAAGGCTTCATTTTGTTTTCCCTCTTTTCTGCACGAGCTCTTCCTGTTTGGTAGGAGGGAGAGAAGAGACGAAGCGACCAAACATCCGAGTTGTGTTGAGCATGAACAAATCTCGGACATCTCTCATGGCCAAAGGAGAGAGGCAGGGCTCTGGAGTGCGCTGAAGGCAATGGAAGGTCCTGGGTGCATGCCAGGACGTGTGAACACGGGGCTCTGAGAGAGCTGGAGAGGAACAGCGAGGTCTCCAGGGAACGTGAGGGCAACCGTGGGGCTTGGGACACCTCAAGAGAGCCCAAGGGCCCAGGGGTGAGAGGGCCTCATGCCTCCCACAAGGGACAGCCTGCCTCTCCCGGCCTGGGTGGCAGGTCACAGTGGTGCCCTTTGTGACCTGCCTCTGTGACACCCCGTGACATTGCATAAGGTCAACGGGCGGCGGCCCCTGCCCTACAGTGTCCGTCAGGACAGTGAAGGGACAAGGCGCGAGCGCGGAGCTGTCAAGGAGCCCCTGAGCACAGCCCACGTCTTTCCCCACCACCCCTGTCAGCCCCGGAGTGCCGAGGCATTTTGCCAAAGCTTCCTCCTTTCTCACCCCTACCCCTTTCCTTGGTCTCGCAGGATGCCGGAGAGACCCCCCAGCCGCCCCAGGGTGGCCTGGGCAGACAAGAGGCCAGAAGAGCCTCAGGAGAGCAGCTCTGCAGCAGAGCCCCACGAGGTGTGCGTGCCCAAGCCACTGCAGCCCGGTGAGTGAGGGGCCCTGCTGGGCCGGGCAGTGCTGGGGCCGGTGACCACGCTCTGATCGACACCAGGGTTCCGTTTCCCCGGCACACCGGCAGTGGGGGTCCCACGGGTGGGGAGCACGGCACTGCTGGAATGCTGCTCAGGGCTGGGAGCCGGCTCCAGCAGAGCCTCCCCCAGGGCAGGAGAGAGCAGAGGGGACCTGACTCCTGCTCTGGGCTCTGAGGCAGCTGACCTGCCAGGAGGCAGTGGTGCTTGGTAGGGACAGGGACCTTTCCAGCCTGTCTGCACATGAGTTCCTAAGCCCAGTGCACTCGTGGCTATCCACGCCGCGCTCCAACATCGCAGCCCATCTGCTGGCCACTCTCCAGCCCAGACGCGCACAGGGAGACTGTGCCAGGGGAGCGGGCATGGGGCTGGATGGAGGGCAGAGCTCCTTCCTCTCCCCACGCTTGCCTTGCGCCCCTTGCAACAGCCCTCCCTGCTCTCCTCCTTTACTAGATGCCACCTCTGCTGCACCCAGCTGGCTGCCTCTGCTTGAAACGGAAAAAGAATCCATGCAGTTCATCCAGGATTTTCTAAAGAGCTCGGAAAAGGTAACTGCGGCCATTTCCATGGGAGCTGCGCGTGCGTCTCCTGACCAGGGGCTGCCGGCTCTGCTGCTTACTGCCTGGGCTGCTGAGGGGCTGCTGGCTGGGCAGAGCTGCTCCCCCCAGGTCTCCTGCACAGCGCCGCAGCCTCAGTGCCCCAGTCCTGCTGGTGCTGGCCATATCTCTACCTTCTCACACTCCCCGCTTGTCTCTCTGTCGCCCGGCTGCCAGGACGAGGCCCAGAGGACGCAGTTCCTAGAGACCATCTGCACCCTGTGCAAAGCTGCCCTGCGTGAGGGCTTGTCAGTGGGCCTGAGTGCCTTCTGCCACAAATTTGAGCTGGCAGAGAAAATTGAGGTGAGGGGACACCCAGCGGGTCTGGGGAGGAGGGGCAAGGTCCCTGGGCACTGGCACACTGTGAGGACAACGCATGGGCAGGGACAAGTGTACGTGGATACTGAGCTGCCCCGAGGGGACTCGGGTGCCACTGAGAAGCCCTGCCCACAGACACCCCAGCACTGGGAGTGGCGGGGGGCACTCTGGGGGCCAGTGCTGGGGCGGGGGGCAGAGGGTCTCCACTAGCCCCAGCACCTGGCGCTGCATCTGCTGGCACTGGGTGGCTGCCAGGTCCCATCCTGGTTCTGCTCTGCAGGTGCTACTGGAAGAGGAGCCCAGGGACCACCTGCACACAGAGGTGCGGCAGCGAGCCATGCTTGCCATCGCCGCCTTGAGGTACCTGCCCAGCCCTTGCTTTGTCTGGCACCTCTTCACAGCCCATAGCCCTGGGCCTGGTTGGGGGCATCCCCCATCCAGGAAGAGTCCAGTGGTGCTGTCACAGGGCCTCTGCTTTGCCCTGCTCGCGGCTCGTTTGGGAGGGCACAGGGGAGGGCAGAGAGATCCTGCAGCTCCCTGCCATGTCTCGGCTCCTCCCCAAAGCAGGAGGTGGGAGACTTTCCTGCTAGGACTATTCTTTGGCCCAGACCATGGCCAGCAGGGAGCAGGTGCCTCCTGGTGGGGCTCCCCACACACCCTCCATCCCCCTCAGGGACCCCTGCTCCAGAGGTCTGTGTCCAATGCCCAAGGCATCGAGGCAGCGCTCCCAGCACCAGTGTCCCACAGGCCCCTCTCCCTTCCCTCTTTGCAGCAAAGTGAAGACAGTGCTGGAGGGCAAAAAGGAACGCCTCTTAGCAGCCTGCTTCAGGAGTGTCTTCTTGCTTCCTCCACAACCGGACATGCCTGACCTGAGGAATACTCTCTACTTTGAGGTAAGTGCTGGCTGAGCTACAGGAGACCGCAGTCCCTCTGGGCTTCTCCTGGTCACCACGTGCTGAGAGACAAGCAGAGAGCCAAGGCAGGGCAGGGTGTCAGCTTTGCTTTCCCACCCTCATCCCTTCGTTCCCTTCCTGTGGGCCTGCACCCATGTCCAGTGTTGCAGGCTGCTCTGCCCACAGCAGATTGTCTGCCCCGAGGCCTCCCATGGGCAGTGTGAGGCAGTGCAGGTGTCTGCCCTTGACGTGGGGAGTTCGGATCCATCTCTCGGGCTGAGAGGGACCGCAGGAAGACTGCCACAAGCCTTTATCCTCCTTGCAGACCCTGGATGCCATGGACAGCATGCTGCAGACCTTGGTGCGCAAGTCTCTCGCCTCCAGCTTCAGGGAGCTCCAGACAATCTTACAGGTCTCACCATGGCAAAGAGTGGGGTTCGCAGGGGCTGTTCCTCACCCTGGAGGGAAGGGAGGGTCCCCTCTTGAGCGGACGGTCCCAACTGCGGTGGCACGCACAGAGCACACTGCAGGGAGGGTGCCCAGCTCCCTTGGGGAAGCCAGGGGTGGCCCACTGTGCTCTTCTGGGAGCCCAGTGTCCCCTGGCCGCAGGCAATGTGACTTGCGCTCTGCAGCCTCCTCCTGTGTCATGGCAAAGCCTTGCCCATGGCACTTGTGGGCCAGCTCCACCCCCAGAACCTTCCTTGCACCAAAGCAGTGGGAGGCATTGGACTCCTCTCCTTTGGCACCACAGCGATGGCAGCTGGTGCTGCTCTTCCCCTGCCTCGTGGTCCCTCGTGCTTTCCTCCCCAGATCCCACCGGGGCAGAGACCCACTGGGACCTGCCTGTGCTGCACAGGGAGCCCAGCCCTGGAGCCCTGTACTCCTGGCTTCCCAGGACCTTGTATCCCCATTCCCCCATTGCAGACCCCCCAGGCAGGCTCCTGCCCAAAAGCTTAGCCTTTGTGGAGAGGGGACACAGGTCTGTGTTCCGGTGGAGGGCACGGAAAGGAGCAGACGCTGCCCTGGGGGTGGCATCTGCCTTCCTGCCTGGCCACAAGGACTGCATGGGTCCAGCCAGGACTTCCAGCAGCGCTGCTTCTGCTGGTGCAGGTGCCAGCTCACAGGGCACATCAGCAGTTTCTCTCCTCCCAGCTGCTGCTGACCTTCACCAACTGCCAGAACGCGGCTGCGTGTGAGAGGGCCGTGGGGAGGATTGAGAGGCTGAGCGATTTGCTGGCCAGCTCTTCCTCAGCGGCGGTAAGGAGCCAGGCACCCTCCAGCCAGGCTGTCTCCCCTTCCCTGCACACCAAAGCAGCTTGCAGCTTGGAGATGCCTGCAAAGCAAGCCTGGGCACCCACCAGTTGAGGCACTCAGCAAGGCTCTGCCCTGGAGCAAGGGCCTTGGTTTATTTCTTTTTCCCGTGGTCTTCTCTCCCCAGTTCCCTCTCTGCCAGGAGCCATCTCGGCCCCCAGTCCTATGCAGGACAGGGCTGCCTAAAGGAGCATGGCTAGAGCCCAGACCTGGCAGCTCTCCCTGCCCTGCTGCCCAGCTTGCTGCTTTGGCAGGGCCCTGCAAAGCTCTGACTCCCCAGAGATCCTTCCCCAGGCAGACTCTTTGGCTCAGGGCTTTGGTTGCAGCTGCTGCCCCTCAGCCCTTCTACATGTCCTGACTCCCTTGCCCAGGTCTGGAGCAACTCTGTAGGAGATGATGGCAGCCCTGCCTGCCGTATCCCCATCCTGGGACAGCTGCTGGGACGTCTCATCCTTTGCTGCTCTTGCAAGAACTGGGAGATCAGCTGGCAGGCTTTGGATGCTCTTCATCACCTCTTCAGATTCATCCTGCAGCAAAAATGTAAGAGAAGCTGTGGTGGGCTGCATCCCTCCACGTACAGACATCTCCTCGTATGCCTCCTTGTCTCCCTGACTATTGCAAGGGACCGTTCCTGTGCTCGCTGGAGGCTGCCTGTGGAAGTCTGCCAGCTCTCCTGATCTCCTGTGCCCCTCACAGCTGCTTCTTCTAGCATCCCATCTATCATTTTGATGCAGAAGCCGAACGCTCACCAGAAGCCCAGGACCTGTTCTTTGCTGCTCCCCTTCTCCACTCCTCTCAGGGCCTCTCAGAACCTGTCTGTTTTGTGGTCCCCACAGCCAAAGCTGTCATTGATTGCCACGTCCCAAAAATAACTGGAGAACAGCAGATCCAGCTGTGCATCACCCTGGCTGGTCCCTCCAGTGCCTGCAGAGAGAACCTCTCCCTGGTGCCCTCCAGAAATCTCCCTGGCTGTTTGCATCCTGCCATCTTGCAAGCGGGTCTCAGGGATCTGAAATCTTGTTGGCAAAGACACTGCGTCCTACTGACTCTCCCGTGTTCCCCTCCTCTTTAGGCCCAATGCTGACACAAGAGCAGTGTCAAAGGGAACAGGAAGCTGGGAACACCTCCTGGCTTGCTTTGCACAGAATCAGCAACATTACAATGGTAAGGAGCTCCTCCCTTGCTGGGCCTCTTGTCCACAGCATCAGCAGACTTGTGTGAGCAAAGGGATCCGGAATCAGTGGGGTTGGCATGGCCTCACTGTCCCTGGTGAGGGGATTGCTGCTGTCCCCAAGCAGGGACTAAAAGGGGCTGCACTCCAGTGTCCCAGCAGCAGCTCCAGCCCTCCTGGCTGCCAGCAAGCCCGGACTCACCGTAGTGCCAGAACACTGTTCCCACAACCCCCACCCTCCTCCCTCTCTTCTCATCATCCACCATGCAGGGACTGCAGCCCCTGCATCCAGCTTTCCTGCTGCCAACACTGCCGGGTCATCGCTCACCAGAGCTGCTCTCACTGCTCAGCTAAGCAGCACCATCAGGGCACTTGGTGTGACATGTCTTCCCGACCTTCCTTCCTCCCATAGGCCTTTGGAAAATACCTGCAGCCTTCTGAGAAGACAGACATCGTCCTCATGGCCATCGAGGCCATGAGAGACTCAAGTGTCTATGACAAGGAGGGTGTGAGCAGCATCCTGCATGTGGCCATGAGCGACTCTGCCTCTTGGCTGACGGAGGTAAGCGGGCTGTGGCATCCTTCCTTCCTTCCTTCCTTCCTTCCTTCCTTCCTTCCTTCCTTCCTTCCTTCCTTCCTTCCTTCCTTCCTTCCTTCCTTCCTTCCTTCCTTCCTTCCTTCCTTCCTTCCTTCCTTCCTTCCTTCCTTCCTTCCTTCCTTCCTTCCTTCCTTCCTTCCTTCCTTCCTTCCTTCCTTCCTTTCTCCCTCCGTCCTTCCCTCGCTAACCCAGGTGCCTCAGGCACCTTGAAGCCCTTTTAAGCCAGCAGAACAGCATGGGAAGGGCATCAGTTTCAGAGGCAGCTGAGGAAATGACTGCACTCCAGTGGCAGCATCATCCTCACCTGGGTGTCCTCCAGGTGCCAAACATTGTGAAGTGCATCTGTGAAAACACGGAGTTCATCTGCAAGGCGTCAGCCCGGCACAGCCTGGACTCGCTGCTTCTGCTGTTGGCTGACCAGTGCCCCGAGGAAGTGGTGACGAGCCTGTTGAAGGTCTCTCCATGTAACAGGTACTGACCCCAACAGCCCCCGTGGGCTTGTTCCATGTGGGGAGAGGGGCCTGGAGACTTTCTGGCTGCCAGACGCACGGAAAGCAGCAGGACATCCCTGAGGAGCAGGGCCTTCCAGCGCACCATGCTTCCCAGCGCTAGTGGATCAGCCAGGCCCACAGTAGCCAGAGCTGGACAAGTGGGTCCAGAGCCCTGCCACAAGGTTCCTCCTTAGCCCATGGGGAACACTATCTCAGCCCCCTCCTGCTTAGCCAGGCAGGGACTCGGGCACTCCAAGCGAGGGGCTGGGAAGGTCCTGCAGGGCTGGCCCAGGCACAGTATGGTGGCCGAGGCAGCCCTGCTGACAGAGCGTTCTGGGCCCGCAGTGCTACTCTGGCCATGTGGGATGTGATGCTTTCCCAGCCCCACACGCTGGACAAGGTCTTCGGGGAGCTGCTCATCAAGCTCCAGGATCAGCATCTGCACCCTGTGTCCAGCTGCAGCGCAGAGGACACCTCCATCCATCAGTTGGCTGTGAGTGACCAGAGCAGTCCTTGCTCACCCTCAGGGCTGTGCCTGCCTCTCCAGGAAAACAGGCACAGCCCTCTCCTGTCCCATCTGCCCCCAAACGGTCACCTGCTCCAGGACAATATGGACACGGCCCCTTAGGGACAGCAGGGACCTGGCCAGAACCAGGTTCCCCTGCGCCAACCGTGCAGGCCCCCCCTGCCATGCCCCGCTGCACAAACCCAAAGCCCAGGCAGGCCGTGCCTGCTCAGGCAGCACTCTGCTCCCCCCCTGCCTGCAGGCCCCTGTCCTACTCTGGAAACCTGGGGCAGGCCAAGGTCAGGGGCAGAGACATGGCCTCTGCACGGGCTGAGCAGGCTGCAAGGTTGGGGACAGGAGGCACTCGTCACCACTCGCGTGTCCTGTCTCCTTTGTGGCAGCTCTTGGCTGCAAGAGGCCGACGATGTTCAGAGGACAGGAGGAGCTGGCACAGGGGCCCCAAGCAGCCCTCCATGGGCAGAGCTTCCCCCAGGACGGGATGTCTGGCCCTGGTGCCCTTGCCCTGAGCTGCCAGCAGGAACCAGGAGCCGCATGAGGTGCAGGGAGACCTGCAGGTTCTGCCAGTGTCTCACTGCCGTCTTTGTTTCAGCTGCTGGCCTCCAGCAACGTTGAATCAGAGGAGTTTGCAGGCCTGCACCTCCGTGTCCAGAGGTGCCTGAGGCATCCAAGCCTGGTGCTGCCCTCGCTGATGCTCAGCGGCCTCATCACACTGTCGCAGAGACCTGAGATGGTGAGCAGGGCATAGTCAAGTGAAGCCACGGTGGCAGCCTGGGGCTGGGGCAGTACGTAACACGGTGGCTTGGCCTGGGCTGGGAGTCAGGAGGTGGCTGACAGCTCCAAATGCCCTTGCTGTCCCCTTCACGGGCCCCAGCTTGGCTTGGACCTTGCCACTGCAGTGCAAGGCAAAGGGCTCCCTCACCCCGCTTGCAGGAGCTGTTGCTCCTGGCACATCCCTGTGGTGCTGGGCACAAGCTTCTGCTCCGCACCGAGGCAGCGGTGCCAAACTGCCTCAGTCAAGGGAGCGCTGTCCCCAGAAGAAGCGTGCTGCTGAGAGGGGGAGGATGAGCCAGAGCCCAGGGAACAGCTGGACCAGTCAGAAAAGGGGGTGGCTGAGCAGGGGACATGGAGCCTTTGTTCTCCTGCCCCAGCTTCCCTATCCCCTGCTACCCTCGTGTCCCCATCAGTGCGCCCGTGGCCACCGCCTGCCAGGAGGCTGCTGCAGGGATTCCTGTGCCGCCTGCCAGGAAGCCAGACAGGAAGCTGGTGCTCAGTGGCCAGAGCGTTTTTGCCAGGGTGGTCTTTCACCACTTGACAAAAAGGAAATTCTGTGCTTCGTACAGGCAAGAAAAGTGATGGTCTTGCTGCCAGACATCATGGAGACCCAGAAGAACAGCAACGCTCAGAACAAGATGAAGGCCCTGCTTGTCTTCAGAAATGTGGTGCAACACATGGAGGAGAAGGAGGCCAGCACCACCACTCCGCAGCTGGTGGAGATGCTCCTGCCACTCTTCGATGACGTAAGGATGCTGTGGGAGTGTGAGCCCCGCTGACAGGACCTCTGCAAGGACAACTGCCCATCAGCCTGGCCCTGCAGCAGCACTTGGGCAGGGCTGTTCCCATCCTCACACCCCTGGGCTGGCACTGGCACTGCCCAATGGAAACCTCTTGCGTGGCCTTTCATGGGCCCAGGGCCATTGAGCCGTGGCTGCAGATCTGGCCCACTGCTGCTGTGGGCCCAACTTGACTCCAAAGTCTCTCCCCTCGCATCAGCCACACCAACGCCCTTGGCTCAGGGAGTGGCTGTTGCTGAAGTCCTCCTGTCCTCCTCCCCACCAGGAGTCCAGCCAGCTGCGAGAGCTCTCCATCTGCCTCTTCAAAGACATGATTAAGATGGTAGTGGGGAATAACAAGCAGCAGATGAAGAAGCACGTGTGGAGAAGCCTGGTGCCCCTGTTCTTCCACATGAGTGACGAGACCAAGAGCGTAGCCAAGGTACAGGTTTCAAACTTGACCAGTGATATGGGGAAGGGTGTGCTGACACCACAGGGGTGGCCTGGGCACCAGGGAAGGGCAAGGGCTGCTGGCAGCTGGACTCTTGGAGTCGGTGTCACCTCAGGGTCCGACTGCCTGAGTCACTGAGGACAGGGTAGAGCTCTCCTCCTCCCCTGCACTGGTTCCACCACGACCTTCCTCCTCCCTCTGTGCCTCCTGCTGCAGAAGAAGATGGGGACGGGGGTCCCTCCCATCGCTGCTCCCCCCGTTAAGCCCTCCTCCGGCACACCCCAGAGGAAGGGTCCCACCATAGGCAGCATGAGGAAGGGTGGAGAAGCTGGCATGGACATTTCCCACACCTGCCCTCCCTGGTCCAGCAGGCTCAGCAGCAGCCCATAGCCACCAAGGCCGCAACACGAGAGTCCCTAGAGGCTTCCCAGCTGTCCCTGCAGGTGTTGGAGGCCAGGGCTTTGAGCCCCAATCCCTGTCCCACAATCCCTGTCCACAATGCCCCCAATCCCATTGCTGTCTCCCTCTGCAGGCCTCTCAGGAAGCCCTCCTCGTTGTTGCAAAGCTGCTGAAGTGGAAGGAGCTCAAGCAACTGACCCAGACACAGCAGACATTCAGAATTGGGGAGTGCTTGGTGAGAAAAAACCCCAAGCCCCAGGGCTGGACAAAGGGTGCCCCCTGTGCAGCTGTGCCTCGCCTGCCTTGCTCCAGCCCAGAGTCCACAGCTTGGAGCTGCATCCTCCTCCCTTCCCTCAGGCACAGAGCCCCCAAAGGGCTCTTCTCCAGGCCCTCAGGATGTTGAAGGAGACCCTAGCCCATCTGGGCCCAGGCAGTGGGACAGAAGAGTCTCAGGACCCCCAGACTCTCCTCTGCCTGTGGCTGCCTCTCAACCTTTAGCCTCACAGGGCTCCTGCCTGGGAGATGAAAAGGGCCTGAGGTGGAAGGGGGACAGGGGGTGCTGGGAGGAGGGCCTGGTCCGGCCGACTAGGGAGGGTGTGTGCCAGCCCCATGCCCTTGTGCTCTCTCCAGCTGAAGGACAGGAGCAGAGTTGAAGACTATCTGGCTCAGAGCCTGCCGTACTTGGAGGATGCTCAGGTCACCTTGCGAGAGGCAGCTGTGAGGTTCATTGGTGAGTCGCAGCCCCTGGGGTCCCTGTTTTGCAGCCTGGCCCCAGTCCCAGCTGCTGCACTGGCACCAAGGGGCAGCCGTGTGGCTGCCAGAGCCCCCACTGCCCTGTGCAGGGCCTGGGCAGCCAGGGCCTCTGTGCCTCCCTCTCCCAGCCCTGCTCACGCAGGTAGGCTTGGTGGCACCCCAGCTCAGTCCCACGGCGCCTCGGGTACTGTCCTTCCCTGAGGTCATTGGGCTGAGGGGGAGGAGGGTGCGCAGCCAAACCGGCAGAGCCGGGAGCTGTGCTGTGAGGAGCACACTGGGGAGCGGGAGGTCTGACAGAGCTCTGTGCTTAGGGCATGTCGCGCAGCACCTGCGGGACCAAAGTGAGCGGAAGCTGTCTGAGATCTGCAACAGTGAGTAGGGGCAGTGCTGTGTGTGCCGGGGCTGGTGGGGCAGGGGACAGAGCCTGGGCAGGGTGCTGCTGTGCCTGGCCCCGCTCCAGAGAAACACTTCAAGGGCAGAGGAACATCCCAGGGGCAGTTGGGGCGTTCCTGAGCAGCAGCTTGCACCTGCTCCATTTGCCTCCCTTCCTCCTCCTGGCCAGGGAAAGGGATGAGTGGGGATGGCATAGTCTGGAGGAGATGGCGGGGGGGTCTCTGCAGATAAGGGAGTTTCAACTCTGTTCTCATTCTTTCTGTTGCAGTCCTCAAGCCTTTGGGGGAAGACGCTGAACTCTCAGTCTCGTTCCTGGCAAAACAGACCATCATGATCCTGAGGTCTCCAAGGAAGCAGCGAAGATCGAGATGCACCCTGCGGGCACTGTGCTGCTGGCCCTGCAAAGCTCTTTTATATTAAAGCTGGAACCACAAGCCCAAGGTCATGGTGTCCTTTGCCCAGGAACCATCCTGAGCGTGCTGAGCAGGCAGCGTTGTTAAGGGCCTGTCCCACCGTGTGCAGGACAGCTCACCCCTCAGCACACTCTGGCCCCATTCTGGTTTTCAGATTTCTCCTCTCTCTTAGGCTGTCCCCAAAATGAAGTCCTGTGAACTCCCCCCTGTGCAAGTCTTTTCTCTGGGGAGGCCGAGGGCAAAAGGGAAGAGGCAGAGCCCGAAGGAACCAGGACTGCTCTGAGAGCTGCTCAGAGAGTCAAAGCCCCGCACCAGGACACTATCCCTGTGCCCCTTCTGTCTTTCAGGGCTGAGCCCTGGAGCTGCACCACAGGACATGCCCGAGCACTGCGGGGACAGTCCCCCACGGTGGCCTAGGGCTGACAGCCTGGCATGGGGAGCCAGGAGACAGCTGGGAATGGTGCCCTCTGTCACGGTTTAATCCCAGTCGGCAGCTCAGCAGCACACAGCTGCTCGCTCACTCCCCCCTCAAGGGGATCACAGAATCATAGAATCAAAGATGTGAGTTGGAAGGGACCCACAAGGATCATCCAGTCCAACTCCTGTCCTTGCACAGGACAATCCCAACATTCAGACCATGTGTCTGAGGGCACATGTTGGCCAAATACTGTTGGAATCTTGTCAGGCTTGGTGCCATGAGCACCTCCCTGGGGAGCCTGTGCCAGTGCTCCACCACCCTCTGCCTGAAGACCCTTTTCCCCACGGCCAACCTCACCCTCCCCTGGCACATCTTCCTGCCATTTCCTCTGCTCCTGGCGTTGGTGGCCAGAGAGAAGAAATCAGTGACTGCCCCTCCTCTTCCCCTTGGGAGGACGTTCTAGACCATGATGAGATCTCCTCTCAGTCTCCTCTTCTCCAGGCTGAACAAACCAAGTGACTTCAGCCTCTCTTCATATGGCTTCCCCTCTAAATTCTTCCCCAGTGTTGTGTCCCTCCTCTGGACACTCTCCAGGAGCTTTAGATCCTTTTTCTCCTGTGGTGCCCAAGCTGCCCCCAGTACTGGAGGTGAAGCCGCCCCAGTGCAGAGCAGAGCGGGACGATCCCCTCCCTCGCCCGGCTCGCAGTGTAGAGCTGGATGCCCCCAGGACACGGGGGTCCCTCTTGGCTGCCAGGACACACTGTTGGCTCATGTCCAACTTGCCACTGACCAGAACCCCCAGGTCTCTCTCTGCAGGGCTGCTCTCCAGCCCCTCCTTCCCCAGGCTGTGTGTGTCCAGGGTCGCCGTGTCCCAGGTGCAAAATCTGGCACTTGCCCTTGTTCAAATTCATACAATTGGTGACTGCCCAGCTCTCTCATTTCTCCAGATCTCTCTGCAGGGCCTCTCTGCCCTCCAGTGTGTCTGCAGCTCCTCCCCATTTGGTGTCATTGGGGAACTTAGTTAGCAGTCCTTCAAGTCCTGTATCCAAGTCATCAATGAAGACATTAAAGAGCACTGGCCCCAGGATGGATCCCTGTGGGACCCCGTTAGTGTCTGTCCAGGAGGATTCTGTGAGAGATGGTATCGAGGGCTTCACCGAAGTTCATGAAAGATCACATGAACTGGCTTCTCGTGGTCAGCTGGGTGGGTAACCTTATTGTAGAAAAAAAATTGGGCTTGTCAAGCCGGACTTTCCTCTCATGAACCCGTGCTGGCTGGAACCAATGACTGCATTGTCTCCCAGGTGTTGTTCAATAACTCCCAGAACAATCTTCTCTGTAATTCTGGGACAACATTTGCCAGCTTCCAGTCAACTGGGACTTCTCCAGATTCCCAAGAACATTGAAAGATCATTGAGAGAGGTCTTGCTGTGACATCTGCCAGCTCTTTAAGCACCCTTGGATGGATCCCATCAGGCCCCAGTGACTTGCGGGGATCCAGCTGGAGTAGCAGGGGTGGGGGAGAGAATCAGAAGGTTAAAGAGAAAACACCTGGGTTGAGAGAAAGATGGTTTAATAGGTCAAGCCAAGAGGTGTGTGCAAGCAAAGCAAAATAAGGAATCCATCCACTCTTTCCCATCGGCTGGCAGATGCCTGGTATTATCCTGTGGCTTTTTTGGGATTGTATTTGGGCATCTTGGAAGAAATAAAGGTCAGAAGCTCCTCTCCAGGCCCTCTCCTGAGGAGACAGACCATCCTGGAAGGGGCTGTGTCAGGGTAGAGTCCTCGTCCTGCTGCGCTCACCCGCCCCAGCCCACCAGCCACAGCAACCCAGCCCCTGACTGCAGCCAGTGGGACACGGGGCCTGCGCAGAGACGGCCTTCAAGAAGGGCCATTTCCCCTGGCCTGTTCTCTCAGCAGCACAAGGTGTGTGCACACCCCTGCGGTCCCTCAGTTCCCTCATGGGGCTGGGCCTGCTCGGAGCAGGAGGGGAGTGGGGAAAGGAGGGAAGGGGAGTGGGTAGGAAGGGAGGAGGGACCTGCCATGGGTTTGCTCTGGATCAGCAAGTCTGTCCCAAAGGGCAGGTCTGTCTGTGTTGCCAGCCACAGGCCTGGGCAGGAGGAGCTGCTGGTGTCGGCCAGGAGACAGGGCTGTGCCCATGGTCACACCGGCTGTGCTGAGCCCAGCACCCAGGGCCTTCCTCAGGCCTTGCCATCCCCTGGGCGATGATGAGGAGAGATGCTGTGGTGGGTTGACCCTGGCTAGAGGCTGGATGCCCACCAAAGCCCACTCTATCACTCCCCCTCCTCAAATGGGCAGGGGGAGAAAAGTATAATGAAAAGCTCGTGGGTGGAGATAAGGACGGAGAGAGATCACTCACCAATTACTGGCACGGGCAAAACAGACTCGACTTGGGGGAAAAAACAAATTTACTTTATTACCAATCAAAGTCAGAGGAGAATGAGAAGTAAACCCAAATCTTAAAACACCTCCCCCATCCCTCCCTTCTTCCCGGGCTTAATCTCTTTCCCGATTTTCCACCTCCTCCCCCCAGCAGCACAGGGGAACAGGGAATGGGGTTGGGGTCAGTTCATCACACGGTGTTTCTGCCGCTGCTTCCTCCTCAGGGGGAGGTCTCCTTCCCCCGCACCAGCGTGGGGTCCCTCTCACGGGAGACAGTCCTCCACCAACTTCTCCAAAGTGAGCCCTTCCCATGACTGACAGCTCTTCACGAGCTGCTCCAGTCTGGGTCCATTCCATGGGGTGCAGTCCTTCAGGAAGGGACTGCTCCAGCGCGAGTCCCCCACGGGGTCACAAGTCCTGCCAGCAAACCTGCTCCAGCCTGGGCTCCTCTCTCCACAGGCTACAGGTCCTGACAGGAACCTGCTCCAGTGCGGGCTTCCCGCGGGGTCACAGCCTCCTTCGGGCATCCACCTGCTCCGGTGTGGGGTCCTCCACGGGCTACAGGTGGTCATCTGCCCCACCATGGACCTCCAGGGGCTGCAGGGGGACAGCCTGTCTCACCCTGGTCTTCACCACAGGCTGCGGGGAATCTCTGCTCCGGCGCCTCGAGCATTTCCTCCTCCTCCTTCTTCACTGACCTTGGTGTCTGCAGAGTTGTTTTTTCTTACATCTTCTCACTCCTCTCTCTCCAAAGAGAGGTGCACACTTTGCAGCTCTCTCCAAAGCTGCAAAGTGTGCAGCTTTTTTTCCCTTCCTTTTTTTTTTTTTTCTTAATTATGTTATCACAGAGGCGTTACTGATTGGCTTGGCCTTGGCCAGCGGCGGGTCCCTTCTTGTAGCCGGCTGGCATTGGCTGTGTCGGGTCGGACATGGGGGAAGCTTCTGGCAGCTTCTCTCACAGAAGCCACCCCATGCCCCCTCCCCCACTGCTACCAAAAACCTTGCCACGCAAACCCAATACTGATGCCCTGTCCTGCTGTGACCCGGAGAGCCCCCAACATGGTCAGAGGGCTGGAGCCCCCTCTGCTGAAGAAAGGTTGAGGCAGCCGGGCTTGTTTAGCTTGGAGGAAAGGAGATCTCATTGTGGCCTTCCAGTACTTGAAGGGAGCTTCTAAACAGGAGGGAGTGTGACTTTTGACATGGGCAGGTACTGATGGGACAAGGGGAAATGGTCTTAAACTAAGAGAGGGGAGATTTAGGTTGGCTATGAGGAGGAACTTTTTCATCTCCATCCGCAAGTTGCGCCAGGGGAGGTTTTGACTGGGTATTAGGAAAAAATTCTTCACCGAAAGGCTTGTCCAGCGCTGGAACAGGCTGCCCAGGGAAGTGGTGAGTTAGCCTCTCTGGAGGTATTTAAGAGAGGCGCAGATGTGGCACCTAGGGACATGGTTTAGTGGCGGACTTGGTAGCGTTATGTTTACAGCTGGACCGGCGGATCTGAAGGGTCTTTTCCAAGCAAAACGATTCCCTGCGTCTCTTCCAAGGGCTGCGTGTGCCTGCAGGCCCCTGCGCCTCAGCCCGCGGCCGCCATCTTGTGGTCAGGCGGCCGTTAGCCGCGGGCGCGCTGGTCACATCGCCCTGCTCCTCGGAAGGGTTCCGGGCGCCCGAGCCGAACAGGGCGGCCGATGCTGAGGAGCAGGCGAGCCCGGCCCGGCCGGAGCGGCGGCCGCTGCTGGGGCCCCTCCAGCCCCTCCGGCCCGGGTGCCGCTGCGTGCTCCGAGGGCTGTGGGAGTTGTGTGTGTGCACCGTGAGCTCAGGGTGCGGCTCCTGAGTGAACCGCTCCGCGCTGCCCAGGGCCCAGGGGAAAGCGCCGCTTTGAATCGTAGAACAGTTTGTTTGGAAAAGATCGTTTCGATCACCTAGTCCAACCGTGGATTTTTATTTCCATACTCAGAACATTAGTATCCTTAGTAATCAATCCACAATCCTTCCAACTCCTATAATTATTTCACAGAGAATAAATCAACATACAGTATCTTATGTCATTTTCCTTCCCTTCTACAAAACAACCTTAACTGTAAAATAGTATTATACTTTAGAGCTACATTCTTTGGCCATTTTTCCTGCTTATCCAAAGTACACATCAGCCATCAATGATTTCAGTACTCTATGAGCTGTTTCCGAGTAAGAGGATCTTCCCCTGATCTTTCCCGAGCTTCCACTGCTTTCCCCTCATCTATCCAGTTGATAACATCATAGAAGGCTACCAGATTGGTCAAGCATGATTTCCCCTTAGTGAAACCATGTTGACTACTCCTCATAACCTTCTTTTCTTCCAGTTGTTTAGAGATGGTATCTAGAATGAGCTGTTCCATCACCTTCCCAGCGATGGGGGTGAGGCTGACTGGCCTGTAGTTGCGCGGGTCCTCTTTCTTGCCCTTTTTGAAGACTGGAGTGACATTGGCCATCCTCCTGTCTTCTGGCACATCTCCTGTTCTCCAAGACCTTTCAAAGATGCTAAGAGAGCAGTTTAGCCATCATTTCCACCAGCTCCCTCAGCACTCGTGGGTGCATCCCATCGGGGCCCCTGGATTTGTGTATATTTATTTTGTTTAGGCTCTCTCTGACCAGTTCTTCCTCAAC
The DNA here is from genome assembly GCA_907165065.1 of Caprimulgus europaeus. The sequence continues at coordinate 12,559,544 of OU015527.1, forward strand.
CAAGGGGGAGTCTTCCTCCCTCCAGACACTCTCTCTTTCCTCTAGCATCTGGCATTGCTGAGGGGCACTTTTAGCCATAAAGACTGAAGCAAAGAAGGCGTTCGGTATCTCTGCCTTCTCAGCGCACGCCTGATGGGGACCCGACTGGACATTGCCCCGGTCTCCACTGGCAGCCCCCCCATGCTCCTTCCCAGTCACAGTGCTGCGAGGGGCATCCTGAAGTCTGCCTGGCTGGAAGGAACATCCTTGGAGCCTGGGTCCCACTGTGGAGACAGTGAGGAGGTGTCCCCCCATGCCTGGGTGTGCCTGAGGGGCCTGGCAGGGGCTTCCTCTCCCAGCTGGGGTCAGTGGGCTGCACGCCTATGGCCGGAGCACTCCCACTGCTGACAGAAGGGCTGCGCAGACTGCAGGGCTGACGAAGGTCTTCTTCTAGGGACAGCTTCCTGGCGTGAAGCAGCACTGAAGTGATGCCAAAATTCTGGTGGGGAAAAAGATTCTTGGGTGTCATTCTTCAAGCTGAGCTTCCTATCCCCTTTTAAATCCGTTCCGGCTGACCTTTTGTCAACATCTCTTCATTTCCCTGATGAGAATTCATCAGTCCTTTCAAAGCAGCTTTACTTGAGAGAGAAATTTCTGGCTTGGGGTTCATTGTTGAACTGCATTCCTTAGGAAATCACTCTCTGCAGTCCTTACCCAGCTTACTGTCAGAAAATGGCTGATGAAAGACCAAAGCTTTGCCAGCTCTGAAGGTGGCCTGAAGAGAAGGCAGTTAGAGGCAATCCTTGTGTGGGCAGGTTTGGTACCAGGTGCGTGAAAAAATGAACCCTAAAGGATCTGAAAATAGCTCAGCTCACAATCAGGGAGAGGAAGGTGCAAAGAAAGGAAAGGGCAGAAACAACAAAGGAAGGAAAGGACTATGTACAGAAGTGGAAAGTAGCATGAAAAAAAAGAAAATGGATAAAATAATGAAAAGACAAATTTAGACTGATATTTAAAAAAGGAAATCTACTGAGCTTGGTTTCTGTCATTGTCAATAAAAGGAGTCGGGACGAGGCACAGCGTGTGACAAAGCAGGAACCTCTCCAAGGTGGGTCAGTGTTTTTCCTGCTGTGCCTGTGCCGGGAGGTTCGTGTATGTGCATGCAGGGATCAGCTTCAGGCATCTCAGAAGCAGTGAAGAAGGTGGGTGTGGAAGGGAGTGACCCACCAAGGAAGGGGCTGAATAATGCCACGAGTTTCCCTGTTTCTAATGCTGCTCACGTTCAACAGCTGCTGACAGCACCAGCTCTTCAGTGCACACATCTGGCACGCCAGTGTGTTGGAGTAGTGAGTGTCACAGGCATTCTCCTTGCCACAGACGGCCTGTGGATTTGTGATGCTGTAATTGTGGAGAGCTTTCACAAGAGGGTGCAGAGCTGATCTTTCTACTGCTGGTTGCAGCAGCTGGCGTGTTACACAGCGGCAGGAATCATGGCAGCGCGCTCCTTTCTACGTGTCTCATTGCTTCTTTTCCAGAAAAGAGAATTTTGAACACTGCTTTATAACACCAATTCCTTCTTCCTTTGTCCATGTCTTGGCATTGAGAGCCCAGCTACTTTCAGAGGAGGTGTGAGAACATCGACACAGACACAGAATGTGCCTGTTAATAGGTCTCATCCCAGCATGGTGCAGAGAAGCAGTTCCCAAGGTGAACTGGTGTTTACCCCCTGGGAAATGCTTTGTCAGCTTTTTGCCTGTCTCTGAGATGCTTTGGTTTAAGGGAGGGGTGACCTGAAATCAAGAGGATGGCTTTGGTTCTGACTGAGAAAGGTCTTTCTTAAGGTAGTTCTCTATTTACACACAAACCCATCCTCACCCTCCTTGATGCCCTGAACTGTGGGAAACACTTTCTTGCTGTGTTTTCAGGAATGCAGGTTTCTGCAGAGGCCAGACCTGAGAGTCAGAGCTTCTTCCACAGCTCTCTTGATTCTGCTTTCCCGGCTGAGGAACAGATGGATGCTCTGACTCCCAGCATCTCTCTTTAACACCCAAAAACTACAGACCAAACAGGGAATCTCAAAACACCCTGCTCACAGAATCATAGAATGGCTTGGGTTGGAAGGGACATTAAAGCTCATCCACTTCCAACCCCCCTGCTGGGGACAGGTGTCAACCACTAGATCAGGCTGCTCGGGGCCCTACCCAACCTGGCCTTGAATGCCTCCAGGAATGGGACATCCATAACTTCTCTGGGCAGCCTGTTCCAGTGCCTCACCACCCTCTGGGTGAAAAATTTCCTTGTAACATCTAACCTAAATCTCTTCTCTCTTAGTTTAAAACCACTTCCCCTTGTCCTGTCACTATCTGCCCATGTAAAAAGTCACTCTCCCTCCTGTTTATAAGTGCCCTTCAAGCACTGGAAGGCTGCAGTGAGGTCTCCACAGAGTCTTCTCCAAGCTAAACAAGTCCAGCTCCCTCAACCTTTCTTCATAAGAGAGGTGCTCCAGCCCTCTGATCTTTTTTGTGGCTCTCCTCCGGACCCACTCCAACAGCTCTACATCTTTCTTGTGTTGGAGGCTCTAGGCCTGGATGCAATACTCCAGATGGGGCCTCACCAGGGCAGAGTAGAGGTGGACAATCCCCTCCCTCGCCCTGCTGGCCACCCCTCTTTTGATGCAGCCCAGGTTACAGTTGGCCTTCCAGGCTGCAATAGCACGCTGCTGGCTCGTGTCAAGCTTCCCATCCACCACGCCTCCCGAGTCCCTCCCAGCAGGGCTGCTCTCAATCAGTTCTCCTAGTCTGTCCACATACCTGCGATTGCTCTGATGCAAGTGCACAACCTTGCACTTGGACTTGGTGAGCTTCATTAGGTTCTCCTGGGCCCACTTTTCAAGCCTGTCCAGTTCCCTCTGGATGGCATTCTTTCCACCTATTGTATCAACTGCACCACTCAGCTTGGTGTCATCAGTAAACTTGCTGAGGGTGTGCTCAAACCCACTATCCAGGTCATTGATAAAGGTGCTGAAGAGCACCAGTCCCAAGACTGACTCCTGGGGGACACCACTTGTCAGAGGGACTCTGCTCCCCTGACCCCTGCCTAGATGGTCGGGGACTTGAGAGACATGGGAAGCCTGTCTGCCAGTGAAGACTGAGGCAAAGAAGTTGTTGAGTACCTCAGCTTTCTCCAGCTCTGTTGAAGCCAGTTCTCCCTTTTCATTTATCACAGGGGGTACATTCCCCTTGGCCTGTCTCTTCTGGCCAATAGACCTAAAGGACTCCTTCTTGTTATTTTTCAAAGCCCTCAGCAACTTCAGTTCCATCTGTGCCTTGGCTCTCCTAATCCCATCTCCACCTGTCCAGACAGCATCTCTATATTCTTCCCAGGCTACACATTCCTGCTTCCACTGCCTGTACATTCCCTTCTTTTCTCTCAGATTGCCCAGCAGGCCCCTGCTGAGCCATACCAGTTTCCTGCCTCCTCTGCTTGATTTCTTATGCTGGGGGATGTAGAGCTCTTGTTCTCTCAGGAGCACTGTGTTCTTAGAGAGCTGCCAGCTCTGTTCTGTACCTATGTTCCTAAGGACAGTTTCCCAGGGGATCTCATCCAATAATTTCTTAAAGAGTTGGAATTTCACCCTCCTGAATTTCAGGGTCCTGACTCCGCTCTTTGCCAGGCCCATATTCCTCAAGATCACAAACTCAACCAGGGCGTGGTTGCTACAGCCCAGACTCCTTCCGATCTTAACCTACTTAATGACCTCTTCCACAGTGGTGAGCACCACGTCCAGTAATGCTTCACCTCTGGTGAGCCTGTCTAATACCTGGACCAGGAATTTATCCTCAACGGGCTCCAGGAGTCTCCTGGATTGTTTGCAGCCTGCCATGCTGCTTTCACAGCAGACAGAATCACAGAATCACCGAATGCCAGGGATTGGAAGGGACCTCGAAAGATCATCCAGTCCAATCCCCCTGCAGGAGCAGGAACACCTGGATGAGATCACACAGGAAGGCGTCCAGGCGGTTTTGAATGTCTCCAGAGAAGAAGACTCCACAATCTCCCTGAGCAGTGGTCTCCCACAGCATCCTTGCTGCCAAATTGAGGAACTGTGGACTGGATGATCAGGTAGTGAGATGGACTGCTAGCTGGCTGGTGGGAAGAAGCCAGAGAGTGGTGGTCAGTGGGGCAGAGTCTAGTTGGAGGCTGGTATCTAGTGGAATCCTTTAAGGGTCGGTACTGGGACCAGACATCTGGGTGGATGAGAGCTTACAAGCACAACACTTCCTGCAGCTGAAGCAAGAAGGCCTCGTCAAGAGGTTCTCCTTGATCAGTCAGCCTATAGTAGACTCCCAACCAACAGATGTCCTTTATTGGTCTGGTCTCTAATTTTAAGCCACAAGGACTCATCCTTGTCATGGTTGTTTCTGAGAGCCAACTCTTCACAGTCCATCCACTTCTTAACATAGAGGGTAGCTCCCTCTCCCCTCCTGCCCTGCCTATCCCTTCTGAAAAGCCTGTAGCCCACAATTGTATTATTCCAGTCATGTGATTTGTCCCACCACCTTTCCATGACAGCAATTAGGTCGTAGTTTTCTAATTGCACCATATTTTCCAACTCCTCCTGCTTATTTCCCATGCTGCATGCATTGGCTTAGAGGCACTTCAGGGGGCTATTGGCCCCCTGCTCCCGAGGACACTTCTCCAGTTTCTCCCATCTTGGCCACAACCAGGACTCCTCTCCAGAGCATAGTCACATCAGGAGCACGAACTCAGAAAGCACTGCCATCACCAGGCAGCGGCATAAATCACTCCCTATTTCCAGGCTGCAGGGTGTCAGGGATCCCATGCTCTTAATTCCTCCTCAAGATACCTCTAGCTCACAGTGGGTGCCTTTGCCAAACCATCACTGCCTCAGATGCTATCAGCTGCATGGTGGAAAAAAAATAAATAACTGGAACCACTTATTTCTCTGATTTCCCAGGTAAACATCAAAGCTTACTGGAAAAAATGGTGAGCAAGGACTTTTCCAGGACAAAATGCAAAATACACATTTCATAAGTGTTGCACTTTGAGTAAGAGAACAGTGTGAGAAGCAGAAAAATTCTGGCAACAGCAAACTATTCAAAAAAATACTGAGCTATGAATGCTATTTAATCGTTGAAAGGGGTTTTTTGTTTGGTTGGGTTTTTTTGTTTTGTTTTGGTTTTGTTCTTGTTTGTTTTTCCCCCAGTACTAAATGTCTGCTCCATTTGAAATGAATCTTTTTATAAGATTTGTCTTATACACAGTGTGGATGCTAGCTAGGGTGGTGCACTCCAGGTAGGCCCACAGTAACATTTCAGAATATCAGGATCTCAGGAAATGTTTTCTGCATGTGCATGCTTTTCTCTGGATTGCACAGCAGAGGGAAGCACAAGACCCATGATGTGATGAACATGTCCTTCCCACATCCTTGAGAAATCACTGCAAAAACAGAAAAGAGACCAGTTTGTTAAGCATAGAGAATTCTTCCACCATACCACATGGAAACCCTGAACATGGGTGGCAAAATCAAATGTGTCATAAATGTACAGCAAACTTAAATCATGGCCAGTTTGTAAGGTATTGAGTTTTGGTCTGGAGGTTTCTTTGTCCCTGTAGTGCTGCATCTTAGGTGATTTAATTGCATTTAATTTAATTGCATGCCACATGACTGATCTGGCGTGGACAGAGCCTACCTGGTAAAGGAGTTTCAGTCTGCAATAATTTCTTCCTGTACTCCAGTGCTGTTAGGATTTCTTCACATCTCACTGCTGAGGAAACTGGTAGTTACCTGTTTGTCTAAATTAATCTGTACAAAGGCGCTGAACACATTCTTCTGTACAGAGGAACCTGGTAGAAAACTCAGCTGTTGGCACATGTCGTGACATGACACAAGAGGAGTAATGCTTGGGCAGTTTTCCATTCCTCATACTGCAGGAAAAGTTTATGCTTGGACTGTGGTCAAAGTGCAAAAATGGTAGAAAAGCTCAGGAGAATATTTTTTTTGTATGAAAATGGAAGCTCCATCTTTGTGTGATATAGGAGTCGTGACATCAGTTGTGACATGTACAGTGAGGTAATGTGTATTTCAAAGAAGAAGACTGAAACGAGTAAGACTAGTTAGGAGAAAGAGAATGAACATGACAGAAGGAGAAAAAGGAACTTAGTTCTGACTAGAAAGATTTTTTTCATGTCCAAAAGTATTCCCAGCCAAAATCACCATTAGAAGTTAAAACATGAAGAAGTATTTGTAAGCTGAAAATATGGTGAATTCAACTTACCCCAATGTAAACAAGGAAACTAATTCTGAACATCTCATTTGACTGTTAGCTTTTATATGGTTTTGGTTTAGATCCATTTCATGGCACCTACAGCAACATTTTTAAAGGTAGAAAGTATTCCATTCAAAAATGTCTGAGCAAGATACTTCAACAATTTCAAATTCTGATTACTATTTGTCAATAGGAAGTGTGTTAAAGTCCTTTTACTTGTGAATATTTTTAGTTTCAATGAATCAAGTATGACCATTGAATGACAAAAAACAACAACCAGAACCCACACCCAAATTCCTGATTTTTTGCATGAAATAACCCCTCATTAATCTGCAATGATAAAAACCTTAACAACGCAATCCCTTGCTATCTGCACTGATAATAGTGTATTAGAATGAGTCTTTATGGTTCTACTGCAGGCTCCACCAGCAGACCAGCCCATTGGACTGAGACTTGAGTGGGTCTGAGATCATGAAGACAAGAGAAACTCAACCCAAAGACTTTTAGCTCTGGCTGCAGCTAGAATAAATGATTTAGGAGCAGGTGTGAGCCCAGGGTTCCCGGGGCCATGGGGCTCCTCGACCTGCAAGGTCTGCAGGGATGGTCAGTCCAACAGAGCACATGAAAGCTGCCTAGCCTGGCAGCTCAGTGCTGGCAGGTGACCAGCATCACTCCTTGGGATGTTCAAGGGCTGGACATCAGCAGCACGAGGGACAAGGACAGCTCCTGCAAAGGGGATATTCTTCTCCACACCCACAGAAGTGAAAACTGATGGCAGGGAGTGTCCCTGGGGTCACTGAATAACCTCCATGAAGAAAAACGTGTTTCTCATGATAAATGATGATTTCTCTTGTCCCATGCACACTGTCGTAACTATAACCCTTGGTAAACCAGAGCAACTGGTAGAGAGACACTGAGCAGGGCGCACAGGGCTCACTAGGGTGTTGGCAATGTCAGCTACTGCACAGGAAACAGCACTGGGAGCCCCAACCCTGCTATGCTGGATGCTGCATCAGGAGCTTAAAGCAGTGGTGTTCCTTTTTATGAATTTATCATGTTTCCAGTTGCTCAGCTGAGCAGGATCTCTCCATGTCCCAGGGTCTTCAGTCTGGGCAAACACACCACAGAAGTTGTGATAGGACCCTCTCCATGTTATCTGGGATGGTTGGAGAGGATCATCCCCCCACATGCACTTGCTTTTGAGATTGCCTGTGTGAAATTCCCCGAATGATAATCTGAGGGTCTAGTGGTGTAATTTAAACACAGCGCTTCTTATGAATGGAAAATAAAAGGAGGAGGTAGGACCAAACAGTTTGCACTTCATATCTGTTCATACATCTGGCTGGAGTTAAGCTAGGAAGGTGTGCTGGGTTTCATTCTAGTCTATAAAAATACCTTGCATTTTAATATATTTTTTTCCTTTGGCATCTCTTTGGTATTTTTCCAACCCTACAAAGTGCTGCCCAAGCCAGACAGCAGGTCACAGTAAATAGAAAGAAATGTCTGTGCATTTTTTCTTACCTCTTGTCATTTTTATACCTGGACACTGATAAATAGGCATATTCACAGGTGTACACGCACACATCTGTTCAGAAGGACACATGCTTCTGCAGAAACTTTTCTTTCTTTTTTTACCCTTCCTTCACAGAAAAACAAGAATTAGAAAGTCCAGATCCCAGGCTGGAAGTTAAAACCAGGCAGATGTGCTTTTTTCTTCTGCGTTTTCCCAGATGACTCCTTGAGGAGTTTTTGTTTTCATACAACTACCAACACTGACTTGAAAAGTTAAGTGCTTTGAATGAACCATGTAATGGGAAACATTTAGCGTTTAGAAGCATTTGTAAAACCGTGTTTTTAACTGTTATACATGTCAAGGTTACTTTCACTGACTTAAGCAAATGTTTCAGACTGTGTCACTCTGAGCACCCCACAGAGAATCAACTCCTGTTTTATAGTTGCAGTACGATTGGTTATACATGCTCTTGTAGCTCCTGCCTCATGTACCGAAATTTTAGGGTGAGATTCTGATTGAATATTATTCTGAGTGGTATCCTAACAAAACAGCATCTCTCCAATAACAGATAAACTTTGTGAGTGAATTTTTGTCATTGCTGACTGAAAACCAGCATCCCTCTTTAGCACTGCAGAGCCAGCGCTGTTTTGGCAGGGTGCACAGGAGGCATCTGCTTCTCGTGCCTCTTCAGAAAGGGCATGACTAAGTCCAGTGCCAGGGACCACAGCTTGGGAGATCCTGGCTGAACAGAGCACTGTTGTTACCTGTTGCAGGATACAGTGATGGAAAACCCATTCTTGAGATCCTAGAAGCAATCTTTGAGATCCTGGGATTTAGCTGGTGGGACTAATGTTTGTGAAAAAGGAAAAAAAAAACCCAACACGCTTATTTGCAAACATCAAGTAGATGGAGGGAAACCTGAGTTATTCCACGGTGTGATCCTGGTCAAACCTGGGGTGTCAAGTTCAGCCAAGGAGCGGTGGTATAGGGTACTTGTAAGGAAAACAGTAAAGGCTTTTGTGATTAATTTAGCTATTTTTAAAACAGAAGACATCTCTTTGATCTTCTGTCAAAAGACTGTTGATCATATCTCTTGCTACATGGGATACCCCCTTCTTTTCCATCACAGTGAACTTCTTTAAGTGGTCTATATGAAGCCCTTTTACTTTGTATTGCCCTTCTTTGACATCCTGTTCCAAAACTTTCCTAGCCCTGAAGTAGTAGTAGTAATAATAGTAATAATAGTAATAATAGTAATAATAGTAATAATAGTAATAATAGTAATAATAGTAATAATAGTAATAATAATAATAATAATAATAATAATAATAATAATAATAATAATAATAATAATAATAATAATAATAATAATAATAATAATAATAAAAAACCCAGCCAACCATGTTTCCTGAGATGTGCTGCAGAGAAAATCAGCTGTTTAATTACACATGTGAAGAGAAGGAAAAAAAGAAAGAAGGAGGGTAATACATAGTGAGGATAAAAACACAGAGGACACATTCTCTATCAGGGTGGGGCTCATAGTATTTGGTGAGTGATTTATCTGGCTTAGCAAAATCAGAAAGGTACTGTGGTTCAAAGGCTGACATACTTTCAAGGAAAAAAACTGCCAAAATGCCATGCAGCACTGAAACACAACTTCCAAAGCAGATAGACAAGCAAAATCTTGTGTTTCCATTGTTCAGGGCCAATATGTGCCTTCAGATGTATCCCTCAGCATCTGCCAGTGGTTCTACTCCCACAGCAGGCATGTGCCTGCAGAGACAGCTGATCCTAACTTACACCACTGAGCTGAACAGCACTCAGAGCATGGTATGCACAGTGGCAAGGCTAGAGCTACCCTCACTTCTGTGGTTTGCCTTGTCCTAGCAGTTTTCGTAGAATCACAGAATAGTTTGGTTGGAAAAGATAATTTCGATCACCTAGTCCAACCATAAACCTGGCATTGCCAACTTCACCACTAAAGCATGTCCCCAAGTACCACATCTCCATGTCCCTTAAATACCTCTACATCCATACCAAACCTCTCTTCTTCTTCACCTTGGCAGCTCCTTGACTTTCTGCAGATTTCCAAGAAGTGCCATTAAGTCCATTAAGTAAATGCTCAGGTGGGTAATCTTTGGGATGCTGTGCTACCCTCAGAGAGGCTGCACATGTGCTGCCACTGCTAGGCTGCACGTCTGCCATTCATAACAGATGACATAACGGGACCATTTGTGATCTCTTTGGCAGTGTGGGTGCAAATCTAGGCAAGATCTATTGAAGCCAGGGATGCCCCAGTGGCATGACAGAGGATACAAAAGTTGTTATGTTTCTGGCAGATCTTCACCAAGCACAAAGAAGGGGGTGATTTCCTTTTTTTCCATTTCTCATTTCACTGGGGAATGGTCTAAAGATGTTCTTTCAATATGAAGTCTAAAAGCGCTTCCAGATGCAACTCTGAGTGTTCTCTCTCTCTCTTCCTTCTTTCTCTTTCTTCCTTACTTCTGGTTTTGTGCCATTTTTTGCTGTGTTTTCTGAGCACTTTCCAGAAAAAAACAACCCAGAAGAGTAAAGTTCCTGATGGATATAATAATCTCTGTCCTTTCTAATTTATCTGTTTTAAAAACAATTCTTCCTTGGAAAAAGGTTCTTCTCTTTATAAGGGCTGTGGCTGATATATATGAAAATGATAATAAATTTTATGAATGTTAAACCAGTGATGAAGAAGAAACTAGATCAAATTTCAAGTCAATATGACTTGAGGCACATCACCAGCATTTACTGTTGTGATCTGAACTAGGACCAAAGATCCTTTCACCACCAAGCAAAGCAAAAGTACTTCTCTGTTACCAAAGACACCTTTGATAGCCTTTAGCTACAGGGTTTCTACATGCCACCCATGCTGATGACAACTGGGCAATGCATGTGCTGCCTGGATTTTCTCCAGTGTCTCCTAATACAGTTTAATCAGGTATTCAAGCTTTAGGACCTTGATTTAACATACATATAGCCTGTGGTTTTATAGAAAGCCTTTTTGTAGAAATGTTTAAGAGCTGATGGGAAAATCGCAGGAAGCCACAGATAAAAAGCAATGTCTCCTAGATCTCTATAGCTGCAACAACAAATGATAGGTATACTCCATAAGTCATTTTCCATTTCTTTCTTTCAGTTTTCTTATAATGAGCCTTCTACATTCTTGCAATTAATAGGCAGAAAATAACTTTCTCTTCAGATGACATATTTTGTAAATTACTTCAGTCCCCTGTGTCGGGTCGGACATGGGGGAAGCTTCTGGCAGCTTCTCTCACAGAAGCCACCCCATGTCCCCTCCCCCTCTGCTACCAAAAACCTTGCCACGCAAACCCAATATATTCCACCTCTCGCCTCTGTGAATCACATATTTAAGAATCATCACTAAAATCCACATTCATCACACAATCTTCACAAACTTCTACCCACATCAACAGAAAATAATTCCCCACACCAAAATCAAAATAACTTCATCACAACACCAGACAAAGTGGACAATTTACAAACACAATCCACCCCTTGTCTCTTCACCACAATTAAATCGATAAAATCCCCCATAATCATCCTACTCGTCACTCACCACTCCTTAACCATGTTCAGTCCATGTTTTGCCCGTTACCTCTCCTCTCTCCGTTAATAACCTTATCTCCAATCTCTCATGCCCCACGTTGGGCGCCAAAAAAGACTGTGGTGGGTTGACCCTGGCTAGAGGCCGGATGCCCACCAAAGCCCACTCTATCACTCCCCCTCCTCAAATGGGCAGGGGGAGAAAATTATAACAAAAAGCTCGTGGGTGGAGATAAGGACGGAGAGAGATCACTCACCAATTACTGGCACGGGCAAAACAGACTCGACTTGGGGAAAAAAAAAAAAAAAACAAATTTACTTTATTACAAATCAAAATCAGAGGAGAATGAGAAGTAAAACCAAATCTTAAAACACCTCCCCCATCCCTCCCTGCTTCCCGGGCTTAATCTCTTTCCCGATTTTCCACCTCCTCCCCCCAGCAGCACAGGGGGACAGGGAATGGGGTTGGGGTCAGTTCATCACACGGTGTTTCTGCCGCTGCTTCCTCCTCAGGGGGAGGTCTCCTTCCCCCGCACCAGCGTGGGGTCCCTATCACGGGAGACAGTCCTCCACCAACTTCTCCAACGTGAGTCCTTCCCATGACTGACAGTTCTTCACAAACTGCTCCAGCCTGGGTCCATTCCATGGGGTGCAGTCCTTCAGGAAGGGACTGCTCCAGCGCGGGTCCCCCACGGGGTCACAAGTCCTGCCAGCAAACCTGCTCCAGCCTGGGCTCCTCTCTCCACGGGCTACAGGTCCTGACAGGAACCTGCTCCAGCGCGGGCTTCCCGCGGGGTCACAGCCTCCTTCGGCATCCACCTGCTCCGGCGTGGGGTCCTCCACGGGCTACAGGTGGTCACTGCTCCACCATGGACCTCCATGGGCTGCAGGGGGACAGCCTGCTTCACCATGGTCTTCACCACATGTTGGGGGGGGAATCTCTGCTCCGGCGCCAGAGCCCATCCTCCCCCTCCTTCTTCACTGACCTTGGTGTCTGCGGAGTTGTTTCTCTTACATCTTCTCACTCCTCTCTCTAGCTGCAAAGTGTGCAGCTTTTTTTTTTCTCCCTTCCTTTTTTTTTTTCTTAATTATGTTATCACAGAGGCGTTACTGATTGGCTCGGCCTTGGCCAGCGGCGGGTCCGTTCCTGTAGCCGCTGGCATTGGCTGTGTCGGGTCAGACATGGGGGAAGCTTCTGGCAGCTTCTCTCACAGAAGCCACCCCATGTCCCCTCCCCCACTGCTACCAAAAACCTTGCCACGCAAACCCAATACATCCCCTTTTATAGTTTTATCACTGCCACCCTTAAAACAACTATCCTTTACAGTACGTATTTGCATCCTTTATTTTGTATAAGTTGTGAGGCATCCCTTAGCATAAACAGGAATGGATCATTTTGCCTGTGTTCATGCAAGTGTGTATAACACATATAAGGGATATCTACCTCCTCTGTGTCAGAAGACAGCATCTGCAGTCTGCAAAATACTGGGTGTGTCAAAATGGAGGGAGGTGTGAGCATTCCAGTGCCAGGAGGCAGGAAATTCAGCTGGAGTGGGTATCTGCAATGGATCTGTTTGGTTCAGAGATGAGATTCCCATAAAAACCCACAGCTGGCCACTGAAATCAGAGATAGTCCCAGCCTTGAGCAGAGATCTACATCAAAACTTTATCTCTAATTCCACTATGGCAGATTTTATGTTATTTTATCAGCTTTTGACAGAGAAAGACTTCATGATGATCTTCCCCTCAGACGTGGATTTTTCTTTCTCTTCTTTGTCCAGAGGGTAACTATGGCAACTTTATTATTTCATTTATGTTGGGCTTCATCCCATAAAAAGGAGAAAGTTATGCTGTTTCTGTTACATCACTTTACAGCATGGGATTTTTTTAACAGGTCTTTCACACTTATGGTGTACCTTGGCTCTGGCTGCCTCTGAGTTTCCATTACACAAGCACTGTGCTGTAGGGCTCCAGTGTAGGCTTGAAATTCTCACATGGTGGAACTGAATAGCAGGGCAGCAGATACATGGGAAGAGGCATTGAGCTGTTTTTTATAATCTTAAGAGAAATGGAAATTGAGGACTTCAGTACACCTTGCTATCTGTCCTTGTAATTTCAAGAGAATGAATTATTGTATTATATACTTGGATAAATGCATCTTCCTCTTGAACACCTAGAGATGGCCTGAAACCAGGGATCAGTTACCTCCTCAGTAAAAGCTCCTTGGCTTTAATTTGCAGGTTGAGTTTTACCTACAACTGAACTATATGTTGAAAATAGTGGTTGGCTTGGACAAGTTCTATCATGGTAGTCTTCTGGGGAGCAAGACAAAATGCTTGTCACTGGAGTTGCCTGTGCCTGGCTTACTGCACAGAGGAAGAAGACGACATCTTGGACCTACAAGGGTGAAGATACAAACCTAAAAGGACAGCAGTGGGACAAGAGCAAAGAAGAGCAAGCAAGTGCACATAACTATTAAGCACAAAGAAAACAAGCAGGCTACATGTCGTCTCCGTTCCTTGGCAAACAGCATGGGACTGCAGTAATGAGTATTTCTCAGCATAACAAAGGCTGAATTTCATGTAGCATGTGTTGAGTGTTAGTGCACTGAACTGAGCTCACTAGCACTTGGGAGGGATGAGACTGGAACTGAACTTTTCAGCTGTGTATAAGCTTCTCAAACAATAGTTCCTCCTGGAGAAAGACAATTGAACTGTGCTGCCAGTGAGAGAGGGGTTTTCTATGAACCAAGGCAACTCACCTGCAATGGAAGCTGTTACTGCTGCAAGGCAAAACTGATTGGATTTGAAAAGGGAAAAGAAAGTTTGCAGGTTTTAGGCAACCATTGCAAAGCCAGACTCTTCTTGAATTTTGTCCCAATTTTGTCCCAAAGTGTTTGCTTTCCTTACTGAGACACAAAGGGTAATGCAAGTCCTCCAGCTTACTAAAGCTGTACACAGATCACTTTGCTAAAATGCAGTCAAACCATCACTCATCCCAGATCATCACTCATGATGCTCTGGTGATTTAAAAATCAGCTCTTCAAATCATAAAATAACAGAAGCAGCAGAATATGGAAATTTTGGAGTCAAGAGATCCCCAAACCAGTGACTAATTTATTGGTGAGATACCTGGCTGATGATTCTTACCTGTGGAAATGAGGAGTCTTAAGGCAAGTTGTTCTAGTGCTTTCCACAGCAAGACATCCCTGCAAAAGAGGGTAGTGCAGTCTTTCACAGGTTAAACAAAGCTGTCTGACTTCAAAGAGTTTTTGACCTGCAGGCTACCATCAGAGAAAACCCAAGAGGAGGAAAACACTCCCATTCATCATCAGCATCCCACAGGAGTCTTGCTGCCATTTTCTGCAGCATTGTCTGGACCCTGGACACTCAACATCTTTCAAAGCAGGGTGCTGAAATGAATTACAGTCCTTTCATATTGTTCCTCAGTATGCAGTATGCATACAGACTGTGCTAATTACTTGTCTTTTCTCAAGTCCTGAGTAGTGGCCTGCTCTTGAATCTAGTTAACAAGTCAGAAAAGACATGACTTCCACTGAACTTTGCACATGGTAGAACTGCCAGCGTGCAGGAGCAAAAGTGCCATATCACTGTTCTCCAGAGATCTTGCCAAAGAAAGATACAATGGAAGAAATCTAGGACACACTAGAAAGATAACACAGTTCTTGTCCTGGGAAAAAGAAAATGCCTAGGCTAATTCTGGCATTTCAGTTAACAGCATATCTTGCAATCTCACCAGTGAACAGGTCTTGTGTATCAGGCTAGGAAGCAGATTGCTGTGATTTTCTAATCTTCTAAGTCATAATTCTTAAGGAGGAATTCTAGAAATAATTTTCTCTTGTGTGTATTGTACTGTGGAGTGTATGTCCATCCCAAAATAATGTAGCTGGAAACAGAAGGTTATACGTACAGATATTTCCAAATTGACAGATGTTTAGGGCTCTCTCATATTTTATAGTGACAGATGGCAAATCAAGTTAATGACAATAGTAGATCTTTCGTCCCTTTTCTACATCACTTAACAAAAGAAATGCTAGGTCAAAAGTTCCTGTGCTTTTTGTTCATTCTGCTGGGGAAAAATAATAATAATACAAAAAAAAAGTTTAGTAACTCTGAATCTTTTTGCATGAAGATACAGTTGAATTCCACTGCTGGTAGGAGTCTCTTCCTTGACTGAAGACTACTTTTGCAGGAGCTTCACCTTTCAAGGTGGAAGCTCACTGATGTCCCTCTCCAGGCTGTAACATCCCCTGCATACCAACAGCAATGCTACTCTTCTCTTTTCTGCTGTTTGAGCACTTGGATTTTCCACAGGGATTGATGGGTCAACAATGCAAAACACAGCACTAACAACATTATTAAGGATGTTGCTTTCTTAAAATATGGGAAGAGGAGTGATACCATAGCACTGCCCAGGATCCCAAACCCAAAGCAACAGGCAAAGAAACTGCACAGATACCTTGTTTTTCTCTTGGAGGCTGAGCAGAAAAATCTCTGCTTGGAGGTAGTTAACAAATTCAGGGGGTTCAAGCATCACTTTGGCCAAGGGGGCCAAGCTTTCATTCTTAGTATCATCTCCCATGTCTGAAAATAAATAATGGCTTTTAAGACTAATGCAATGAGCATAGAGATTCACATCAGCTTCTGCCTCATGTCAGCAGTGATATGGTTAAACTTGTACAACAGAGTCCTGATTCCAATTTATTCCTCCACAAAAGTGAGCTTTGTTTGGCCCTAGCATGAAGGAAAAAATGGAGTCATCTAGAAGCAATTTTCAAAAGAATATCCTCCTGTGAGGAATGAATCTTTTCAAATGACATTGAACAGGAGTAACAAGGGCAAATGTTTCAGCCAACACTGTGTTTTTCTCAAACGGAATTAGGATAGAGGTGTCTAGGTTTTTGTCTGTCTATTCTCATTAGGCTAACATTTGCTGAGCAGCTATTTGAATATTTGAGTATATAAAAAATATATGTAAACATATATTAAATATATCTATTTTTTATTGAAGAAATAACTCCTATTTTCAACATCTGAATAAATTTCTTCTGCCTGGATGTAAGTGAGATTTGTCAATCAAAATTCAGGCTTTATTGAACTCATACATTCAAAAAAAATAAAACTGCATATATTTCTAATTGAAGTATTTGAAATTCATGGAAGAGTTCAAGTAGGTAGCAGAAGTTTTCTGTTCATTGAAGGAATAATGTTTCCTTTTTTTAAGCTTCTGGAGCCAAAAGTGCTTTCCATTCTTATCCTGAGGTGGCATTACACTGGTAGAGCCACTGCTTCTCACTTCTCCCAAGTAAAATCCAACTCGATACCAAATATTCTCCATGAGAAAGAAAAGGAAAACTCTGATGTGCATTTAGTGATTTAAGTCAGCATGTTTAAATGCAAGAGTTTTCAATGGGAGCTTTCATTTAACAGGTGCCTTGAAGCCTGCCAGACTCAGTGCTTGTCTACGCCAGAAAATGTCTCAATGGTCTTTTTTCCCCAAAATCCTGTTACCTGGTGTTAAATAAAAGCAACCTCCTCTGGACACTGCTGGAGAGAAGTTCCTTTGCACAGTGGGGCTGACGTCAGAGCAACTTTTGCTCACTCCTGTGCTGGTTGTGTGCATGGGGCAGGTTGGATAAGATAGAGTTGGAGGTGACAGATCCCTTTCACAGCAACTCCTGAGCCTTCAAACATTTTTTCTAACTGGAGAGAAGGGAGGCAGATTTTGAATATGTCACCATTCAGTCTAATTCAATAAAAAATTCACTCTTCATTTCAGATCTCTTCAGCTTATGCACTTGCTGAAAAACTTGGTCAAAGTTGATAAATTTCCATAAAATATTTCTCCTTTGAGAAAAGATGCTAGACTGATGCATACGCCTTTCACATTAGACCCAGCTGCCTCAGAGCTGGCAGCATTTAATGCCAGCAGCTGGAATGAGCAGTCCCTAGATTGCAGCTGCCCTAGAAGGCTGAAGATAAAAGATTGCTCAGACAACAGAGCTCTTAGCCAGGAGCAATTAACACCTTGACCTGCTGCCAGAAATGGGCAGTGTAGGGAGTGAATACACTGTTAAAACAATAATCTGCAGAAAGGATGCTCAGGGCTTTTTTTGCTGCAAGCTCCAGGTAGAACAAGTCTCAGTAGTTCAGGCTAGATTTGGACAAGGACATGGACTATCATGGTGACTCCTCAGAGCCAAGGCAGGCAGACATCAGAGAAGGTGCTGCAGTGAGCCACTACCTGGCAGCTGTGCAGCTCCCCTGATGCTGGCCATTGGTCAGCAGTTTCCTAATGGAAGGTCCAGAAAGGGCTTCAGACTCTGTTTCTGGATGCATTTTCTTCCCACCCAGAATTATTTGAAAGGAACTTGCTTTTGCTTCATAGCAAGATGTCTCAGACTCAGGACCTTGCTAAGGAAAGAGTGAAATGCCATCCTCTGGGCTTGTTTTCCTTATAAAACAGAAAATGCATGTGCACTGATGGGCTCCAAGGTAAAATTGATGTTTTCAGGCAAATCAGGTATAGGAGGCCTATTTTACTTGAAAACTGATTCTATATCCCAGACACCAAATGATTTTGCTGATCTGTCTTTGTACTTCTTAGATCCCTTGAAGTCAATGACATATTTATAGCTGCAAGGTGTGACTTGTTAGCAGTATTAATTAAATTGAAAGGAAGTATTTTTTCATTCCTTCTAGGAAGAGTGATTTGGTATTCCTGGTGTACCTAAAGCTTGGCCCGAAATGTGGTCAGTCCTGAGCACGTCTTTTCCCTTCACTTGTACAGACAGCATCACTCTTTCAAGGTCTGGGTCAGTGTGATATCAGCAGTGGTATCTTAGCCATCACCATGACACACACTCAGAAGCAGCAGAAATAGGAGCCAAAAAGAAGTATCAGGACTGAGCTACTCCTTTCTATTTGTCTTGCTCTCTCTTCCTCGTGCTTAAAATCAAAATGGAAGGACTTATGTCATGCTGGGTTGCATCTGGGACTCTGTCAAAAGCAAGGCTTTGAGGCTCTTGAAGTGACCCTCCCCAACCCAACATTATCTTTAGTTCCTTTATCAGCTGCAAGGTTGGGGAGGGTCACTTCAAGAGCCTCAAGTAACATTGCAGTGAGAAGTAATATTTTTCACAGCTTATGCTGAAACAGAGGGATTCTGGAAAAGAAGTGTATTTTTTTGTTGTTGTTTCATTTCCCATCCATATAGTTGTGCATAAAAAGGAAACCAGAGAAATGGTTTACTGTTTTGAGAAGTTTTAAGTGTAGGTATAAAATTCAAACCAAGTTTTTGCAGCCACCCACAAGCATGCATGACACACTCCACCATACAGAACCCACTACATCCCTTTGGGGTTTTGCCCTATTGTTAGAAGGCTTCAGGTAGGTTATAGCTGAAGACAGGTATACTCCTCTTACTTCCTATGCTAATTACAGCTGCTTCAAAGTAATCAGCAAGTGTCTCTGAATTTCCTAGTCCTTCTGCCATGTTCATTGCTGTTGCTGTTGGTCTTGGGTACACAGTGATAATGATGGAAGTTAGAGAGGAGATTTTCAAGTGTGTTCAGTAAAGACCTAGATGTGTGTCCCCGGAAGCCAATGGTAAAATGTGAACTTTACCATTTGCTGTAATGTCAGTGCTGAATGCTTCCAAAAAACATCACTTGAAAACCCTTATGTCAAATTCTGTCCTCACTTATCTCCGGTGGCTGCAGTCAGAGTAAGTGCTGGGCACTAGAGCGGGATAAGAGCTTGAAAATCTGCTCTCTGTGTTGCTGCCTTAGCCCTCCAGTACCCTACATGTTTACCATCCTGTTACAACACTGCTTCCAGCACGGCACAGAGCATTTAGTCAGGGAACCAAAATAGCCATGAAATTGAGCCAATGAAAATACAGGAGGCATACCCAAAGAGCTGCTGTAGCTCAGGAAGTGTGTGGGACATTAAGCTCTAGACACTTGGTGCATGTGCTTAAATGGCTCTTATTCCCACATGGAAACTACCTGCATGTAATTTCTATAGCTCCATCTCACCAAGGAAAACAGCTATACATTAAGCTGGAGCGTTAGGCAGTGGCCCCACAAGGTTCAGGCGCAGCGAGATGGTGCAGAGGGAACAAAAGTTCTCAAACGTAACTTACAAGTTACAGGGTTGTGTGATGTTTACATTTCCACCTTAATTTTGGAAGAGTGTATTTCTGTGTGGCTCTGGAGCAGCTCTTGCTGCAGGGATAGTCAGGGAGTGTTTTGCAGAAGGCTCTTCTGCACCCGTACAACCATGCATGACTTGTGTTTTTTTCCCTTAGATCCTTGGTCATTGGTTTGAATGGGTTTATGTTTACATTAATGACTCAGAATGACTTTTCTTGCAGACAACAGTCTTTATTTGCACATAAATAAGGGCATTCATGTACAAACAAGAGTATTCTACAGTCTCTTTTTCACATTCATTTTTTGAATGTTTCACTGAGCAGAAGCAATGACATCCTCTCACCAAGAGGACAATTACACACCACACATGGCAAACAGTGAATGGAAACATCTCATTGATTTCAATGGGAACTGCACCCAGTCAGAACCATCAAAGGGCACAAACCAACAGAGGCTTCAGTTGGTTCACAAGCTGCACATCGTGCTGTGCTTAATGAATAAATTAATACAAATCGGAGCTGTTCACAAGATAATTCAGGAACAGAAAAACTTGGATTAATGTAGCTCTCAGGATTGCAAAATTTTACATGGTCTTCCTATGCTAGTTTCTATGCAGCAAGTCTGAAATTCAGACCATATGTTAAAATGTTGTCAGAATACTGCAGGCCTACATTATATCTAGATCCAGAAACAGGTAGGAAAGTGATACGCATTAGCACAAATTGGTCTTGAATTTAATGCAACTCTATGGGAAAACCAAATGTGCTCTTTTCCCTGGTTGAGCTATTTTTCAGTAAACCTTTAATCATTTCTAATGCACACAGTGCACTGAGTAGCTGCACTAAAATGAACTCTGCAGTTCCACTTCATTGCATTTCCTGAGAGTTACATAGCAGTCCAATTCAAATAATGATTTTCTAGCCTTAACCTACTTGGATCGTAATGTACTCATGTAAATTCTAATTCTGAAGTGGTGGTGTGTCTCAGAATATTATTTCAGATCACTGAAAACATGGCCATGCCATGTGATCAACACTGCAAACACTAAATCTTCAGGGTTTTAAGCCTTTATGAGCAACCCTGTTTGTACATCCATCAGTCTCCTCATGACCATCTTGGGCTAGGTATCTGTTTTTCCCAAAGGAAGACTAAAGTTCTCATCCATTTGGCTCATCTCTATGATATATGCTGAGCTGAACTGAGCTCAGTGGATGGAAACAACACACAGCACAAGGCCAAGGTGGTTTGGAATCATGGTATAGGAAAATGGACAGTAATGGTAGAAAGGCCGGGACTGGATGCCTCCATCTCTGTGCCAAAAGGACATTATTGTGTTTCTGCTGCGTTGTAGGGAAGCAGTCTCTCCTGTTGCCTTCTCTCTCCTGTTGCCTTCTCCCTCCTCCAAGCTTTGTGGGGGTCCTTCAGCAAAACTTTGGATGTTTGCCTTGCATCAGGAGAGGCAAACCAGATATAGCAGTTAGTGTCCAATAGCCTAAGAAGTCTCACCAAATGGTATCCTCTTCACAAAAAATAAATAACTGGGAATGGGTAGAAAGTTTGATACATACAGTAAAGAACTGAACACCTGTACTAGTTCTCAACTGACATTGTAAGTTCTTTACAGCACCCTGTGGTAGCATGAACGTGTAGGGCAAGCCTTGCCACCTTTCACACTACAGCAGGCTGGTGAAAACACATGCTACGTTGTCAAAAGCTAATAAGAAGCAAGTGACTCTTGTGCTGTTCTCATGCTTTCTCCTCTTGAAGAAAAGTTTCTCCCACTCATCAAATGTCCTGTATTTAATCTGCATTCCTGTCACCTCAAAAAATTTTCCTCTTTTTACTCCCTAATGACTTATATAATGACGTATAACTTCTTTACACGTACTGCTATAAACCACTTCTATCCTTAATGAGGGGAGAGTCTCCAGTGACACTCCTGAATACATGCACTTGTGCATATTTAACTTGGTGCACAGGGGTTTTTTTGCCATGCAATAGCTAACAAACCTGAAGGATAAAAAAGGCAGTCCTGAGAGCTGATACAAGAAAAGCCTGTCTTGAAACAAGCATACAACAGTCCATCGGGAATTGTTCACCCATATGCATAGACTACAGAAGCGTCCCCACAGAAATTAGATTAAAAACATGTCCCAGAAGCAAGATCCCAAGAAAAATCAGAGCAAGACTTGCATTCACATGTGTATCTTAGGTGCAACAAAAGCAAGAAATTCGCCTTTCTGGAAAAGCAAGTAATTCTCATTGTTTTATCACCTGCATAAGTAGTCTTCATTGAAATCATAGGGAATAAAGAGAGTCTTCTTATCCCAAGAACTGTGTGTTAAACTTACAGCTCTGTTGCAGATTTCTTACATGGGTTGAGATAAATTCCTGTGCCTCAGGGTCCCATGGCCATGCAAGAGGAACAATAGCCCTACATCATAATTATGACAGCACATACATTAAAGATGCAGGTACCTAGATAACTAGGCAGTGTTTGCAATTCTTGAGCTATAAATTGCATACTGTGTTTTCAGGAACTATCATAACACTGTTGTAATAACATAAATGCTACTTTTAACCAACACCCTGTCTACAGGAATGAGGACTGAGTGTTTTACTGATTAACTGTGAACTTACTGAGATTGCACCAGTGGAAAATCTTTCTCTGTGCCTAGAACATGGCATAAAGTACACTGAATGTTGAAGAACAAAGATGCTTTGTCATTCTGTGTTTAGAATAAGATTGTTCTCCCACAAAAGGCCATTTATTAGGCAATCTAATAGCATCCATTATTACACATACATACGTAAAAATCAACTCCTTTACTAAAAGATATTCACTCAAATACTGTTTTCTTGAATGTCATTACTTTAGTGAAGCATACAAAACTGTATTGGTTAAAAGGCCAACCAATAAACAAAACTAATTTGAAGTCATCATACAATTGCTGTTGTACGACGCTGACAGTATTTTTTTTCTCCCATTCTGCTTCTTTTTCTGCTGCTTTTTTAGTACTCTCTGCTCCAGAGTGGGATGCTGACAGCAGCTTCTCAGATCTCTCCACCTAGCATGCCTGGGATGCAGAAGACCTTATGCTTGAACTGCCCAAAATATATGGCCCAACCACCTTTGTGATGGGAGAAAGCAAAAATGGAGTTGAAAGAGTCACAGAAGCTTTTTGATTTTTCTTTCTTTTCTTCCAGTCTCCAGGAAATACCTCTAGGCAAACTTCATTTATTTGAGCTCAGTGACAAATAGAAAAGCTGAAATCTTGGGATCCAGGAATGGCTGAAGAAATCATGTGGCCTTTGGCCTGGGGGAACAACCTCGATGATTGTAAGATTCCCCTGCGGTCTTAAAACTGATGAAGTTGTCCATGTTAGCAATACTTTACAGAATCTTGCTGCAGGGCCAGTAGCAGTGCCTGCACTAGATTTCCTCAAGAAAAAGCCCTGAAAATTAATCTAGTGGCTATCATCTGTTACAGTCACTGGTGAGCTGTGAAAAACCATACTGCATGCATTCGATTAGTGCACGTGCACACTCATTCCTGCATGGGTGAGGAAGCAAGACCATGAAATCCCAGCAATACCTATCAACAAGAAGCTAGAAATATACAAATCTGCAAATAAAGTGTCAGATTTTAATAGTGTATAACTAATCATGAAAGCACAGCTTAGCTAGAGATGAATTCAGGAAGATTAATCTGTTAGGGCATCTGCACAGGGAGAGTTCAAGTGGTGAGGGTGATTAGATTCTTAAATGCAGGCTGTAGCTGAAATAGAAGTGATGGCCTTGATGTAAGAATTGAGATTGTATGGAGTATGCTGTACAGGGTAAATTGAGAGGATAAATACATTTTTTCCAGGCCTAGGAGGATTCTCTCTTGGTTGAAGTGGGTGAGACCTAAATGTCCCCTTGACCAGCCACAGTTACCAAGCCTGATGTAGGTTCTTCTAAATGAAGGTGTGTGACAAAGTCACAGAGGTCCACATATGAAATCAAAGACCTTTCTGGTATAAAAATCTGTTTAATCTCTCTGTCTAACCCGAACTAATGAACAGCTCTGACAACATGCTTTCAAACACTTACGCAGGCCTCTCCAAATGTGGGCTAACTGCTCTAGAAGGTCCACAATTTTCAGACAAAAATATGACAGGGAGCTGTAAGAAGAGTGAATGACAAAAGAATAAAAACCCCCTAGGAATATACAAAAGGATTTTTTTTTTATTTTGTTGCTGAATGGTAAAGTGTTGAAACTAAGATAAATTTTTCCATAGGAAGAGACTGTCCAAAGCAGGTGAGGTAGTCACCCCTGACTAGATATGAGACTTCCTGTGGATAATAGCCTAACAGAAGTGCTCAAACTATACACCTGCATCTAGGGAATATGAACTCCCCATACTGCAGAGACTTTACTAGCAGTGTACTGTGATTTAAGGCGTGGTCAGGAAGGAGAACCAGCTGAACGTGGCAATACTGAGGTCACAGGGCCTCGTGTGATCTTGACAAGTCTGGGCAGTAGGCTCTTGAATGGGAGTGGAGAAATCATGTTTCCTCTGTTGACACACTGGCTTTTCTCTATTGAAATGTCCTGTCCAGTTCTGGCAGACACAGTTCAAGTAGGATGTCAGAAAATAGGCTGCAGATCAGAAAAGGGCTGCAAAAGCAAAGATTTGGCAGACACGTCAGTGAAAGACTTGGGGAGGTAAATCTGCTTTATGTAGAAGAGAAGACAGGTAGACCACTAAGTGTAACAACTTGCAAAGAGAACAGAAATTTCTGTCACTCAAAATTATGACCCAGCAGCTAGGAAATGAAGGCAAGCATTCAGAGCAGAAATAAGGCATACATTTTTGGGTAAGGTTAACAAGTGACTGCAACAACTTACCACCAACTTATCACCAGCTTATCAACAACTCTTAGGAGTCCTGAAAGCTATTAAAAAAATAAGTAAAAATAAGAGAAATTTCATAGAGATTCGATGACAGATGATCTATGGAATTGGCCTGAGAAAGAGAAATTACTGCAAGTTTGTAGTAGAGCTTGGGCACTAATACAGAAAAATCTTACCTAGAAGCAAATGCAGTACACTTTTGGTGTGGACAGATATTCTTGCTGTCAGAAGCTTAAAATGAAGATGTAAGAGGAAGCCAATTTGGCTAGAATGTAAAAGTCTCCCTAGAGCACAGGGAAGTAGGGCATTGCAAGGCAGAGCAGCGGTAGGAGACATTTAGACTTAATGAGCAGCAAAGGCAGTGGCGTTCGAGCTGCAAGGCTGCACTCAGCCAGCCGTTGACCTATGCCTACATCTAAATGTTAATGGCCCAATTCCCTGTAGCACAGCTTGCAGAAAAAGCACTGAAACAGAAGGGAGGCCAAATGTTTTGTCTTTTTCCTGCAGTCTCTTACTAACTCAGTGGATGGATGTAAGCAAATAACAGTCTTGACATTTGTCTTTGCTCAGTTCCTATCACATTGGTTGGCTTTAGCAGAACTTGAAGTCATTCAAGTTTACTTTGATTTTTTGCAGAGGGACTCAAGAAATAGCCTTAGAATGACCAATTACTGCTGTGAGTCACATGGGATTAGCTTGTGAGGTAGCTATGATTCAGTATCCAGCAAAATATTGAATAAAAATGTAGTTCACAATAGTTTAGACCTGTAAGGAAGAGAGCTTCATTCTGGATACAACTGTTCTGCATATCCAATAACGAACATGGGGCACAAGAGCTCAGCGAAAGGTGAAATTAAAGGTATATTGCCTGAATTAGGGAATTGCTTTAGATTATGTGGTGGCTTGAAACCTCGCAGCTGAGCAAGCCTTTCAACAGGGAGGTGGCTTCTGTTGGTAACCAGAGGCATGTTTTTCAGCAGTCCGATGGTTCTTGCATGTCAGTATTGTCTCTTATTGCTCTGTGGGTCACCCCTCTGCCCCCACCAGTGCAAAAAGGTGGTGAGAAGGTTGAGTCTTACCTCCAGAGAAAAGCCAGGCACAGAGCTGCAGGGCCTCAAAAGGTGGTAAAACGTCCCCTTCCTCTCTCTGCAGCCAACTCAGCCAGAGGAGGATAGGTTGGTCCATAGCCCTGCGCAGGATCAGTCCTTTGTGAAGGCCCAGATGTCATGTTCAGGACAAATCCGTGTTGCTGCCAGGGTGGGTTTGTTTTCTCATTGCATCTTCTCTGTTCAGAGCCAGGGTCTGTGAAAAATGAAAATAGAGAAGAAGCCGAAAAATTCACCCCTCCACCAGGTGCTGCTTAAGGGCTCCTCAGAGCTTCACCTGATCCCTGAAGCTCCTCACAGTGCCCAGAGAGCACTGCTGGTGGCCACCTAATGAAGCTGGCAAGACCTTAAAGTTAAAATGCAACTATGGTCAGGTAGCATTTTCATGTTAGGTTAACAAGGCTTCCTTAGCCAACTGAAGGCCAGAGAAGTGTTTGTCTTCTGTGTATATTTCATGCTAAGGGAGATCACATTTTTCATTCACAGGTTTATCAGAGAACAGTTTGATTTCTGACTTATTTTTATAGAGAGTTTCCAGAGTTTAGAATATTTTCCCAATGCTTTCCTTGCTGAAATTTTGTTTTCTTTATCATCTTCTACTTTTAAAGTATGAATTTGCTATTGGGTAAATAAATGATATTGATAACCTTTCAAAACAAAAGAAGACTGTGAGATACCTCAGAACATGCTCTTTTACAAAATTGGAATTGTTTGACATTTATTTTTATTCTCACTATGCAGTGTGTGGCCTGGGGCCTTGCATATCACACTGCATCCATACCCATTGCAGGACAGAGAACAAATTATTTCCACTTTGCTCCGAGGAGATGGGGAATTTTTGAGCTGGGTCCAATTTTGATCTGCCTTCCCCTCTTTTCCTTCCTCAGAGGCACACACGAATACCTAAATAAGCAGCTGGTAATAAGCAATCTGTGTAGATGCAAAGCTGCAGGGCAAAACGGACCCCTCTCACAGCTTCCTGAACACACAGCAAACAAAACCAGTCCCACACGTCCGTCACTGGTATCAAGCTACCCTGTTATTCCCTGGCTCAAGATAAAACTGAAATGGAACAAAACCACCCTGCTTCTCCCGCAGCAAGGTGGCACAGACACCTTCAGACCCCTGTTCAAGGCAGGCGATGCATCCTTCCCATTGCTTGAATAGGTGGCATCTGCCTCTGTCCCTCAGAGCGAGACACAGGTAACTGCACAATTAGTCTTTCCCAGATTGCTTTACTCCACACAGTCCTTTCTCATGAAATGTAAGTAAGATCTGTATTTAGATCTTATGAAGCTGTAGAGTAAGATACAAAATCACTGCTTGAGGTGTGTAGTGTATTGCATTCTTGTACTGAAAGATAATGTGCTGAGATACTACAATACTGGGGACCTTGTAAGAGCCCCAGCTGATGGATGTTTTACTCTAACCAATTTTTTTTTACTCTAAATTTAGGCATAAACCCTTATGTGATACCCACTGCCCTATTTTCGTTGTTCAGGTTCTACCTTCTCTCTAACTCAATATTTAACAGAGTGCTGGCACACTAAATATTTTTTTCATTAATACAATGTTATTGTTGATTTCTTTCCACATTCACAGAATCACAGAATCATAGAATTATGGAATGGTTTGGGTTGGAAGGGACCTTAAAGCTCATCCAGTTCCAACCCCCCTGCCATCAGCAGGGACACCTCCCACTAGACCAGGTTGCTCAAAGCCTCATCCAACCTGGCCCAGAACACTTCCAGGGAGGAGCAGCCACAGCTTCTCTGGGCAACCTGGGCCAGTGTCTCACCACCCTCACAGTGAAGAATTTCTTCCTAATATCTAATCTAAACCTCCCCTCTTTCAGCTTAAAGCCATTTCCCCTTGTTCTGTCATTAACTGCCTTTATGAAAAGTCCCTCCCCAGCCTTCTTGTAGGTTTTGCTTTAGGTTCCTTCCCTTAAAAACTACTTCAGGAGCTCAGTGATTGACTAATTTTACAATCTTCTGGGCATCTGTTTTCACTGTAGGATGGCATCCCAGTGACTTCAGTGAATCTACGGACAGAACAGTGTGCACAGTTGCTTCAGCAGCGCTCCAAAACCCTGCTTGGAGACAGAGTCAGTTGTCAAACATGCACTGTTTTACTGGGAGATATTTTTGAAGATTTTGGATCTAACTTTTTTTTTATTTGTTTAGGAAGCTTTTGCATCATACTTTTAGTTTAAAATAGGGAAAATAAAGCCTGCATTGTTTGTAAGAGTTACTGACAAAATTGCATCTGAATTTAAAGCACTTTTTAAGACTTACCCTCACTGATTCCTGGGGCAGAGACACCAAATTTCAGAAATTACAGAAAATTACACAGCCAAAGTCCACCTTTATTCAACAAAACTCTTAAGTGCATGCTCACTTTTAAAGCCATGCCCGTGCATACATGCTTTTCTGATGACAGTCAGCAATTTTGAATTTCATTTGTTTTTTGAGATGAGACATTATACTCTGATATTGAGCAAAGGGAGAACACTCAGAGCCCAGAAACAGTGGGATCTGAAACAGCTGATGTGCATTTTAACATGGGGATACACAGGTGACATGTATTGCACATGCTATAAGCAATAACATGCTTAATATATGTATTGTCAAGAAAAGTGCCCAGACAATGGCCGTGCCAGATGCACACATACTGCAGATGGAAAAGTGGAAGGGTGCACTGTGCGTCTGTGTGACTTCTGCCGTTGTACAGGACACAGAGGGGAGGCTCCCCTGAGTGGTACCAATGGCAGAGGTAGAGAAGTGTTGGGCAAAATTGCACCTAGGAATTATAATCTGGGATGATAAAGCTGCAACAGAGCCAGAGGAGTCTGGGAAGTCCTGTGGAAAATGGCATAGGACCAGCTTTTGCAATCCCCAACCCATTGCAGGCACATTATTTCTCTCAACTGTATTAAGGTCTGATGTCATTGTCATATTCAGCACTGTGAAAATTAATTTAAATCTAAAATGTTTTGGTTCTATGGTAACTGCTGGAAACTGTTATGAATATATCTTCTTAAAGGCCCAGTAATGTCAGTAGAAAGGCTCACAATGACTTTGGCTTTGCCTGCAAATCTTTGGCTCCGTCTTAGAATGCAGACTTCTAAAATGGATGGAAAAAGCTGTATTTTTCACTCAGAGTGTTTGCCTTTACATTTTTCCTCTGTCCCTGTGCCCATACCTTTTCTGCCATAAGGTGGATGCAGGTTTAGATGCAGGTTTAAATGCAGAATAGGACGGTGCCCACATACTGGAGGCTTTGAAGTGCAGGTTAGACATGAACACTCAAGTCAGGAATGCTTCCAGTTTGTTTAGCTGACTCTGCCTTGCAGCAGTGGAACAGACATGCTAACCTCCAAGGTCCTTTTGTAAGCAACTCAAAGCATAAATGCTGTACTTCTGTGTTGCACTCTCTCCATTTAAATTCCTATTTATTCCTCCTGAGCACAGCAGTGTATGCAATCAGCCACAGCCCTCCTTTGGGATGGGCTGCATATTTAGTCTCTAGACCATTGCCAAAGAAAACAACATTATGTGAAGCAGGCATTTGACACTCTCTTCTGTCTTGCAGAGAGAAAATCATTCCCTTGGCCTCGCTGAATTTGCTGATCTTTGATCTCTGTTGTCATCCACTGCATGCAGCCTTCTGTCTGCTGACAGGTGACTGCAAACTCATGGAGGTTTTAAAGCTCTAAGTCCACAGAAAATGAGGTAGGAAGAGGGATGTGCTTGTGCCTTACAGCCCTTCTTAAGTGCTGAAAGAGGTGTTTGTTTCCCCAACCTCTGCCATGGCTGGAAACATGACCTCTCATTTGTTCTCATTAAGTGTGGCTGGATAAGGACTTCAGTTTTCAGCAATGAAGCCTCACTGTCAAATGGAAAGAAAGAAAGCATCAGTGACAGCTGTAATTATCCACATAGCCAAGGGTGTGAAGAGTCTTGTTTGGGACATTTAATACATATCATACCTAGGAAAACTGAGGCATGGAGAGGTGACATGGCTCGTGGAAGGACATCAGGCAGGCTGCTGATGGAGCACCTCAGAAGTCATGGATCTGTGTGCCTGTGGGGACT
Source organism: Caprimulgus europaeus (assembly GCA_907165065.1). The sequence goes on from OU015527.1 coordinate 12,589,203, forward strand.
TCTCCAAACACCTGCTTTCCTCTGATCTCTGTCCTCAGACATGTGGATTGTCACCTACATCCCCATGTTCTCCAGACATTCAGCCTCACATTATGAAGGTCCTTTCTGTTAGAAGTGGAGTCCACAGAGGCTCTCCCTCATACCCTGAATAAAGGACATGGGGTAGGTTGTGAAGATCTGGCATCAGCTTCCAGAGTGATGCTCATGGAGCAGTGCTGGAGCCTTCATTTCCCCTTTCCTGCCAGAGCAGGGATACAGATGCCTTCCTTCAGTCCCATACCCAGAGGAAAAGTCTTTCCTACATGCTTCATCTCAAGCTGTGCTGGTCTGAATTTCTGGAAGCTATGGGCCTGCTTCCTACTAAACAGATAGGGGCAGAGGGGAGTCTCCTCACTGACCTTTACTTCTTTCCCTGATACCTCAAGGTGGTGAGTCAAAGGCAGGTGAGACAGCCAGACATCCAGCTCTTCAAAGAAAACTCACAGCTGTAGCAGCTTTGCTCTTCTTTGCTTTGCTTCATGCCATATCCATCGCACCACTTACTCAACATTTAGGTGCTGTTGACCCACCTCCTCACTAGGTCCATGCTGTGCTGTGCCCTCTGCTCACCCTGCTCATGCCTCTTCTTTTCCCACAGCCTATTTCAGTGCCACAACAGCAGGCACTTCTTGGTAAGGGTGCTACCAGCTGAGGCACGTTGTTCAGATCCTGCACAGTCCTCACAGCGATCTTCTTGCCAGTGCCAAGCTGCGTCTCCTTGCGGAGGCAGAGATGGAAGGCGCAGCCTGTGTGGGGGGGAAGGGGGGACCAGGGACACGGGCACCGGAGGGCAGGGACGGGGGTGACAGCAGAGCAGGAGGAGGCAGCCATCCCTCCTCTCACTATCTTTCCCTGGGCTGATGGCCTCTTCATGCCTTCAAACAGGAGATGGATCAGCCCGGACCACAGATCACTGCCCAGCTCATCTGCTGAGCCTCTCCATGAGCACCCACTCGCTGGTTTCACAGAGACTGTCCTGGTGCCCCTTCCACTGACAAAGCTGCAGGACTGTGCCCAAACATTCACATTCCACGCTGTTCAGCTAGAAAATAATTCAACTGGGTTTTCTGACAGGGAATCAATTGTATTTGGAAATGATACAAGGGCTGCCCTTGCTTCTAAGCATCTATGGCAGCCAGCAGGTTTGATTGATGATATGATTACTGTCCATACCACACGGTCATAGACTCGTAAAATACTTGGCCAGCCACCCATCCCACCCCTGCAACCTTTCCAATGCCTAACCTCACACTTTGGTGCAGCACAAAAATCAAAGAGACATATCATGTGTTCACATCAGCTCTGAAATGCATGGGGAAAAGCCAGATTGCTTGGCATGCACGTAGGACAAATCATTATCAAAACAGACAAACTGAACTGTGGTGGGAGATTCCTGTAAATTGCAGAATATAAGGTACCTGTTGCTATTCAAACAAACAGGTAGAAACAAGTATATATGTGCACATTTGTGTAAACAAGAAATATAAACAAACACACATATGTATCTGTTCCTATATCGCAGCTATCATTTAGGTACTTTCTGGTTGTCATTCCTCAAACTGTGTTTGAAAGACAAAAAGAAAGCAGTAGGAGTGTGTAGATGTTGTATGTGACACAGTATTTTGAAAACTAATTTCTGAAGTAGTTTGAAAAGAGCAAAGACGGAGAAAATAAGAACAGAATTCATCATGGCTCAGCAAAAGGAGGCACAGAGTGTGAGAGCATTTGACAGTGCACATGTGTGCCCCAGCTTCCTCTCATAAGCTCTGGGAAGCTGTTGGGAAGTCAAGGTTTGAATACCTTTAGAAAGCTGGTCTTATTTGCTCTCTCCTGCAGTAGCTCACATTTAAAATCTCTAACTTGTCCATCATGTCAGCGTGTCAGGGGACATTCTGAAATGAAAAAAAAAAGTAATCATGAAGCACTGAAAAAAAGGCAGTTACTCAAAGGTAGGGCACAGTTAATTACATTTGTCTCCAAGCTCATCCTGATGTGCAGTGCTCCAGACCAAAAGAAATGTGCACCTTTTGGCCATCCACACTGCCCACATAGACAGGACAAGGTAAGGGAGCGACTTCCCCAAATAGCTTGAAGGAGGGTGGGAAGGTGACGTGGGCAGACAACTGAAGGTGTCTATTCATGCCCTCTGGAGAGAGCAGATAGCAGCATCAGAGGAGTTGAGATAGTCTGTCACTACAACTTCTGCTGCTCTAGGAAGACTGTCTGGAGTTGTTCAGCCTTTCTGAGTAGTTGGGCAAAATCAGTCTGTCTCAAGTCCTCTGGATAAGAAAGGTTATTTTTTACAGTGTTTAATCAGATGGAGAAACACCATTGCTGTTTCCCTCCAGGGACTTACTGGAAAAAAAGAATGTTAAATATGTGGAGTGTAACAAAGTAATGTTAATCACTTACCCAATGACAGTTATTATGAGGATTAAATAATCATTTTCTGTAAATTGGCTATAGATAGTAATTACTGTTAATTAGCATCATTCTTAATACTGTTGTTCATTGTGAAAGCTCTTGTAGGCTTTGTACTTTAGAAAGATGTATTCAGTGTTGCTTTGAGAAGTATTATGGCTCCACTTACATGGATATTTTAATTTAGTTTATTTTGGTTTTATGGATGTGGTGGCTTTACATATAAACATACGAATGCTTGAATACCATATACAACCTTGTTGATAGTGGGACTCATTAACATTGGCCTGTTATCTTCAAATCTTGTTCAAACTTTTTTTATCAGTTCATTACAATTAAAATTTCACTGATTGTGTTTTTCTCCAGGGTAATACCAGAAGCTGCACTGGTAAAACACCGCTACTTTAGTGATAATCAACAAATTAATATAATAAATTGGCTCTGAACTAACATTGCAGGACCTGGAACAAATCATGACAGTCCATTAGTGGAAGTTTTGTCTCCTAATGACATGCTAATATCAGGGTCATTGGGCAGGACACCACCTCACTGTATTAGCAACTGCAGTGCCGTAGTGGCTCACCTGGATGCTGTGAGCTCCTGTCCCAGCAAGATCAAAAGCACAGGCTGCAGGGAGAGTGCCATTCCCCACCTCAGATGGAGCAGCTGAGCTCCTCATGGGCCTCTACACCCATCAGGCCCCAGGGAATTCAGCGCTGGATATTGAATGTCACCTCTGCTGTTGCAGGGTGCTCCCATTGCACCTCCCCTCCATGAAACGCCAGCGTTGCAGCAGTAGAGGGAGGTGGGCAGGAGGGGTGAGTTTGCAGGGATGAAAAAGCCCACTGGATGTGTTTTGGACACCACAAAGAAATGCAGCCTCTTGCTCAGTAAGTCTTTTCAGGGTGCCAAAAGTTGCAAGGAAGGAGAAGGAGAAGCAGAGATGGTCCAAGGCTGGGGCAGAGTCCACAGTGGATTGATGCTCCCTCCAACTTCAGCTATATCTGCTGTGGGAGTGGCTGTCCCTCTCAGCCCACACCATTTATTCCTGAAGAACAAACAGGGTGTGTGGGAAACCTCTCCTGGAAGCACTAGTTTCCTCTCTCTGCCATCATCTACACCACTTCTCTCCCCCTGGCAACAGGCTGGAAAGCTCTGGCCTTTTCTCTCTCTTTCTTGACTAGAGGGAGGAAGCATCTAATATGCAGATTTCTTTGAGCACGTGTTGGATTTTGTCTCTAAGTTCAGGAATTTGCATTTCCTCGTGTCTAACGTCAGAGACTAAAAGCTCCCTGACCTTGCTGGGGCATTGCATGGACAGGTGATACACAGGAGCACACAGACAGCACCGCTCACAGGGCTGAAGATAGACAGAACCCAAATCCTTACAAAAAATCCTTACAAAATACGAAAGCTTATATACTACACAGTTTATGGCTTGCCCACTGAACAGAGAGTTGTAAGGTGGCACTTCAAAGCATGCCCCCAAGGATACCACACCAGCGGTGTTTCTGCACACAGCCATGTACACACAGTGCAGGCACAGTGCAATATCCCTCGCCTGGCTACTTCTGCTGCATTTTTATTTGCTGGTCTGCAGTGCTTGTGCCTAACAGCCTGGTGTAGGCACCCACACACACAGCCTGGGACAGGGGTGTTGTTACAGTTTCCAAGAAAGCGCATTGCCCTGATGCCTCCCTGTCTGCCTGGAAGCAGCACCGAGGCATCTTTCAAGCTCACTCCTCACAGTCTCCAGAGAGGAGACTGAAATCAGGAGAGAGGAAAAACCCAAATAAATTAAGAGATCTGGGAGCTTCACCTCACAAAACGATTTCTGGTACAGATGAGCGGAGAAGAAGCGAGCACTGTCTAGTCCCACCGCTCACACACACCCTGTGTGCGGGCTGAGGAGGAAATCCCCATCCTGGCAGACGGGTGAGTAAGGATGTTCTCTATTCTCATGGCTGCCACCCCTCTTCCCCAGCATGTTTCCATGGCAACAGATGCACCAGGTTTGATCCAGCAGTGCCAGGGCCTGCCTGTTCTGCTCTGGTCCTGTGGGCTCTAGCTGGAGGCTCTCTGCCCCAGAGACATCCATCTCCTCAGTTTTTGTCTGCAGGGTGGGAGCAGGCAGCACAGGGTGGGCTGGGCAGGCAGCCAGGTGCCACAACCCTGGGACCACACACACGTAGCTTTGCTCCCTTGGGGGTTTATTTTGGAGCATAGCACTGAGCTCCCCTCTCACCAGCCCAGCATTCCTGGGGCTCCCTAATTTGGGCTCCCCGTGTCAAACCAGTGGGATGTGAGACTCAAGATGCAAATTGGGAGTGGCAGCAAGTCACTCTGGGAGGATGAGAGCAAGGGAAGAAGTCTGATGGGAGGAGGGCAGGGGACTAAAATGCATCAGGCTATCTGCAGAGGCAGCGGGAACCCTAGCCTCGGAAAAGGGAGGAGCTGTAGAAAGAGACAGTATGAAAAACCAGGCAAATATTTTTCTGAGGATACCTGCTTGAGATGGAGGAGACAGGCAGGTACATGAGCAGAAGAACTAATGGCAGGTGAGAGGATGAGCTGTGCATTTCCCAAGCAGGTGGCCAGCCTGCTGTCCCAGCACCGCCCCATCAGCCTGCACTGCCCTGTGTCTCGTAGCAGGTCAGTGTGCATTGGGCACAAACCCCACAGCACTGCCTTCACCTCAGCATGGAAAACAGGGAGGAAATACGGCTTAAAGGGGAAAGCACTAGGCAGGTGAGTCAAGTCCCTCTTCTGCTGTTGGCCCCTTTGGTAAGCAAGTTGCACACACTGCCTGTGATTGAGTCTCCATTTCCAAAACAAGGATGACAGCACATCCTAATTTCCCAGGGATGCTGTGAGAGGAAAATGCATCTTGTAATCTGGAAGACTCATTACCCTGCAGTAACAAGGTCTGTTCCTATACAAACATTTTCATATGGAGCCTCGGTGCAGCCAAGGAATCTGTTGCCTGTCCAGCGTTCGCAGCTTGTGGACATACAGGGAAGCATTTATTTTGAGAGCTGAGGAGCCTCCTTTTGCTGCTGGACGTTGTGACGGTTTCTGGAGATGCAGTGAGGCAGGGAAGCACACGGGGGACAGGAAAAGGCATCTGTGGCACAGCACGTACAACCAGGCTATGGAAGTCCCTGCCACTGGGCGTCACTGTGCCCACAAATTTAGTAAAATTGATATTCTCACATGCCCAACAGAAGTGTCCAGGTTTGTGGAGAACGATGGTCTTGTTTGGTTCTGTTTTGAAAGTCAAGTCAAGCCCCTCAAGGGCTTGCCTGTGGCAAATTATGCCTTACCTGCCATCTTACACTCTCTCTGCTTCTCTGGAGGGCTGTGGCCAGCAGCAGGACATTTTTCTTGGACCTGGTGTCTGCTTCAGATGTTTCTCCATTGTTCTTTACTCTTTTTTAAAAATCCTATTAGCATCAGGGATATCTAAGTGATCTATTGTACATATTTCTTCTCCTTCCCCATTCCAAGAAGAAGATCAGGGCCCATGTCTTAGTTATTGCCATTGTAATCAGGGGAAAGCTCAGTGCATCTATAACTTACCATCTTATTTCTGAAGGGCAGACTTTTGCAAGGTGCGAGGATTCTGAAAGCTGATACAGTGATGTCTGAGACTGATTAAACCTGCTTAAATCCATGAAAGAGGAAAGCAATCAAACCATGATCCTGAGTGAGGGAGCACATAGGGGAAAGACACTGGATTAGCAGCAGTGTCATGGCAAGACAGCTTTTTTTCAGTGCTGGGATTAAACAAGCAGCCAGGCTACTGTACTTGTGAAAAATGCCACCTTCGCAAGCACTCGTCCTTCTTTCCTCTCTTGGTGGATCTGTTTGCATCTTCCTGCCACTTACTGGTGGGAACTGGTTGTCTATAACGTAATACATTCATTTGACCTGCACAAGTACCCGCTATGAGGGTCCTGCTCAGCTACCACCAACCATCCATCTATTCATAGTTCATCACCCTCCTACCATGTCTTCTCTTCATCCTTAAAAGTGCTGAACCTATCCCAGCCCTTCCTTTCCATGCCAAGGGCTAGCCCCAGACCTTGCTGGAGGCCAAATTTGTATGTGAGGAGTAAGTTATGTGAGACACCCCCCCTTTGCTTTTCATCACTGGTGTGGTATGCTCCATTTCCACCCAACAACAGTAGTAGTCACACCAAACACCAACACTCCTGCTAAAATACTAACATACCACATGTGTTTCAATGGGCATGAACAGTGTCCCAGCTCCCCTGTGCACAGCAGATCTCAGGGGGTTTTTACATGCTGATGTATGAATGTTGTTTCCCATAGTAATCCTGAGGAGATTTTCAGTGTCAAAGCCCCACATGCCAGGCAGGCTTCCTGCAGTTTTTGTGAGATGCTGTCCTTCCCTGCCACCCCTACCGCCCAGCAGCTGGAGGTGTGGCCAAGGTGTGGGAGAAGAATGTGGTGGCTTTAAATTGTCTGGGAAAAAACAGAAAAAGGCCAGTGCAAGACAGCAGCCATTTCAGTGAAATTATGTTACTTGTTTTCAGGTTTGGTACTTAAGTAATAGTAAGACTGCACACAACGCTGTAAATCTCTCCTTGAGCATAAGCATATGGAAAGTATTGTGGGATAAATTAACTTAATAAATTATGGTTTCTCTGTTTTCACTCAGTCCTCCCTTGTCTTGATGATTAATACTTCACTTCTACCTCATTCCATGGGCTTTCTGATTTGCCATACAGACACATGACAGCAATGAATCCCAAAGGATTCACATTCTTCTGTGAAAGGACTTTCGGGCTTCCCAGGTATCATCAAGAACAGAAGCAAAACAAAGAGGTGTGCTCAGGCAGAAACAGATGGCCATGTTGTAAATGAAATAGCATGTGCTAATGTCTTTTCAGAGCTGGGACTCGTGCCTGGCTCCTTGCTCCCGGGCCAGGGTGGGTGAGGCAGTGAGCTGGACATGTGTGTGGTGTTCCCAGAGGAGACCTTGCCAATTGATGGTGAACCCATGTGTGGGTTGGAAAGGGTCAGCAGATGCACCTTCCTCATTTGAGATGAGGTGCAGCTCTGAAGTGCATTACCTTCAGGCTGCCTCCATGGTCTCCAGTTCCCATTTTGCTGCTGCACCATCCACAGTTTTGCTCCTCAGTCTTCCCACTCCCTTTGTCAAGGTGTTCATCATGCCCACCCTTGCAGCAGCTTTGAAGGGCACTGTCCTTACCTACTTTGACAAGAAGTCTTTATTGCAATTCATGTTACACCAGGGCTTACAGTCGCTCGAGAACTCCCATCTAGAGCTGGACAGAAAGCAGATTTCATGTTCCATGAGAAAATGTCAAGATTTAAATGCTTTCACTGTGAAGGAGGCAGAAAAGGGCAAATTTTGTTTCTTTTCACTTGAATGATATCCCAGGGAGATTTGCTCAGCTTTGATCCTTCTCTCTTCTTTTTTTTTGCTTCTCCATTAACAAAGGTAAAGCTCACTTTGAGTAATATAATAAAAATTCTCAGTAAGGAATAACTTCAACTTTGGATACAGGCATATTTGATGTACTTTTGATGGTAAAACACATGCAAATGGTGAAACATATATTCCTGTGTTGATGAAGTGCTGTCCCTCCAGAAAAAAATGAATAAAAAAATAAAATAAAATAAGGTTTTCAGGCATCTGTGCTCAAACCCTTTCTAGCATGCACTTTGGCAATCAAGGTGAACCCTACTTTGTGTAAGACCTGTTTTGCTGTTGAGCTGGGGCAGAATATCAGAGGAATGTTGAGTCTACCTTGGTTTAATGAAATCACTTTATCTTCATGACCAACATGAAGGCTCAGCCCTTCTCCCATCAGCGATAGAAGACAGCAATGGATGGGGAGGAAGAGGGGAGAGGGAGTGTGGGATTTTCCCACTGCAGTCCCAGGAGAGCCATATTTCTGTAGCCAGGGTAAGTTACAGACAGAATCTGTCTGAAGACAGGAATAAATTTTTGAGGTTTCCCTCCTCAATAGTTTCATATTTTCCATGCAGGGAGACGAGGCTGGGATATTTCCCTTTGGAGGTCTGTGGGTCTTTGAAGTGGCTTCTTAAAATAGATATAAGGCAGAATGAAAAAGAGGCAACTTACACTATTTCCTTTAATATGACAAAGAGTACAGATTCTTTTTAATAATTAATTGCAGCACCAACACCACTCTTGACCAGTTCTGCCACATAAGGGTTTTCTCTATTAGCTTTCAACACCATGTTACTCTGCACTCTCATTTATATTTCTGCCTGTTTTGTGGCCTTGTAAATGAGCCTCTTGCTTGGCATATGGATAATAGCGGTGAGTAGAGAAGCTGCTTCAAGAATGAGGATTTTTCTGAAAGTTACATATGATTTAGCAGAACTACACGTAGCTCACCTATTTATACTATCAAGTGGCATTATTTTCACAGCAGTCACTGAATTATCGGTAGTAGCTGAAATGAGGGTCAGTTGTTTTTCTTTCAGTTACCCCTTAACTTGATTTACTTTATTGATCCGGCTCCAGAACCTCAAATAGCTACCCTGCAAGTAAGAAATGTGTCATGCTAAATTATTACTTCTGGCCTCAAATTTTATGCACCTAAGATCTGAGAACATCTGATTTTTAGCCCAAATAATTTTTTCTTTTTTTTTTTTTTCCTTTTTCAGCTGAAAGGTCTGAACAGCCAATTTAAATAAAACAAAATATTTCTATTTTATGTAGCCTTTGGCACTTCAGACACCATGGGCACATTTAACTTTTCACCAGAAAGCTTGATAACCTATAAGTTTTCTCCTGCATCTCAAGATGTTAATTTTTAGTACTCTTCTCTCATTGCATTAAGTTTTAGTTATGTACTAGATACAAACTCTACAGTTCCCTTGAGATGTGTCTCTTCTAGTCTCTTTTACTCAGCATGTCTGCTGCTGGGACTGGCCTTTTAAACTACATGGCAGACTGTACCTTCAGTCCTTTTTCTAATATATTTATGAGAAAGGGTGAGGAAGGGGCTGGTTTGTGTTTGTTTTTCTCTTAAGTGGCAGTCTATAGAAACTGTAAGGGCACAAGCTAAGCAATGCCAAATAAAGGATTTTAATCATATTTTTTAACTGTCTACTTTGTACCTGTTGGTGTTGCTTTCTACTTACTTCCAGTCTACAAAGAACATTTGGATGAAACAAAGGGTTTTTTTAATATTTAAACTGCCCCTTTCTTCAAGTAAGCTGTAAAATCTCTTCACAAACATGCCTGAGATTTCTAGGAATCTTTCAGCAAAACTTTAGATAATTCCTGCTTACCAGGGTTTGAGAAAAAATTCAAAAAAGCAAAACTCTTTAAAGACAAATAAAAATATTTTTTAGGCTTATGGAAAGGAAAATCTTAAGAAAAAGGCTAGGAAAAAATATACCACAAAGCCTTGACACTTCCGTTGACATAAGGGCCTTCAATCTGTTGAAATGAGAAATCTTAGTTGTTTCATACAGATAACAAGCTTTCACCCCCTAACTCTTACATTACACGCCCATTCTTTTTGGCACCAGAATATTCTCCTGTCTCCTTTAAGAGAGAAGAAAAAAAGCAATACAAATTCATTGTTATGTCACTTTATACTGATGACAAATGGACCTTTAAATGTATGACAGTCAGAAGAATTTGGCAGACTTTTTGAAGACAAAAAAAGAAGGAGGTCAGGGTTAATTTAAACACAGAATTTTAGCTTCTAACCACATTTGATCTTATCTTGAGAGAAATTATTTAATGGATTATTGCATGGAAATGGAAAGAGCTGGAAAAACCTTTAAAGTCATCTGACACAGCATTGAATTTCCAGCATATTTTTGAGTGCTGTCTTGAAAAAAAAATGAAGCAGCTACAATTTCAGCCTTGAACTTCAGATGGAAAAAATATTTGTACAGAGCTTTGTTACTGACAAATGGGAATTAATTCAGAAATAAGTTTATTGTGTACAAAGCTCTTGCACACATGACAGTGAGAGGGGTATTATTCAATAAATACAGCAAAACAAACTTTGAGTTTGTAGTGCAACATCAATGGGACAGCCAAGGCTGTTTTTGTTGCATGTTCACCATGCCAGAATGCCCAATGAATCTGCATCTTGCACACTCTTTCCTCCCTTTTTTGGCTACCCGTGAGACTAATTTTCATCCTCATATGGTTATTATTCACCCAGTGTTGTTCAGAGCCTGGTTGTGTGCTGAGGGGTGGTACACAGTTGTTGTAGAAAAAGCTCTCCAGGTTGTATTGGACTGCCTAACTCTCTGCTCAAGACTGAGGGCTCGTGCTCTTTACTGGTCTAGCAATGGTAGTCAGTAGCAAAATCTGGTAAAAGTGTGAGGTCTCCTGTTTCCCAGTCTCACACAGAAGGTGGTCAGTCACTGACAATTTATCATTCAGCCAGTTGTTACTCCTCACAAGTGAAATATCCCAGAAGTGGTCCATAGGCTATCCAGTATTTCTGGAACAGTACAAGCATATATATGTATGGCAATGCATACATATGCCCTCTTTACACCTTTTCTAATGCAAAGAAGATGACAAAGAAATATGGGGCAGTACAGTGGCTGACATTTCTGCCCAAACTGGTACCCTCATCCATTTCTGTTTCCTTTTTCAGCAGCGTGGGCCCTCTTGGGTGCAGGAGAGAGCAGGAGAGCTTTTCCTGCTTTTCTCCAGTTTAGCTTCATTCATTACTCAGGGCAGTTCTGCGGGGAGGTGTGGAAACACAGTGTAATCGAGACTCAGAGGACCACTGATCAGTTTGTTCATTACTACAGAGAAATTAAAACTTACAAGTTGCATGTCTTAGTTTGATGAAAATTTAGCCTAAAACCTGCAACTATTTATGACCATTTATACCTTAACAGCACCATGCATGGAATTAAGCCTGTACCCAGCAATGGCAAAGTTGTTACTTAGACCTTTGGGTGCAAACCTGGTTCAAACTATAGAACTTTTTGGTTCCCCCTGGTATTTCTTCTGGATGTGACATTTCCACTCTGTACCAGTCCTAAATGGCTTCTAATCCTCTGTTTAAACCTATATGCCTGCTATATGTCAAAGTGTTTCTGATGTCTTCCTGAGTGAGGAGTTTCTCTGGTATCTTTTTCCGTCAGGTTACTAACTGCTAGATTGAGGAACTCTTCTGGAAAGAGACCACTTCATTAGTGTTGGCTTTGTGTTGTATCAGTGGCATAGAGTAACCCTGAGCTTAGCCCCAGTTTTAGGCATGGAAGCAAACTGGCCTACTCCATGTGTAAGCATGGGCAGGTCAGTAAGCTCTCTGGGTGTCAGAAGTGCCATGTGTCACTATAATACTTTCTTATGCAATGGGGTTTGCTACCCAAATTATGTGTTGATACAAAATCACAGTCTTTACCACTACAGCTGTACTGGTAAGATGTTTTGTGTGTTGACTCTGCCAGTGGAAGGCAGAATTGTAGAGGATACTTCAGAGTGGTTTCTGCTGAATGGGGAGAGGGAGAAATACTGGCAGTGGAAACTCGAGAAAGTCAAATTCAAGGAGTCACAAAAGAGAAAGAGGCTTTTAGTTGATCTGTTTAGTTGTCTTATAGGTCCATTAGCAAGACATTCCTATTCACTGGATATTCAACAAAAATAATATTTATTTTCACGCCCCTATGTCCCTTGTTATTAAAATGTCAGTGCTCAGAATAAACATGCCTAACATGTCTTTTCATCAGCCTTCCAGTAAAATAAGATCAAGATCATGATTATTGATATTTTTAAAGTGGCAAATGGGAGAAAAAGTCCAGACAATGCTCTTAAGAACTTTTTAGCCTGATAAATAACAGAGAAGTTGTCCTTAAAGATCTTCTTACATTTACATTATTAGTAATACAAATTATATAAGACAACAAAAATCAAGAAGTCTGTTCAGGTTTTGCTTGAATCCATCACTTCTAGAGTTTTCAATCTTTTCCCCAGCTGTAATTTGTTTCATTAGCCTCATTTCCTTGAAACTTGCTTTGCATTTTGACTGCCTTTCAACTAGAAGGTCATTTGCAAATTACTTGGTTTAATCAATGCCTGGCTCAGTCTGGCCTTTCTTATTAGCCCAAGAAACATGAGGTTGAGCTGTGCAAACCATGCTCGGAGCATGGTTAACAAACATAGTACAGGACTTGGTTTTGTTTTTATTAGAATACATCAAGAATGGTTATCAAATGAAAGCAGCGGAATTTTTTAATCCATTTGATACTGTTATAAATCATGCAGTATGAGACTCATGAGTTAGGGTATATTTATTTTGGATCTCTCCAAGTAAGCAGCAGTCCAAGTAAGAGGTCTGCTTTGAGTGAGCAGTCTTTTAAACTAGAATACATACTTAGCAAATTGTAATTGTGCAAAGTTTGTCTATACATGTTAGAGTGCGACGAGTATGGTCTTTGATATGTAAGGCGAAAAAAGGGTGAGTTTTTACGATGTTATTATGCATGAAGAAAGAGACTCCCTGATGTAGACTATGTCTACTTTGGAATAAATATATAGGCTTTTGCACTGTGTGCTGCTGAGACCCTGCTTTTAATATCCCAGACAATGAAAAATTTCTTCCTGAATGTAAGGTGATAGATAAGAAATTCTCAGTAGTCAAAGATTTTGTCTAATTAAGGTCTTCCTAATTGGATAGTGTTGATGTTACATCTCCTAGGACCATATTGCAATTATTTAGGCTTTTGAATTTTTGATCTGGTATCATAATAACCACACTTGTCATAATTTTTTTGAGTATCATATCTCAGAATAACATTAAGCACTTTTCAATCTAGATGAATGCTTATGGAAAGATGTAATTGTTACTGACATTACCTGTTATAAACAGTTATTTTAGTTCTGTTTCAGTTTTTTGGTGAAAGCATCAAAAACCTTTTTTTTAAGCCTGAATGCTCTAAAAACCTCAGAAACACCAGTTTTATTTTAACAACTAAATATATATATATAAATTAGGAGGAAAAAAGTTTTTAAATATTCCTGTTTAAAATTTACTTCTTTTTTAATGTCATAAATTAGATATTGGTATTCTTTATAGTAAGAAATCCAACTACATGCCAAACTGGAACTGTGCTTATCTTGGTATTTCATGAGCACAACACATAAATAATTTTTTTAAAAAAGCAACCCAGCAACATGTAAAGCAAAATTCTTACCTTGTAATGTAACAATATCTGATGTAATTCAAGTAAGATGAGGATTCAAGGTAATAAAAAAAAAATAAATTCAAGAAGCCTGCTGTACTTTTGAGTATTAAATCTGGATGAACAATAGTTTCACCTGCCAGAATTTGCTTCACCTTCTTTTGCATGTCTTTCCATAACCCAGGTGTCCAGTATTCCCACATACTTTTGTAAAACTCTCCCAGCTGTAATAAATAGACAGTGCCTCCACTGACTCTCTGTCCCTTAGGATAAAGGAGATGATAGTGCCTGCTCCAAAAGGATGTGCAAGTCACATCTGTTAAAGAGAAAGAGTTGTGGTGTTGGAGAGGAGGGTGCACAGGTAACCCAGGTGGCCAGCCCTTGCCTCCCCTAACTTTCACTTAATTTACAGTTAGTTTACATGAAATCAGGTTGCACATACTGGAACTGCTCCATCACGAGGAGGTTCTCTGATGTCTTCCCAAGTAGATATTCTTTCATCTGTGTGGAATACACCAGCAATACCACTATTCCTGGTTGTGTCAGCATTTCCTGCAATTAGGAGGATATGTCATTCCTGATGGGCAGAGTTGCAAGTGGTGGGTGGTTTCTGTAGGCAGTAGCTCTGTGGTTATGGATTACTAGCAGGGAAATTACTTCACCCTTCACTGCAGCCATAGCAGGATGGCCAGCAAAGAGCTTGTGCTGTGCATCTCCTGTGCCATCCAGAGCTTTTCAGCTGCCCCTGGCACAGGTGCCAGGGGAGGTCAAAAAGTGCTCGAGGGCAAGTGAGGTCTGGCAGAGCAGTATCAAAGCATTTTCCAGTTTATTAAATATAGAATCATCAAGCAATTTAGATTGATGTCTTGGCTTTTAGCTGAGACTGAGCTAGGTTTCGTTTAGTAGCTAGAATAGTGCTGCATTTCATTTTCAGCCTGGGATTTGTTACGAGGGAAACACTGAGAACACACCAGTGTTTGCATTTTTGTCACTGGAAGTGAAGGCCTTTGTGCTCTGTTAGTCCACAAGTGCAAGATTTAAGGGGGTGAGGAATATTTACATTAATAAGCTAAATTGACATTTAGATATGCCAATGAGATATTTAATATCGTATCCTGTCATGTCCAATATCTTAGTGAGGGTCTCTCCCCCTCTTGCTCTCTCTGGCTTCCCCTCGGGCTCTCGTTCTTCTGGGATTGCGGTTTCGGTTCGGGATTGTCGCTCCTCCGGGGTCGTTATCTGGGAATGGGCCAGGCTTGGTCAGCAAGTGGTGAGCAATGGCACTGGGTATTGTTCATTTGTATATTTAATTACTATTAGTATTATTGTATTATTATTATTAGCTTTATTTTATTTTAATTATTAAATTGTTCTTATCTCACCCTAAGAGTCTCCTTGCCCTTGCCCCCCAGTCCTCTTCCCTATCCCCTTGCGGGGAAGGGTAGGGGGGGAGAGTGAGCAAAAGGCTGTGTTTGGCTGCAAGCCCAGCGCTAGCCAAATGCTAGCCAAGTGAAACCACCACAGTTGGAAAAGACCTTTAAGATCATTGAATCAAACCATAAACATATATGTGACTACACTTTAATTTCAATTTTCTAATCACCCACTGCTTTAACCTTGATAAGACTTGGAGCATATGGGAGCTGTGTCAGCATGGAGAGTTCCAAAATGAGCTATTTCTATTAGGTCTACACCTTAAACTTGTCTGCACAGATGTAAACAAGGTCTAAGAGAGAGCTTGGGATGTTAAATGAGCCATTAACGGAGAAGCACGTCTGCTGAGAGATCACATCTTTGTGAAGTGTATTTCTGTTAAGGCAAACAGACAGAAAATTCAGAACCATCCTGTTCACAAGGTTTATATGACCCATGCTAATGAGAGGATGTGAAAATAAGCAATGTTTGTGACCTGATTTAGAAAAAAAATGTTTAAAAACTAATATTTAAATTAACAGATGTTCTTTAAGGAATTTTATCTAATATGTTTAATAACTGTATTGTCAGGCACATAATTTCATAAGTATTTGTTATGTGATGGATTATTTACTGTTTGATAAATGTAATTTAAAGAAAAACTTTAAAAATAGAATTCCTTGCTTAACAACATCCCACTAGGTCTTCTGGTAGCAACTTTGCAGACCCTAAGTGCTAAAAGATTTTCAAATGCACTTGCAGCAGGATTCTCCACTAGTGTTCATCTTGAAACTGGAGTCTACACCTCCTGTGAGTAAGACATCAGTTATACTGAGGCTCAGCTGGACATCTGTGTTGCAGGATCAATAACACTTGAACTACCATTTCCTACAGAAGCAAAAATAAAACCTAGGCTGTGCTTAAGTAGATGTAATGTGAGCAGTCCCACTGATAATGCTGGGGATAGCCCACAGTGCAGAGTTAGTCGCATGGTTTGCTGGGCTGCTGCCTTTTTGAGTCTCAGTCATGATCCTTGATCTTCCCACAGTCAGAAATGAGCCTTTCCATCTCACACCTCTATATATCACTCCTACGAGGAGTTTTGTGCCTGTCTAATTTAACAATAATGGCCAATGAACTTGACATTTTATATTGATAAGAACAGTGAGTAAACCTAACATCATATTTTTTTCCGAAAGTAATTTTCCAAAGCTCCTTTATTAAAAAAAAAAAAAGGATTAATGACATTGGATAATCCAATATTGCTCTGGTACACTGTTAATTTCCTTTACCCAGTTATGTCAATTAAATGCAAGCCATTAGTGCAACCGCTCAGTTTGTTCTAATGAGGTATGTATTGATTTATAATGAAGATTTTTTTTTCAAGATTAAATGTGGCTTGGGAAAAAGGGCTAGAAGACCTGTCAAGACACACATTTCTGATCCACTTAGGCAACATATTCACTTTTTCCCCTCAACGGCTACTACAAATGTCTACAAATATACAATTAGAGTTGTGATTCAACAGTTGGGTCCGCATGGGATCTCTGCAGAGATACTCGAAGGTGAGGGTGAAGATCAGGCTTAATTGTACTGCATTTTGAGAACAGCCCAAACAGAGGATTGCTCTGAGGCTGTTCTCTGTGCATTTGAAATGACTTGTGTGAAGTGCTCTCGCAACCCAGAGGTCCAGTCCATGTGCAGAGCAATGTGCTCCTCTAACTTCATGTCCTGTTACTGCTTCGCATGCACAGGTCGTGATGCTGCGTTACACACACACACACACACAAAAAATCATAAATATGGAAAAACAGCTCTGTGTTGGCACAAACACTTGCCTCAAAACCCAGGGGTGGAGGGAAGCCAGGGGAGCCTTGGAGTGCCTGCACACACACACTCAGACACTGCCATTCTGTCTTGTTTCTCGGCGAGTCCATTCTCAAGCCAGGGCCAAGAGCTGTAATTTCCATTTAGCAGGTCACAGTTGCTTTCCAGAGTAATTTTCAGGTCTATAGAACAGGCTTGAAGGTTTTATTTGAGCACACATGGCATGGTTGGGATGTATTTCAGAAATACCTTCCAAAAGCCAAGCCATTAAAAACATTTGCAACAACCTGTATCAAAACCTAGGTATGTAGCTGGGGAGAGTTGAAGCTAAATTCACTTCTCAGTTAATTTGGGTCGTAGGCTTTATAACAGATTAGGAACAAAGAACATGGCATCCTGGACGTTCACAAGTAAGAAAAATCACATTCTTAAAATAAGTTGAGTTAAAATCATCAGGGCATCCAGGGAAATTTGCAACTAAAGAGAGACAGGGTATGAGATCTCCACCAGGACCACCATCCTCCTATGATGGGTGAAGCCGTAACTCAAGGGAAGCATCCAGAGGCTGAGCAGCACAGTCTCCTCTCCATCAGTGAGATGCTTCCCAAGCAGAGCAGCCCCACTCCCCAACTCTCACCAGAGCCCTGGCCAAGCCACTCCAGAGAGTTAATAGCAGTCTGCCAGAGACGGGTGCTTCCCATCAGATCAAACACGCCCTGACTTTGGTGAAGAAAACCAGGCTTGGCTCCTCCACAAAACACTCCATCACTCCGCCATAGCGCACTGCAGAGGGGACTGATTACACCAGAGTGCTGGAGAAATTCCTCTTCTCCAATCAGCAAGGTAATTCATTTTAACTAACAGTCCCACTCCTACAATTACACAATACCCAACTACATTAGAGAGGCGAAATTACTGTCAACAATCAGATATTTTTTCTGGCATTCTGCATGAAATAAAGGAAGACGAGCCCCAGACTCAAACTCTGGGCCTAGTTCATCTTTGTTCCTGTCTCTTTGTACAAGGGAACCTGCTACAAGTAGCCTCTGGGATTAATGTTAAATCTTTCTTGAGGATCTGCAGACAGAACAAAGACTGTTCCACACATGAGGAGCTATATGATGACCTCTGAAGTAAAAGAGAAAGTCAGGGAAAGTGTGATTGTGATGAGGGTAATAAGGCTTAGACAATCCTACATGCCAGTGAATTTCCAGCTCTGTGCAATTTCTGGAAGCAAAGCTGCAGAGACCTGTTGTCCCTCTGCTACGGAAGGACTGATTTTTCCTGAGCTCCACCTTAAGTCTCTAGTGGTCAGCTTCACTCCCTGCTGCACTGCATAGATCAGATGCAGCTTTGTATCTCCTGGTTCA
This sequence comes from Caprimulgus europaeus, assembly GCA_907165065.1. The sequence continues at coordinate 12,607,469 of OU015527.1, forward strand.
AGTGTCCCAGCTGTTCCAGGTTCAGGTGTGTTTCAATCACATGTGACCACCAAGTTGGTGATCATTGCTAAGGAGGCAATTTAGAGACAAGACTTCAATCTGGAGGCAGCTCCATCTCAACAAGAAATTTGTACCTCTGCATTTGCAGAAATATGAGTCATGAGAGATGTAGGTGTCATCAGTCCTACAGAAAGTTGGCTTGAAAATAAGCATGTGTAAAAAGATTAAAATTATTTTCTTGAGTTGCAAAGCCACAAAAATTTGTACTTTTTTTTTTTTTTCTTTCAAAATGCCTGTATTTAACAGTTTTCCCAGGGAGAAAAGGTAAAACAGTTGCCATTTTCTCACAGAGTTCAGCAGAGCTATTATTTGCCTCTTACTTTGGTCTTACTGAGATAGCATTTTTTTCTGTGATAAAGCATAAACAGAATTAATTTGCAGTCAGTCTTCTTTGCATTTGTGCCTGAGCAGAGCTTGACAAATGGCTCTGGAATTTAACAATGGTTTGGTTACCTTTATAGCATTGAACAAATCGGGGCTTGTTTCATCCCCTCCCTACCACCAGAAAAAGAGAAAGCAAAACAAGCAGAGCCACCTAAGGCTTTCTTCCCTTCCAGAGTGGTATATAATCCCATAATACATGAGATATTACAACCACAGTAAACTGCTGGTTTTTTAATAGAAGCCTGCTTTCATGTCTTGTATAAAAAAGTATTGTGTATATGCTCAGGGGTTTTTGAGTCATGCTTTGCAACTGATAAATAGTTTACTATTCTATACCTCACAGTGTGGAGGATTTAATGCCTAATATTACAGACATATAATTGGCATTTTACTTACACAGAATCTCAAGCAGGCCAAAAGTGTTATTTTAAACTCTGTTTGAGCTTAATAATTGAGCCAATACTCAATCAGTGCCAGATTTTATATGTATCTGCCTGAATAGGCCATCCACTCTGATGCTGCCACACATGTATCCAACAAGCCAAATTTCACTCCTAAGAAATCACTAGAAGCAGATATCTATTTATAAATTTTGAATTCCAGAAAGAGCTATAATAATTTAGTCCAAATTTCCATGCAGTATAAAATGTTGAACTTAAGTCATTTCTGCATTATGTGTTGATTCATTTTGACCTGTATCAAATCCTTTAGAAAGATACATAGTTTAATGACTTCACTAAATTAGAATAATAACAAAAAAAGAGACTTGTGCTCCTTTGCAGATATTGATATTACAGCCAGCTATTCCAGCATTAAAGTGCTGAATTCACAGTAGCAGTTATAACTATTCTTTTCAACTTTTTTATAATGTATGTTCCCAGAAAATGTAAAAGCTTTCTAGATGTAATTCTACCAGAAAAAAAAAATATATATTTTTAGCTCCTTATTTTGGTCTTTTTTTAATATTTCTCAAAAAAAAAAAAAAAGAAGAGCAAGGGAAACTACAACCTTTTAAAATAATGACTAATTTCAGGTGGGTATGCAGTCTGCAATATGTGATAACATGGAAAATATTTGAAGTCATAAAACAGGCTCAGCTTCATAATCATTCAAATGTAGACATTTTATACAGCATTCTATTTAATGTAGGGGCTGTTTCAACATATACAGACATATAAATTGTATGTATCTCAGGAGTGTGATTTTTAGATTTAAGTCGGTGCCAGTGAAAGCCATTAAACTGACAGCACGGGAGGCCAATAGCCTAAATTTATCTGAAGGTCTGGCGTAGTTTGGACTAAGACCATGAGAAGCACGTTGTCAAAGGAATCTGAACCTGAAGAGATCTGAGATGTGATGGATTACTGCCAGAAACACAAGAAGCTAAATTAGTGTCCCAACTAAATAACTGGAGACTTGCTTTCTCTGCTTTCCTGTAGTTTCATGCTCTTCCCTTTCTGGAAGCGCCTGACAAATGGTGGCAATTTCTTTGAAGAAGATCACATTGATATCTCTCTCCAAGGCTTCTGTGCCTTTTGAGGCAGAAAAGGCATTTTCAGCAGAGTTCTAGCCTTCCCTCCACTCCCAGAGGCCTTAATACAATGTGCTGTACTATACATATTTCTTTCGTTCTCCCTTAACTATGGAAAAGCCTCCAAGGGGATTAACCCTGGCTCTCTCCATCAGCATGTGTCAGCCATGAAAGCAACCATCCAAAGTACCCAGCCTTGCTTTTTTCTTCATAAAAGTGTTATTCAATAGAAGAGATTCCACCTTTTTGTCACCAAAACTGATAATTCTAGCTTCTCGAAGGAGGAACCTATTCATCCACCTGTATTTAGGTCTCTAACTCCCAAAGACCAGGACACAGTGGGGTTTTTTTCACCCTTACTTTCACAGACTAAGGAATTGCTTCTTCCTGTCTTTTCTCCCCATGGTGTACAACATCTGGAGTAGGCAAGACAGACCACTGGCCTCGGCAGAAGGGATTTAGCAATGTACAAATATCTCCCCTTTGGTGCTTTGTGACAATGTAATGATGCTTCCTCATCTTTGGAAGGTGCATCCATTCAGACTATAACTAAGGAATGGAGGTTTCCCAAATAGACTGGCTCAGAGGAGACAGGTAACGTCCTGGCACTCACCCCTACTGTGGAAGAAACCTTACCAGAACATCTGGATTTGAAACAGATCTTCCCTCAAAACTAGGAGCTGCAAGATACCAACAGAGTTGAAAATCATGGCTTTTGAAAGTTAGTGTAGTTTCAAGGGCAGACTAGAAGCTGTTCATGGTTTGGGAAAGAGAAGGGTTGAAAAGGAAAAAGAAGCAGAGAGACTGCATCTGATCCAGAAACAACCTGAGCTGAAATTCGCTGATGCCTGGGAAGCTGCTGTATGAAATATCATTTTCACTCTTACTTAGGCCACAATTAAAATATATCAGAGTAGATAGACCCTCAATCTGATGTATTCCAGCCCCTACTGCACTCCTGTGTTGTGACCTCTCATGGAATTGAAAATCAGACTAGGTAAGATGTAGGAAAGAAGGAAGATTGCATCAAAGAAGAGATAACCAGTCCAAACTAGGTACATATTCTTTAAAAACTTTAAAATTAAAGTCGTGTTCACATTTTCTTTGCTGAACTGCTTCAGCTTCCAGTACTAATTCTGTCTTCAATATCCAGGTGTCTTCTCTTTTGACCAGTAAAGTTTACTGTGTCTTGATATTTCCAGCTATATACTGGTATCCAGATATGTACATAAGAAAGGCACTGTCCAGTCCTGTAGAGCACCTTGAAGACCAGCAGACTGGCAAGTGAAGAGTGCTGCTTTCCATGAAAGCACAACACAGTTCAAGGTCTTTCCCTCTGATGTGTGTTATGCATTTTGCAAGAAAAAATAACTATCATAGTGATACTAATAATCATTTTCATAGAGCAGGAGGAAGGAAGTGATAGATTAATATAATCAAGTACACTTGAACTCCAAGCTGGGCAAACACGAATATCCAGAGAGGCAAAGCTTTCATACATGGCCATACCCAATGATGGGTGTAGAAATATGGAAATATATAAAACAACAGAGTCTAAGCTCCATGTTTTCCATTTGCTTCCTTCTGAGTTATCATGAGTTTCTGCCTAGTTCCTTTTATTGCCTGAACAGAAGAAATGAGTCTTGACATCTTTTGGATAGCTTTTGGACCAGTCCTACAGTCTTACCCACCCAACGGCCCTGAATCAACCTGCCTAACTTTAGCCAGTGCTGTCAGGCTGTATCTTAATGAAGCACAGATGATCTATTCTTCCAAGGTGTGTTCCACACTTTTTACTTCTACTGAACTCACAAAAAAGGTATGCACAAAGAAAAGAACAAAGATCCCTGACTCTGGTGATGGAACTCACCATTATGCCAATGTCTGCAGATGCCTGTCTTTGCAGTAATACTTTCTTTGCTCTAAAGAGGCCAACTTAGATGTGTCTGGCCAGCCAAACTAATGCCTATGGGAGAAGCAGGTTCTCATTTTCCTTTTAAAGGAGTATTTTATCTTATAATTTGGTACTCAGGAGCAGTGCTGCTGGGACAGCTGATAAAGTGGTTCCATGTTACAGCATTGTGTTGACAAGCTACCCTGGCTGGAAAAATGTAAGCACCTTGAAATCCCTTCCCTACAGTTTATTTGTTCTTTTGCTGACCACCAACACATCCTTCCCCAGCTCTCCCTGACTGCCTCATCACAGGCCTCCTGCCCAGTGAGACTTAGGATCTCATCACCTCTGCTGCAACTTAAAGCATTGACATGACTCACTTTATAGTCTTTCAGGCTTGGTCACCACATGGGAGATGTGAATGCTCCTCCTTTTTTCTTTGAGGAGCATTTATGGATGTCTCAAACAGAGGCACTGGGGTGGCTTACTAGTGTGGTCATCTAAAACAGCTTTACAGTTTCTGTATGCACTCTCAGAAGTGAATTAAAGAGTCCTTTCCTTTCTACTTCATCCTAGCAGAAAAATAAATACATGTATAGTGAAGGAACTCACTCTGTCTGTCAGGTTTTTAGCAACCTTCCACTATCCCTCCCTACTTCCCCCCATTTGTCTAAAGGCCATAATTTCTTTGTGGAATTACTTCTACCGTTACTAATTGCTAAGCTTCAAGGACAATGTTTTTATAATTGGACATCAGCCAAAACAACAAGCATATCTAAACCTCTCAACTGTGTACCTATTGCCAATTTTACTGCTGCTTAACCTCGAGGAATTCAGCTTTGCTTTGAAACAGTTCATTGTTTGAGTCAGACTTTCTTCTAATTCCCTTTCATCATTTAAGGGAAAGTTCTGCCAACTCCATAGAGCTGGTGAAGGGCATAATTGTAATGGATGAATATATCTGATTTCCTCACTTACATGTGCATTTTCACTCATAATGTCTCAAATTTTATGCTCCACAAAGTTGAGGTTGTCTAAATCTTTGGATTTAACATGCTCTAAGGAGTCTTAGCTCAGAATTAAAACCAGTTAAGGGACTAGGTGATTACAAGAGAAAGGCTGGGATGCTGTGACCAGTGAAATCAGTAGGAGTCTCTCTTCTTGACTTTAAGTGATGTTAGATTGGGCAAGGGTTGGAAGCAAGCATAATTGCTTGAAAAGCCTTTGTCATCAGGACAAACAGTTATGTGGTGCATGCTCAGACTGACAAGGTAGCTATGCTCAGATCTGCCAGTTCCCACCCCAGAGACAGCTTGCATTTTGTGAGAGAGCTTTAAATTCCACTGCTTTTGGTGTAAATGAGCAAATGAAGACAAGGAAGAGATTCATATCCCCATGAAAACTCATGAACTGTTTATCCAACTCAGAAAGCAAAGCAAACCACACACACAAATCCTTTCAAGGCTGTTTTGCTTCAAGACATGATGTATTGGTGTAGTATGGAATTGGAGCAATTTCCATGATAAATGCTGACAATGATCCCTAAATATTTCTTTCCAAAGTCAATAGAAGCAGACACAGTTCAGAGCACCAAACCATCAGGCCAGTTTCTTTTTCCTTGTGTACATCCAATGTGAGATGAGGCCTTTACTTCAATATGAAAGATCTCCTTTGACAAACTGCCAGTGACATTAGCATGATCAAAGTTTGGGTGAAGCTCCCATAGGAATAGAGCTTGGACACAGAAGTTTTCTGGCCCTCAAGGACAGCATGGCCTCAGCAGCAAGAAATTCCTCCACTAATGTATTACAGCAGTCCCATGTCCTTGATCCTTTTTAAGGCCTTGACTTCAATGGAAGATGTTGTGCTCAGGCAGCAGTTTGTGCTTATGGACCCGTGGTACACAGAGCAGAGAGATCTGCCCAAGCATGTCTGTGATTTAATTGCTGGGAAAGTGGTACGGGTTTTTCCTGAGCATCTAGGAGAAACATGTATTCCCTCTGACACTGTCTCGATGTTATGGTAACCATCTCTGTAGTATCTAAATGGCTTCTGAGATTAAAACTCACAGTTCAGAGCTCCTGGAACAGCATGTTCTCCTTCCTTTTACTTTCTCTTACTGTGTGTTTTATTTCACTGTAGGTAAGTGGAACAGGTCACAAGCATATAGAACATCAGTTGCATTTTCTTTTAAAAATGGGAAAAATGACTTATCTTCTGATGGGCAAATGAAGAATCTGTCCTTGAAAAACATTAGACTTCCCTACTCCCAATATTCTTCTGAAATATGTTACATTTATAGGCACTCATTTATACCTTTTTACAGACATGAAGTAAATGAAAAGGGACCACTTGAACATTTTACTAGTGACACCTGTTAATTCACTCAGCCAAAAGCTGTGCAACCTGACTGATTATATTTATTGAAATTAATATTAACTCCACAAATCTTAAAATCTTGCTTATTGTACCTGTTACTTCTGTGTAATAAGCACATACAAATTTATAATACTCTGTATTTTCTTATGTTAAAAAAAAAATCTAATAAAATAGGAGGAGTGTTTATTATTCCATAGTTATTTCTGAAGTACATAGAAGAGAGAAACTGGAAATAGTATTTTTCTCATATCAGTCTTCATGTATTTCGTAAATGTGCTTGTTATCACTGTCTTCATTCAAATACGACAAAGTTGATAGGAAGGAGAATGAATTAGCCATAATCACGTAGTGGCAGGACCAGAATGTGAACACAGGGTGCGTGATAGCCCCTGAATGCTCTCCTGTAAGACAGTGATGCAAGAAGAAAATACACAAAGGTGGAAAAAGGTTGAGAGAAAAAACAACTGTGCCCATCACCTTGACCTTCAGAAGAAATTCTCAGTCCCAGGTAATGCTACAAAGGTCACCGATAGCATGATGTTAGGTCTGGACTGGAAATAGCCACCTTTGGCTAACAACACTATGTGAGTTTACAACAACAACCACAACAACAAACCCAACAGAAAAGCAGCATTATTAGTGCAGCTTTGCCAGCAGAAGGCATTTTTTGTCAGCTCACCTTCCTTTGTCTGAAAGCTATGCTTTGGTAGCAGAAAAATCTCCTGATGCCATGATCTCTATTCCTACCAGGGGGCTGTTAGTACAGCTAAGCAGGCTAACCACAGGAGAACAACCCTACAGCACAGGCAAGGCTTGCACAGGGCTCCTGTGAAATGGAATCACAGCGAGTGATGATTAGTGACAGACTTGGGGTGAGCATGGGAGAGGAGAGGATGCAGGGGGAGATGGGAGAAAAAAGCTTTACATGTTTTTTTTCTAAAGTAAACTGATTGCAGTTCTAATTTAATTAGCTGATACTAGGGTTAATTCAAGTTTTAATTAGCAAAATGTTCCGACTAATTATAATTCACATTACCATGGAAGACTGTTAATTGGTGTAATTGACATTGTTATTAATGTCCATGACTGCTATGGAAAATGTTCGCCATGGCTAATGGCAGTATCCTCTTCTTTAAACTGCTAATCTGTTATCGAATGACTCCTTCCCACTGCCGTGGCAGCATTGTCCAAGTTTGCCTATCTGAATCACATCTGCAGACCAGGTTGCTGATGTATCAGCAACGGGAGAATGAAGGCACAGCACAAATGACTCTGGCTGGCTGAAGCTGGACAAAACAGGGGCATGAATCGGTGGTGAGCAAGAAATGACTTTGCCAGTACAATCAAAGACCAAACCTAGTCCAGTTCCCACAGAAAGTCAAAACACCATAATGTTTTTCTCCAGTGAAGGCTCAGTTGTCTTACAAACCCTTGGAGATTTTTTTCTGCAGTGCTAGTTGGCTGTTGACCTGCAATCTGCTTTCAAAACCACCTGTGTAAGTCTGACTTTACCTCAGTCACACTCCCAAGAGTTTGCAATGATTTGGACACTTCAGATCTGCTAAGACCTGTAATGCCTGAAACATGCTTCCCCCTTGCCTTATTTAGTTCAGTCTTTTAATAAAAGTAAAAGAATGCAGAAACTTAAATAGCATTATCCCCCTAGGGAGTACTTATGCATACAAAATGTATTCCTTTAACCAAATATTTAATTGATGATCCATGTAGAAATTAACTAGAATATCCCAGAGGTTCATTTGTATTCACAAAATACAAAATGCAAACATACAGAATGATTATTTTCGAAACACTGCTTTAAAATTTTGACAGAAATACAGATCTCGCTGTCTTCCTCATGCTATGAGTGAATACTAGAGGAGGGAGTAAGTGTAGTTACAAATCTTTATATCTTTTTTCTCCTTCTTCTTTTTATCATGGTCCTGGTGACTTGGGCTAGCCTTTTTAAAAGAAAATTAAAGTGGAGTTTTTTAACTTTTTCTGGTTTAATCCTTGATTATAAGTATTCCTATGCAGTTCTTCCCACTAACACACATTTGCATGCTTAGTTCTTTGTAAATATTGTATCTAAAAATCTGAGTAAAGCTCTAAATGCAGACTATGGCAGACTATGGCAGTTCTTTATTCCTTTAACTGGCTAATGAGCACCTTTGAGGTGAAGACAAAGTAAGGGAAAAGATAGCCAGAAAGCATTCCAGTCTTCAGATTGGTAGAATAAGTTTTGCTCCAGAAATCTTGGAAGTTGAACTGGGTTAAAATCTGCAGCTTGACCATAAATCCCACAAAAGGAAGAAGGAATCAAATACCAGGCATAATGATCACGGAAAATAAACCTTAAGATGACCTTTCTGCTAAAGGGTATTGGTGCAAAAACCCCACACACAGGAGTCAAACTTAGTTTTAATGGCAGTAAGGTATTAGTGGGCAAGAAAAATAATAAGCTAAATTGCTTTCTCTTGGGAATACTGGATTGCATTATTAACTGGAATACAGTTTCTCATAGAGTTTCCTATATGAATACATCTTCTTCTTTACATGTTTTCCTTTTCCATTATTCCATTGCATATGCCATGAATAGATTGGAATATGTCAGCCTTTCCACTGTAAAAGCTTTCCTCTCCAAATTGCCTCTGCAATTAACCTGACTTGTTCAGAAGAACGAAAGGATTGGCTAAGTTGTAATTCCACAGAAGCGGTGTTTTTAATAGGAAAAAAATTAGTCATCAGCCTCAACAGTCTTTTAAATTAGGACACCTCTGTTTTCTTTGAAAACTTGGAGAAACAACTATTTTTTTACTGGTATACAACGAAATTCACCTCAGAGTGCCCATTTCACATTAAAAGTTTAAAGCATAGATGTGTCGCACCTCAGAAATAATAGCTTGGATTCCTCCTCAAAGAGTTTTCATACTCTTCTTGTAATGGGATGCCAGAACCTAGTTAGAAAGACTGACAGAGTGTGAACAGAAACAAAAAAGTAAATAAGATAAACAAAGGCTCTTTTCAACAAGAATGAGTCTAAACTCAAAGGGTTTTCAATATCTTTCCTATTAAAATTCACATTTGTCAGTCCAGACACCTTCTAGACTCCTAAGCTTTTTGGTTTGTTTTTTCTTCTGATAAATACCTTGAAAGCAAGTTTTATCATTTAATATTGGACACACTGCTGAGATAACCATGCAGTGACAATAAACACAGTCCTCTTTGTGCATATTCCAGCGAGCATATGGGATTCATCTGGAATTGGTAGTTTGCATCAGGAGGTAACAGTGGTCCCTCCACATGACTCTAGTTTGGTCAGCATTTTGTTTTCATTTAAGTTGTACATGTCAACATCTGTCATTTCTTTAATCACCAGACGAAGAATTCAATTACTATTTCATAAATGAACATTGACAAATAATTTTCTCCTGGGCTCAGCAAGAGAAGAGGGGAAGTGGAGGCTGATGCGTCTCCCTGCCTGCAGAATGATGCAGCACAGCCTTGTAGGGGTTTGTATAAACCATGTGGAAGGAGTTTATGAACTGTGCTTCAGAGTCAGGGATGGTAATAGCTGTGCCACATGGCAGTGGTGGTGAACAGGAGAGCTTAGAGCCTTAGGGTTGAAAAGCCTCCTACATATGCTTTGCAACTGTCCCGGGTTGTGATCATCACTCTCTGCTTCTGGGGGAGTGGATGTGCTATAAACTAAACAGAAGGCCCATGAAATCATCATACGTGTGTGCTGCAGGGTAGACTAAAGAGTTCACAAGCCCCAGTATTCACATGGTGGGAATCAGTCTGTCCTTGTGTCGATGCACAAAATCAGGAACATACCTAAAGGCAGTACGTAATTCTCCAGGAGAACATTTCCCTTCTTCAGTATCTGTATGCTTCTGTGTGGGGGAAGCTCCTTGGGTTTTAGGCTACCAAATCTACTGTGGGGCTTTCTTTATCATTATTATTGTTGTT